>CM029013.1:176309534-176737152 GCA_016801055.1 Panax notoginseng
GCCTTCTAGCATGATAGAAACAATAGAGTATTGAATATTTAATATGAGTTATATTATTCACACTTAAGGCAAATATTAAATATTTAAGATGTTATTTTTATTACATATATGATGTTTATATAAGGAATTGAACATTATTGCTTTGTTGTGCACACACAAGGGTTGTAGTTTTCTCTTCACTTATATGGAAATGTTGGGTCTAACTTAACTTAAATTATTTTAGTTCGGATGTGCACACACTTGACCATTATGATTTAAGAGGCAAAATTACAAGGAGTTTGCATAGTTGATGTAATTGACAAAAGTTGTCTACCTATTTATTTATATATAGTTTTTGTTGTGCACACACAAGGCTATATACATTTGAAATGAGATTCTTCTTCTCACTAGCATATCTTTAATAAGATATTGTCAAACTATATAAGTGAGGGTAATATAAATTGAATAAAATAGTGGGAGATACCAATTTAAAAACAAGACCTAATTTATTTTGGTAATTAATAAAAGATGTATGCTAAAATATTGTTAATTAGAAAATTCATTTATAGAATTTTATAATGTCTAAATTACTATCACTACGAAGCAATTAGATGGTATTTAACCGGACCGTATTAAACGGATTGGTTAAGGAAATTGAGAATAGTTCTCATGGCTGAAAAGCTATCTTATGTCCCTTAAAACGTCTATCCCTGCAATGGTTGAAGATAATGCCCTCTGAGGAAGAGATTTCTACTTTTAGAAAGTGGCAAGATGATGTATAGTTGGGCTCAATGCATCATGCTCGCATCTATGAGTAACGAGCTTTAGCGTCAGTATGAAACTATGGATGCTCTTACTATATTTCCTGCACATCAAGTAGTTGATGGTGAGGAAAGTAAGATTGATAGATATCATAAATCTAAGGAGCTCTTCTGATCTAAGAATGACCGATGACACTACAGTACAGATAAAAGTCTTTAATATAATCAATTTGAATGATCAATTAGGACAACAAGTTTTTATCATGGATGGAGAGTTGAGCCAAGATTTGATCTGCACTCACTCCCGGACTCCTCTCACAATTGTTTGAGAATTTTTCATATGAACAATATAACGACCCCAAAAATCCATACAATTAAATCTCAACTTCGGGCCGTTAACGATAACACCATTAAATCTCTAATTTTTACATCCTTATTCGATGTTAAACTTAATAAAAATTGCGGAATATTTAAAACTTGATATACATTTCCTTCTTTCTTGCCCTGAATCGCAACCTTTACATTACATCTCTTTGATTCAATCTTATATCATGAATCGTTACAACAAAATGACTATACAAAGCCTTACATCATATACTACATATCCATATACATTGGATAGCTCAACTTACAATTCAACAACATGTTCCATTCAAAATATAAAATACATTTCTCATAAAACATAAGTAATCTTCGTGAATATGGATCTCTATAACTCACTTAGCATTATCTTTACCTTAAAATCTTGACATGCAAAAGTGGTTATTTGCAAGAATGAGCTCGACAAGCCCAGCAAAGTCTAACAATTTTCATGCAACACATAACACATAATAACATGCTCGATATATATCTCATTTAAAGTAACATGGCATACATGCTTTTAATTCACATACCAAATATAAAGATTGAGTTCCTTACTCAATCATCATTATTTAACCAAAATAATCCAGTCATAAATTGACTTTAACACTTCATGATTACAACTTGTATAACATATCATGCAATTTAAAATAGTTCATTAAGTCCACGTAGAAAATAGAAACCGAAAGAATTGCCTTGATCGTTGTTTACCAATACATTTTAAACAACTTATAGTTATCTGCACATCACGGGCCCTACACAATTATATAATCATACACATCAACTATTAGTCACATAACAACACATAGTAATATAATGTTAAACTCTACTCCACATCTCATAATCTTTCCTATTAATTAGCACACAATGTTCTATTAGATTGCGTAAACTTTAGACTTATAACTCACTATAATTTCTTCTTAGTCAAACTTGAAGTTCATTCAAGTGCTTAATTCTTGCTTTGACTACTTATTGGTTTTATATTTAACCCATTTTCATATCCTATAATATTCATTTCAATTGAATTGAAACACTTTTTTAAGTTCGTTAACACTTGGCACGACGTTTCGACCTCATTCGTCACACGCCCCGATTTGCTTCTCTTGTGTATGCTTACTATACTTCAATAACTTATCTAATACATCATTTATTAATGTTAAGCATCATTATATTTTACTAACATTCAAGTTTTATAACTCAGTACATCATCTTTATGGTCAGGAGCACTACACATGCATATGTGCATGCCCGACGCCCTCCCGATTGCCCCCGAAAACACAACAGTCCTAAAGATGACCATTTTGACTACTGTTACAGACCACAAATTGAAAAACTTTTGTAACAAAAGTTGTAGTCTGCTCGTCCTCGTTCCGGATCATCTTGAATCAACTCAATCGAGTTTCGTATGAGGAAGGTATGGCCATTTTACTATAGGAGGTCAAAATTTCCGAGTCACTATAAATCCGGTGCTGGGCGTGAGGACTAAGCCAACTAGTGGCGCTGGGGGTGTGAATTCAGCGCTGGGGCGCGAACTTCTGGCGCTGGGGCCCGAATTTTGCGCCCGGGGCGCAATTTTTACGCTGGGGCTCAAATTTATGGCGCTGAGGCGCCGAAACTTGCAGAATCCCACCACGAAGAACAGAACAAAGCTAACCGTCTTTATTTTGAACACAATTAACCTCAATTAACATGTATATGTTCACATAATTAACACATAAACGCTAACAATCATTCATATACTAGTTACTAACCACTAAACAACGATTTTCAAAAAACTTAATTCTTTGAAAACACTGTTTTAAAAAACCAAAACTCATAGTTGATATATTTCAACACAGTAAACATTGTAAATTCTAATAACAACCAATTCGTTACTTTAACTATAATTCTCTGAAATTTTGTAACAAATGAATTAACATAATCATAGTTTCATCTCTCAATTAGTATAATCTAATTTTATTATCATACAAAATTTAACAATCACTGTTCATATATTTACTGTAAAGCTATTTCCTTCTTGTAGGCGTAAATTAGCATACAATCTTATCTATTACATTAAGCATACAATCATATATATGCATATATACATGCTAGTTATTACAAAAACACATGATTTAGTAAAGCATAGTTTACAGATAATTTTTGTAAAGAACCTTATATTACAGTCAAATTCACATATACATAGAGACTTTAGGCACAATTACGTAAAACATATATACGTATAAGGTTATGCCACATACCTTCTAATTGCTCATAATCCTTGCTATCACCACTGGAATTGTTTGAAAACCTCATGTACACACTCACAATTTCTCTGATAATTCTCTCCCAAAACTTTCTAACCAAAATCTACTTCTCTCTCTGCAACCTTTCTCTTTTCTTCTCTTTTCTTAGACTTACGTTAAGTCCAAATGCAGTTTACGTAAAAATCAAAGCCAACCACGATTTACAAACGTCTAAAAAAAACCGACGTTACTAATAACCTTATTAATTACAAGCCGTTACCAAAATTTATTATATAATTTATTTTTTTTAATTTATATTATTAATAAAATCACATTTAAAAAGTCCAAAAGCCATAGGACTTTGTTTGGCAAAATAAATTAAAACTACTTTAATTTATTTTATAATAATCACTTATAATATAGTTATTTATCAAACTTCTAATTAATTAAGTTTTCATACTTAATTTAATTAATTCTAATAACAATTCATTGCATAATATAATAATTTATTTAATTATTATAAACTCCTAACTTAATTATTGAATTAAATTAGATTACTATTTCAAAATTAATTACTTTCCTTAACTCATTAATTATTTATGAAACAAATAAATAATCAAATCACATCAAATCAAATCAATTAAACAAATACTTATTCAACGATAAACACAACCATTAAATATTTATATAATTTAATAAATATTTAAATATTATAATTAAAAATCTGGATTGTTACATTCATTCCCTCCTTACAAGGATTCTGTCCTCAGAATCACAACTCAAACCACTCATTCGTTATAATCTTCCCTACTTACAAAGATTTTGTCCCCTAGAATCGAAGACAGAAATTAAACAATTAACTCAGAGTAATCTTTCATCATTTTATCTAAATATAGATTTTATATTTCCTACTACATTCATTACTTTAACAAATTCTAGGTTTCGTTTCATAACTTTCACTTGAACTCAATTATATTCTGAATATTATATATCTTAAACCCATTCATTTCCCATTTCTAAGGATCGCTATCATAAACACTTGAGATATTACATTCACCCTTTCTTCTAAGAATTTGTCCTCGAAATTTTATTTATTCATTTTTATATTCATTCATTCATTCATCAAAGTAGATTTTTAACGTCACTATTTCATTCATTCTTTGGTTTTTATAACCACTTTCTTTCCACAAAGATCATTCTACAATTATTAACTTTTCTATTAAAAGTTCACATTATTCTTTGATAATTCATATCATTCTCACTTCAAAATCTCTTTTCTCACTTATTCAACATACTCATCATTCAGTGTTGCATTCTAACGACTTAATTCTTTCTAAGGAATATTTTCCTTTTTCACTTCCATCTTGCAGAATAATAAGAATCTTTCACAATTGTTCAATAATTGGGAAGTAGTTTGAATAACTCAGAAATTTAAAAGATTCCAAACCATGCTGAGGGTCATAAGACCACGAACTATGTCCCACAGTTGCAAGTAATCTTTCAACTTCAACTTTAACAGTCATAAGACTATAAGGACCCCCGCCCGTACTTAGGGTGTTAAGCCCTTCGTACGATGTAATGTGCACAAACATTTAAACGCTATGCGTATGTCCATAGTTATAAGTAATCTTTCAACTTAAACTTTAAACAGTCATAAGACTATAGGGACTCCTCGTACTTAGGTGATCAGCCCTTCGTACAATGTATTGTGCACAAACACCTCAACGCCTCCGCGTAATCCCCTATAAAAGGGTTGTTCATCTCAGCTTTTCAACATCTGAATCCGCACCAAAATAATTTGGTTTGGCATGACTTCTCAAGAAATGCATGCATTTCATGAAGATCTTTCAATATTTGTCTAGCTGAATCAAATAGCATAGACCTCTACAACAATTCGAACATCAATCGAAATATACATATACATACATACATATGTATTCTCATATCTTAAAGAAATCTTAAAAATCTTTTTATGACGTCATGATACCGCACTGTATTTATAGTTCATTGAGATTCCGTCATTTGGTGATTTTATCATACTACATCATACCATAGTGGTTGACAATCCTTAGATCACATCCAACACTAGATAATACTCATTGATGACTCCATCATTTTTATCATCTTTGCACCAGGTTACATGATGCATTAATGATATAAAATACATTTATATATTGCAAATCATTTTTGTCTAGCCGAAGCAATTAGCATAGACATATGAATAACAATATTGTTGTTAAAACTCATTGGTTCCATCATTTGATCCAATGTTTTTCAAGAAAATAAAAGTGTAAACATCAGCACGAAGTCAATAAATTTCGAAAGTCTAGCGTAGCTAGTAGATTTAGAATACCTATGCTTCCTCCATCAACTCCACTTTCTGTAATGATCCATTACTTAATAGTCTATCTATTCCTATCATCCTCAATACTCCATTTACACTTATCTATATCCATTTGTCAACTTACCACACATTATGAGTTCAGGAACTTGCCACAATCATATGAGTTTAAGAACTTATCCTAGTCAGACTATAGGCGTCCATTCGCTGAGGGTTTCAAAAACATACTATATAATTATGAGTCCACGAACCTACCATAAGTATGAGTTTTTAAGAACTCACACTTAACCTTATAATTTTCTCTAACTATACTCTACCTATATTGTTATACACATGAGAAAAGAATCACCTTCTCAACATGCATATAGCAAATCGCGCTACACAATATTCCAATGATTATCATTGTGATAAACTAAGTGCAAGCACAAAACCCTCGCCCATACAAAGATTTGTACAACTCATCCATCACAGGAGTCCTTAATTGAAATCCCACGTAACTCTATCTTTCTTTTAACTTGCCCGTTGCTCGATACGAATTCCTCGTATCACATCATCTATAACTCCTCATGAGTTATCTCGTACTATTTCATAGTACACCATCTTCATAGCATTAAGCTATAATCATTCAAACATTACAGACCATCTTTCTTTTATAACTTAAACAGATCACGTCGTGACCTTATTCTATAATCATCTCTCTTAAAAAAAATTTCTTAACTCGTGATCGTTTTGTTTTACATCCTTATTCTTTCCTTTCATCATTTACGATATATATTCGTTATCTTGGCTATTGGAGTTAGGAAACTCCCCATTTCTTATCTTTATATCTCTTCAGATTCTTCTTTGAATCTTCTTGTTTATAAAATAATTCTTCCTTTAAGAATTTCTAACTTCATTTACATAGCTCATATTTCATTCGAGTTCTACACTTTCATCATACGTGTCCATTTATACACTTGGTACACATCGATTCTCTAACTGTTTCAATATGGTACGCTGAGTGGTTTCCCACAAACAACCAACAAAACTAGGTTCCAAGTTGCTAGTTCGTATATACACCTCCACTCTATGAAGGAATCGTTTAGCCCAGATACCATACATCAACTACTAAAGAGTACAATTACACCATACTTGAATATAACTCTCTATTCTTGACCTCTTTATCATTCTCTTCTTATAGACATTGTCTATTTATTATCACTTTACATCCTTATTATTGGAGTTGGGGTAACCCCACTTTCATATTCTTTATAACTCTACGAGATTCTTCTTTGAATCCTCTTACGCATGTTTTAATCCTTCCTTTATAAAATTCTTAAATTACTTCTTATTGATCAAACTCTATCTGAGCTTATTCTTTCATTATCTTTACATTTTCCTTCTCTAAGTTATAGCCTACGGTACTCCTACCTAAGGTTTATAACCTACAGCTTTGATACCAGCTATAACAACCCCAAAAATCCATACAATTTAAATCTCAACTTCGGTCGTTAACCATACATTAAATCTCTAATTTTACATCCTTATTCGATGTTAAACTTAATAAAATTGCGGAATATTTAAAACTTTTATACATTTCCTTCTTTCTTCCCTGATTCGCAACATTTACATTACATCTCTTTGATTCAATCTTATATCATGAATCGTTATATAAAATGACTATATACAAGCCTTACATCATAACTACATATCCATATACATGGATAGCTCAACTTACAATTCAACAACATGTACGTCAAAATATAAAATACATTTCTCATAAAACATAAGTAATCTTCGTGAATATGGATCTCTATAACTCACTTAGCACATATCTTTACCTTAAAATCTTGACCTGCAAAAGTGGTTATTTACAAGAATGAGCTCGATAGCCCAGCAAAGTCAAATAGTTTTCATGCATCATATAACACATAATAACATGCTCGATATACATCTCATTAAAGTAACATGGCATACATGCCTTTAATTCACATAGCAAATATAAAAATTGAGTTCCTTACTCAATCATCATTATTTAACCAAAATAATCCAGTCATAAATTGACTTTAACACTTCATGATTACAACTTGTATAACATATCATGCAATTTAAAACAGTTCATCAAGTCCCACGTAGAAAATAGGAACCGAAAGACTTGCCTTGATCGTTGTTTACCATAACAGTTTTAACAGCTTACAGTTATCTGCACTTCACGTGCCCTACACAATTATATAATCATACACATCAACTATTAGTCACATAACAACACATAGTAATTGTAATGTAAACTCTACTCCACATCTCATAATCTTTCCTATTAATTAGCACACAATGTTCAATTAGATTGTGAAAACTTTAGACTTATAACTCACTATATTTCTTCTTAATCACACCTCGAAGTTCATTCAAGTTCTTAATTCTTTCTAAGACTACTTATTGGTTTTATATTAAACCAATTTCATATCCTATAATATTTATTTCAATTGAATTGAAATACTTTTTAAGTTCGTTAACACTTGGCACGACGTTTCGACGTTCATTCGTCACACACCGCCCGATTTGCTTCTCTTGTGTATGCTTACTATGCTTCAATAACTTATCTAATACATCATTTATTATGTTAAGCATCATTATATTTACTAACATTCAAGTTTATAACTCAGAATATCATCTTTTATGATCAGGAGCACTACACAGTATATGTGCATGCCCGATGCCCTCCGATTGCCCCCAAAAACACAACAGTCCTAAAGATGACCATTTTGACTACTGTTACATACCTCAAATTGAAAAACTTTTAGAACAAAAGTTTGTAGGTCTACTAGTCCTCGTTCCGGATCATCTTGAATCAACTCAATCGGAGTTCGTATGAGGAAGTTATGGCCATTTTACTATAGGAGGTCAAAATTGTCCTAGTCAGACTACAAATCCGGCGCTGGGGTGCGAGGACTAAGCCAACTAGTGGCGCTGGGGTGCTAAATTGGGGCTGGGGCGCAAATTACAGCGCTGGGGAGCAAACTTCTAGCGCTGGGGCGCGAATTTTGGCGCCGGGGCGCGATTTTTGGCACTGGGCTCAAATTTTGGCACTGGCGCGCCGAAACTTGCAGAACCCAACCACGAAGAACAGAACAAAGCTACTGTCTTTATTTTGAACAGTAATTAACCCCAATTAACATGTATATGTTCACATAATTTACACATAAACGCTAAACAATCATTCATATACTAGTTACAACCACTAAACAACGATTTCAGAAAACTTAATTCTTTGGAAACACTGTTTTAAACAAAAACTCCATAGTTGATATATTTTAACACAGTAAATACTGTAAATTCTAATAACAACCAATTTGTTTACTTTAACTACAATTCTCTGAAATTTGTAACAAATGAATTAACATAATCATAGTTTCATCTCTCAATTAGTATAATCTAATTCTATTATCATACAAAATTTAACAATCACTGTTCATATATTTACTGTAAAACTATTTCCTTCTTGTAACCATAAATTATCATACAATCTTATCTACACATGAAGCATACAATCATATATATGCATATATACATGCTAGTTATTACGAAAACACATGATTTAGTAAAAACATAGTTTACAGACAATTTTTGTAAAGAACCTTATATTGCAGTCAAATTCACATATACATGGAGACTTTAGGCACAATTACGTAAAACATATATACGTATAAAGGTTATGCCACATACCTTCTAATTGCTCAGTAATCCTTGCTAACACCACTAGAATTGTTTGAAAACCTCAAGTACACACTCACAAATATCTCTGATAATTCTCTCCCAAAACTTTCTGACCAAAATCTCTTCTCTGCAAACCTTTCTCTTTCTTCTCTTTTCTTAGACTTACGTTAAGTCCAAATGCAGTTTTACGTAAAAATCAAAGCCAACCACGTTTTACAAACGTCTAAAAAATCGACGTTATTAATACCTTATTAATTTAGCCGTTACCAAAAATTATTATATATATTTTTTTTTTAATTTATATTATTAATAAATCACATTTAAAAAGTCCAAAAGCCATAGGGCTTTGCTTGGCAAATAAATTAAAAAAACTACTTAATTTATTTTAATAATCACTTATAATATAGTTATTTATCACACTTCTAATTAATTAAGTTTCATACTTAATTTAATTAATTCTAATAACAATTCATTGCATAATATAATAATTTATTTAATTATTATAAACTCTCTAACTTAATTATTGAATTAAATTAGATTACTATTTCAAAATAATTACTTTCCTTTAACTCATTAATAATTTATTAAACAAATAAATAATCAAATCACAACAAATCAATTAAACAAATACTTATTCAACGATAAACACAACCATTAAATATTTATATAATTTAATAAATATTTAAATATTATAATTAAAAATCTGAATTGTTATAAACAAGCTAGATATCAGCTTCGCTGATTTGCTTTACATGTTGAAAAATGTTGAGTCACTTTTCAACCAAGAAAGACCATGTCTTACTGGTAGGGGCCAAAGGATCTTCTGAAAAGAAGAACGATTCTAAGAAGGTAAATAGAAAAGGCAAAAACAAAGGATAATAAGAACAAAACTGATATGGATAGCAAAGGAGTTTGCTTTCACTGTAATAATCCTGAACACTGGAAAGAAACTGCAAGAAGCATCTTGCAGAGGATAACCAGAAGAAGCTTAGTGAAGCTTCGGTTACAAATACAATTTGTTTATGATTTAAAATAAATTTTTCTTTAAGTCAAGGTTCTACTTGGGTAATTGAATAACCTTGGTTATCAAAATATAGATTTATGAAGGGACCAAGCAGAAGTAGAAAGCTAAATAAAGATAAGTAATCCTGTGTAGGAAATGAAGCAAAGAATGCTGCATTAGGCATATGAACTTATAGTTTAGCAATGCTTACGGGCAAATCTATTAAGTCAATAAGTTTTATTGTATCTCAGTACTTGTTAGAAACATTATTTCTATTTTTGTTGTTGAACAATGAAATCTTTGGTATTATATTTAAGAACAATTGTTGTTCTATTTATAATAATAATTTTTGTATAGAACTGGAATATTACTTAATAAATTTTGTATACTTGACTTACATGAAAATAATTTTAATATTGAACAAATTAGTATAAGAAAAGGAGATGATCATTCAAAGAGTTGAATGTGTGTATTTGTTGAAATACAAGTGTGAATTATGAAATATTCAAAGAATTCAGAAGTGAAACAAATTGCAAAGTATTAGCATTCTTTGATCTGATCAAGGAAGGAATACTTGTGCAATGAGTTTATAGATCATCTCAAATGTTTTCTCACAATGGATACCTCCTGATACGCAATAATTGAATGATGTATCTGAAAAGAAAAATCATACCTTGTTAGACATAGTGCGGTCTATAATGATATTTACCGACATTCCCAGTATCCCTCTAGGGTCATGCCCTAGAAATGGCTGCATATCTACAAAAAGTAACCTCAAAATCCGGCCCTAAGACTCCATAAAAGTTATGAACAGGGATGATTCCTAATCTTAAGTATGTTAAGATAAGGGATTGTCCAACTTATGCGAAAAGGTTTCAAAAGAATAAGCTTGGGACAAGATTTGACAAGTACAGATTTGTGGGACATCCTAAAGTAAGTTTAGGGTATATGTTTTATATAATCCTACTTAGCAAAAGGTGTTTTATTACGAAACACGCTGCCTTCTAGGATAAAGGTGTTTATCATTGAAGGGCTAGTGGGAGGATAATACATCTTGAAGAGTTCAAGAACCACAAATACTATAAGTCAAATAAGAGAAACATGTAGATAGACCTATTATACCACAATCAAATCATAAATCTGGAATAGTACCTAAGATACCTAGGAAGTATGGATTCATCATAGATGATGATGATAGGTACACATCATGGAAGATGATGATCCAGTTAGATACGATGAGGTCAGAGTTATAGACACTCAGAGAAATGGATTGTAGCAAGCTTCTCAAATATGGAACATTCATTTTGATGAAATAAATCAAAAGAGTTTGATTTTATCACAAATAAGAATGAACCTAGTGTGTACAAAAGGGTCAGTGGGCGCTGTGACATTCCTAATATTATATGTTGATATACTATGGGTAAGGAATGACATACCAATGTTACAATTAGTAAAGACAAAGTTGTCTAAACATTCCACCATGAATGTTTTGGAAGAGTATCTTAATTGGGGATAAAATCTATATAGATAGATTCAAGAGGATGCTCGACTTAACTCAAGGAATGTATATTCATTTGATGCTAAAGTCGTTTAGCATGGCAAACTCCAAGAGATGTCTTGTGTATGATGAGCCCTGGAGTGTATCTCTCTTAATACTCCCCATAGACTCATAAAAGAGAGATCACGTGAGTAACTATCATTTGTGCAATAAAATGTACATGACCTGATGTTGATCAGTCATATTCTGGAGAAGTTCACTATGAGTCAGTGAAAATTATCTTAAAGTACTTAACCGGCACTAAGGATGTGATCGTATTCATGGTGGGTCTGAATTAAAACTAGAGGGCTTAACAGACTCGAATTTTTTTTTAGATAGACCAAGACGACAGAAAATACACTTTAAGGTAAAGCATTACCTTGAACGGTGGTGCAGTGAATTGAAAAGGTTCCAAACAGCAAAGAGTTGTTGCTTTAGTGATAAAGACAGTATATAACTATAAATGAAGCTACAAGTTGATTGTTTGGATGAAAAGTTCATTACAGAACTAGGAATCGTTCCTATGTCTCATCTTGGATCTAAACATGTGTTGTGGCACTTTCATTTGATTATGGAATTATTGAAAGATGAGAAATCACTATAGAGATAGTGGACTCTCAAGAACAACATTACATATCCATTAACTAAAGCTTATCCAACAGAGGATAATTGTCACTTAGAGAAGAAGGGTATGAGATACCTTGTCGATTGCTTTAGTGTAAGTGGGAGATTGAAAGTAGTATGCACACAAGCCAATTATGTTTGATGATAAAGCATATACTTGTAACAATCTTATTCATTATTAATAAAAAGTATTAATTTATTAAAGGCTTTTAATTATCTACATGATGCTGTTTTATAATATGTGATAAACTCATAGTTTTAAGCAATACTTTTAGAATAATGATGATGATCATTCTAATGAGATCTAAATTCTTAGAAAGCATAAAACTAAAGTAGTTTCCAATCGTTGGATTACTAAATTGGGGATTAGTGAATCCGAGTAGATTGGTACATACGTTGCTTGCTCATTGGATGAGGATGATTGATCTCATGATCATTTGTGTGGAGGCACTAAAGCAAGTATGTAGGTGCTTATTGGAGAATAAGTTCACTGAACGTGGCTCGCTAAGGAATACCTAATGGTGTTTTACTTGCCTGACAATAAGAATTCCTGTAGTGATAGTAGCACAAGTGATCCTTGGACTTGAGATCATCGTAGTATCTTGTATATGATGACTTATACTTTAACTTATTCCTTAAGATCCTTAGGGTATATCAAAAAGTATGCTTGGGTATAATAAGTTGTACATGAAGATAATGTATGATCAATAAAGAATCTACCGCTTCTAGTAAAAGAAGAGAAATGTCATATGTGATTCAATAAATGACAACCTAGTAGTCCTTGGCCAAGGCATAATGAAATTAGAAAGAAGTTTCTAATTTACATTATTTGGAGTTGTGCATTTAAGGATCGAAATACATATAATTAAATAAAATAAGACTTGACAGTAATTACATGTCTTATATTTAATTGGGACATTGTATGGTAGAAGGATTGAATTGTACGGTAACTATTTACTTAAATGTTCTTTTATGATTAATGTTGAAATCTATATTATCTGAAAAGTCGTTGATCGCTAGGGAGGCTTATCCGTATTGTAGAATAAATATTATTTATTTAAATAAATTAATAATTTAATTTATTTATTTAAATAAGATTAGAATTGTTCTAATTGATTTATTCACAACCGATTTAATATGGAGAACCTAAAGGGTCATACCATAAAAGGAAAAATAATTATTTAATAAGTTAATGACATAATCGTAATACTATGTTAAATGTTTTTAATTTAATCTATGGTGATAAAATAAATTAAATAGCTTAATATTTATTATTTAATATTTTGGAAATATTAAATGTATAAATTAATAAGAGGAGTCTTATTAATATTATTATAATTATTATTATTTTAATTTCTAAAGAGTTTGGAATTAATTAATAAAAGTACTCTCATATATCCTAATAAGATTAGGAGGCTAATTAATTAAAAGAGTTTAATTAATTATTCCTAATAAGATTGAGAGCTTAATTAATTAAAGGATTTAATTAATTAAAATAAAACCAAATTCCTTAATTGTTAAGGAGAGTTGCCCGCATCTATAAATAAGAGGAGTCTTATTATGGGTGATATAGGTATGGTTGACTTTTTCACAACAGGCGTGATTCCAATTGTTGGAGAGTACACTCTTTTTCTATAGAGATAGAAAACTAGGGTCTAGCCAACCACCCTTCTTCTTGAATATTTTCTTCTTCTTTGGTGGATCACCTCTAGAGGTTAAACACTTGGGTAGCTAACGTTGATCAGAGGAGGAATCAAACCCGTGGATTCAAGTTGAACACGAAAAGGATTGGAGGTGAACTTGTACCTGAGGAAGCTCGAATCTTCAAGGGTATGATTCTTATTCTTTATTTTTTCGTTTAATTAATAATTATGCATAAAGGATGATCCGGGTATATGGTTTGTAAAAAATTTAAACTCTAATTTTTCACGCTTCCGCTATTTTGTGCAATTTGATTGCATTCATGAATATTACAAACCCTAACAATAATCGCCTTTTCCAGAATGGTCCCATAGGAAGCACTCTAGAACACAGAAATCCTACCATAGAGCCAGGGTTTTAGGCCCTGCTCAAACCTACGAGCCTTCATCTACTCAGTGTCCACTTGATGTGGAGTAAACCTTGCCAATTCATTGAATTTGGCCACGTACTGGGAACCGTCATGTCCCCTTGCTTAAGTTCTAAGAACTTAATATCCATCCTCCCCTACATGCTTGTTGGGAAGTAATTGTCGAAGAAAACATTCTTGAATTATTCCCACGTTACCGTATCTGTTCTAGCCCCACCCTGGTGAATCTCCCACCAAAAGTTGGCTTCCCTTTTCGTCATGTAAGTCGCAAAAGAAATCTTTTGCGCCTCAAATACGTTTGCAATAACAAACGCCTTCTCTATTTCTTTTACCCATGTGTGGCCTCTATTGGGTCCGTTGTTCCTTTGAACTCTGACCGACCTATGCTTTTTAAACTCTTTAAAGGTAGTCGTTCTGGCTACCCTAGGTTCCACAATTACTCCACCCCCGATTTGGTTAACTGCAACCGTTAATAAATTAATGAACTCTTGCATAGGGTTGTTCTGACCCCCTTGATTGTCACTACGCGATTCTTCTTCCTGATTACGTTGTCTTCTCGTTGGCGTCATTATGCTGATAAAATTTCATTATTATCTATTTACTTCGTTATTATTTGCCACATACAATTCATACCATAACAAAGCATATTAAATGAAAACTTCATTGTATTCATATGCTTCTTCATAGTTTGAAACTATTTACAATTTGTTTCTATAGCCAAAAGTTATTACATTTCTATCCCGCAATTGAACTTCCCAAAAGTTGGGATTTACAAAAAGACTACCCTTTTATACAAAAGAGGGTTTTACGTCAGTACACATATTTTTTATAACTCTATCATTCTAATAATGCATAACAGCGTCCTCGTGTTTCTCATTCGCAATCATCAGTATAGTATCCCGACTAATAGTATGATGGGTTTGTCCTGACTCAATGGAATAATAAGCAACTCTCAGCTTGAAATCCTTATGAGCATTCTAATGGATGTAAGACATCCGTGCTATCCTCCAATCCTTCTCCTCTAGTTCTTTACGAAGCTCATCGACCTCCTTCTTAAAATCCCTAACCTTATTTATCATGAGCACTTTCTCATCATGCTCGGACTCAAAATCTGCTTCGGTAGACTCCTTCGCTATATAAAGAGCACTAATCTCTTCATTCTGATTTTGTACAACTGTACTCAGTTGTACATTCTTGTCAAGCTCTGCCAGATACAATGATCTCATTGTATCTGGAGGTGATGACTCTAGTGTAGGTACCACCGTATTAACCGATGCTACCTCCATTTCCTCCTTTACATCGTTCACCATATCAAGGTATAATGTCCAAGCAACATCTCCCTCGGAGTAGTCTTCCTCAGAAAAATACTCCATAGTCTCCGACTCCTCTGGAATCACTATTGGTACCTCCGTCACTGGCATGGGTACAGGCCCTACTCTGTTCACCAACTGTTCACTCACCATGTGTATATCTCTATACATCAAGCTATCGATCGACATCCTACAATAACACATAACATGTTGATTAGTACATAACACATAATAGTATAAGCACAAATCATATTTAATTTATTTAGGGTTACTTTTCATCTTTTAAATCTTTCGGTACGAAGTTTTCTCAATACCTTATTGACTCATTCAACTCAAGTAAAGCTCGAGTTTACTTTCTTCGGACTTCTCTTCCTTAATGAGGTTATTGGCCTAAGGTTCTTTCCCCTTTAATTTTTATAACCTCATGCTTTGATACCAACCTATGGCGCCCCCAAATTTGGGTCTCTTCTAACCCGACATATGGTGCTCCATGGTACTACAGTTCACACAACCATTCAATTGAAATGCCTCAAAAGAACGAATATGTCTTGTATATATTCCAAAATAATATTACCATTCCCCAAGTTCTTTATAATCATTACATTTATTCTTATCATAATATCAAATATAATCATTACAAACCTATACTATTACATAAGTAATCTACAGGTTCGCTTTAGCCTACCCTTTATCCTTGTCGGATCCTTTTGTCCGTTCGGTCTAACCTGCATTCATATGGTTCAAGCAAGTGTGAGCATAACAAGCTCATTAAGTACAACAATTTCATTTAAAAAGCATGCTTGAAACATAGAAATCGTATATCTTCAATAACTGGATAATAGTTACGAAGTACTATCAATACTTCAAAATAGCATTTCTTTTCCTTTAAAACGTTTTACAATGACAATATTCAGTAAAACATCAATTCTGGTCCAAGACCATGAACGTTTCACAATTTCTTTGAAAAGGACAACCCGACACTAAGTCCGTAAGTCTGACATAGTTTACGAGCACTTCTAGGTAATCAGTCTATAGTACTCTATGTTGATTAACACTACATTCATTAAACGTGTGTACGTTTAATTTGTGGCAACCTCACGTGCCCATCGAATAATCGATGAAAAATATATTTGTTTATTCATACTCAGGCTTACCTTGAATCCGTACCAAATAATTGGTGTAGGATAGCGCTAGCAATTCTATAGTGAAAGACTTGTAAATAAATCAATCAACTCTTCAAGATTAGTCTAGCCGAGATAAAACTGGCATTGACCCTTTAGTAAAACAATTCATGCATCTCATAACACGAATCATAGAAAACCTGGCTAACACGAAGGTTAGACAAGAGTTTAGAAAAACTTGCCTTCAGCGTCTGCTGTAGTAAATTTACTTTCCTTTGATTCTTTACGGTCTCTACAACATATAATCACATAACATACCACATTAGGTTATGAATGAACATACATGTTTCCTAATGAATCTTACCCTTCTTCTCAATCTAATCATGTATTAGATTTGTTATTATTGGTTCCGGCTTGCCGTCGTTCTTTTACATTGTTCTTACCAACTACTTTCTCTTTTATGTATTAATTGAATTTACTTCATTAATAAAGGTTTGTTCGACTTCTTAATCTTCCTTCTAGCTTACTAACGTTCTTACGTTATTAATCGAAACTCGATCGTCAATGATTCAGTACACTTATTGCATACCGTTCATGTTCACGTAACCTTTAACAACTTTTAGTTGTAATTCTAAATGTTATTGTTATCATCGAAGATATTACTTTAAGTTAATTAATTCATCATCAATTAACTATCTTTCATTTTGTATACTTAGTCATACTTATTTCTTTAGCAAAGCTCGTTTCGAGTATTTATCTGCCCTTGCGGCTTATTATCGTTAATCGTTTTATTATTACTAGCTTACGTTCAATTAATCTTTCCTTCAACCTTTAGTCGTTAATCTTAAGGTCTTCAACATCTTAAATGATGTTACTTTAGGTTTAGCATTGATATGATTCACCATTATCAATTTACTTTTCCTTTACATTCATAATCTTTCCTCTCTGTGCTTTACCTAATGCTGGCGCTGCGGCGCCAACTTTTCCTCTACAACTCGCGTTGTGGCGCGGGTGTTCTGTACTTAGGACTCGGTCACGACGCTGCGGCACCATCTCCTTCGTTATTCGCCGCGCTACGACGCCAAACTTCATTAGCTCACAGCCCTTTGCGGCACTGCGGCGTGACTTAATTTGCCTTGACTGGCGCCGCGGCGCCAATACTCAGCACCAGAAAATTTTGAAAGTTAACTTTTTATGTGAGATTCCTGGGCTCATAACTTCTTCGGTATAAGTCCGAAATGGCCCCTTCAAGAGCCTACGGTTCACAAATTACATACTCTACGTGTTCATGTCAAAATTTTACAATTTTGAATCCATTAACTCAAAATTCACTTTTTAGTTCATTTTAACAAAAACGATAAACGTTTGTGAATGTTCAACGCTCGTTTCTTCGTTCTAAGTCGGAATTTGGTCATTCTCGAGTCCGTAACTCTATAATGCCAAATAAGACTTGTCTCCATTGAAAACCAATGTTTCCAAGCTCAATATCAAAATTCGACTTCCATTCCGAGAATTTCGCGAATTCGATGATTATCGTCTAATCATGAAATTACTGCTTAACTTCGTTTCTTATGATTTGTTCATCGTTTCAAAATTATTTTATCCAACATACTAACATCTGAACATACTTACTTCATTAACTTATGATCATGATAAGTTATTACTTGTTCTTTGTGAGTTTGTAACTTAAAAAAGTATAAACTACTTATGATTTCTTTCTCATGACTTATGATAGATTAAGTCTTTTAACCATCATTCTCACATCACCTTATCATACTATCTTAGTAAGGTAAACATTTGAGAAGTTCATATAGGTTCCTCATGAGTTCATAAGTTATTTAGATTTGAATTACTTATTCATGACTTATACGGCTTAAATCCATTGATTTAATCATTCTTATCATTCCTTAGCATACATGTTCTACCACTACCCACTTCTCTAACTATGGAAGAGAAAGAGAATCATGGTTCAAGATTGCTTACACTTCGATGATCACTTGGTTTAAGCTTTGTTCTTCTTCTTGCTTTTAAGAAAGACTAACTCCTACTTTTCTTACTTTTTCTCTCAAGCCAATAAGCTATAAGTTGTTGGGATTTTTGAACAAATAACAAATGAAGTCCAAGGCCCTCTATTTATAGGAAAGCCAAGGTTAGGGTGTAAGGGTCATTAATCTACTTCCACCTCCTTAATCACCTCCTTACTATTCATTACTTACTAATTAAGTTAACTTGGCCACCACATTTACTTAGCCACCAAGTCACTTGCTCACCACTTATCTTAACCATTAAGTTATTTTACTTGGTCATTACTGTAAGACCCCGAATTTTATGAAATAAAAGTATTCAATTTTTCTTATAATTACTATTCAGTAAATGGTTAAATTGATAATAGTTTAAAGTTATGAGTGAAATATGATTTTTTTTTCAAAATAAGCAAGTGGTTATAAAATAATCATTGTTGTTGGGGAATATTCTTTCTGTCGGGGAATATTCGTACGACGGCGCAGCCATTTGTGGGCCCCATAACAGAATAACTGTCGGGTGAAGAAAACGACAAATTTGAGTTTTTACAAATAACGGCGTAGTTGTTACCGTTAACACTGTTGGAATACCCGGTGGTTAAAATACAGTAATACGCGTTATTGCACAGTAGCACACGGTATTGCATAGTATTTTTGAAATTATTGATTCTTACGTAAGAAGGCACTACTCAATAATTGTTACAGTAATTACTGTTCAATATTTTATTTTATTGATTCAATAATTGCTACGTTAAAATTTTGTATTATTGTTGTTCAATAATTGTTGCTGCACAGTATTTTCCATTATCAGATCAATAATTCATATTATTTGAATAGTATTATTAGATAGCATTATTGGCAATGTCTAGAAAGTTCTGTCTAAGGAGATGTTTGGTCATCTAATTGCGCGCCAGTAAGGAGAAATCCTTATTGGAAAGCCCCCTCTTTCCTGGGAACGGCCTGGTTGTCATAAATGTGATTCTGTAATATTATTTGTGAATAATTAATTATTGATTCATGTGATAAGAAAATATTTATTTTATGGGGATATAAATGAGGGATATATTTTTTGTGGTTAAAAAAAAATGAAGGAGTTAATGTTGAGATTTTTATCCGTATTTTTGTCGGAATGGAGGTATTAAAAATCAGGGTTTTTGAGATATTTTGCGGGGGTTATAATTTTTAATCCGACCGTTGGATCGTGGTAATTTTTGGATATGTTATACATATATAAGTTGAGTATATGCCCACAAATTTTGAACCGTTAAAAATGAACGTATGATTTATTATGAATTTTACGAGATGACTGGTTCAGAAATTGTTGAATTTTCGGAGATTATCATTTTGGTGGAAAATTCTAGAATTGGTGGGCCCCACTTGTGGTTGGTGAAGAAATGTGCTGAATTATATTTCAAATGTGGTGGGTGGGAATAGTAGCAGGTAAAGCCATCAGGTTGCAGGTCAAACCTACCAAAATTTTCCTATAAATAGAGGGCTAAGTTAGAATTGAAAATCACACCAGAAACATAAGCTTTCTCTCTTTCTCTCTCTATATTATGAAGCATATTTTGTGAGTTTTTAGATACTTGGTGAGTTGCTATTCATTAGTGCAAGTTTCCTTCAGCATCATATCCGATATCCAGTCAGAAGTACTGCTCTTTTGAGGTAAGGGATAGTAAGGGATTTTAAGGGTTGTTATGATCTTTAATTTCGCAATTTTTTGACCTTCAAAAATTCTGGAAAAATTTGAAATGATATTTTGATGAGTTTTCTTGATTGTGTCCAAAAATGGTGATTTTTGGATGTATAGATTGAGAGTTATGAATTTTATGAGAAAAGACTATTTTAAAAGTAATCGCTTATAATTCCTTGTGGTTAACTCCAAAATTGATGAAATTTTTATTGGGAGTACATGTATATGATAGAAGTATACTCTGTAAATTTCAGAATTTTTGGATAAAAGTATAATTTTTGATAAATGTCTAAATATTCGGCTATTTTGGCCATATGAAAAATAGTAAATGACTTTTAAAAATTCTGAGAAAAATATATGTTCACTATGGGACTATATTATGCTAAATTCCAGAAAAAAAATATTTTTGGAACGGATTTGGTATTTTTCATGAAAATAGTCTAGTTATGAGAAAATGAATTAAATATGTTATGTGAAGTAAGAAAATTGAAAATAGAATTTTATGGCTTGAGAATCCTATATATGAGGTATATGCAGATTTTTTTGATGAGGGTTTTGGTTATTGATTATGAAATCTTAAGAGTTGGCATTTTATGATGATTAAATGCATTAATTAGTAAAGTGTAAACAATTTAAATAAATTGTTTATAAGCTTAAGAATATTATTCTTTCAATATCATTATACCGAAATATTGGTATGTATATTATTGTGGAATTTCTACCTTTTTCATGTCAGGGTTACTATTCACGAGTTACTATTTATGAGTTACTATTCACGAGTTACTATTCACGAGTTACTATTCACGATAAAATTGGTTTCTTTTTCTAACCAAATTATAGTTGATTTATGAATATTACTCTTGAGATTAAATCTATATGTTGATCATATTGTTTTTATTATCATATATAACATTTTTATAACCTTGATGTTGAAATTCTCTTTCGCTTGAGTGTAAAGATAGGTAAATTATTGGTATGATCATGACTATGGGTTCTCTTTGGCCAGTAGTGCAAAGTTGAATTATTGACTGGTATGATCATGACCATTGAATTTATAAGTGAATATCTTTAGCTTAAGTGCAAAGGTGAATTGATTAACATGGTTATAATTATTGTTTATATAAATTCTGAAATGATTATATATTTCTTTGAGATATTAATATATTTGGCCTGTAGTGCAAATATGAACTGTTGATGAATATATTTGGCCGTAGTGCAAATATGAACTGTTGAGGAATATCTTTGGCCTGTAGTGCAAAGATGAATTGTTGATGAATATCTTTGGCCCGTAGTGCAAAGATGACATGTTGTTGAATATCTTTGGCCAGTAGTGCAAAGATGAACAGATGTTGAGATAAACATGACCAACTGGTGATACAAATGAATATCTTTGGCCGTAGTGTAAAGATGGATTTATTAGTATGATTATGAACAGGAAATGTGATTTGGTATAACCATGATCTTTGATGTTTCAGGTAAAGATAGGTGATGAAAATTATCTTCGTCCTGGATGAGAAGAGGAATTTAGAACTACAGTTATGATTATGAGTTATTCATATGATTGTGGACCAGAATTGTTGATTTATGTTACAGGGATAAAACATTGTTGATGGATTTTTAACATGGAGAAGATAATAGACTTTATAGTCTATTTGACTCTTCTAATGGATTGCATGTTCCACTGTAACTATGGTTGAAATTTTTATCATCTACCATATGTTCTAAATCTCTGATTTATTATTGATGAAGACTATTGATAATTTATTTATCTTTAGTCATGATATTCTTTACTGAGCTAGTTGTGCTCACCCTTTTGCTTCACAATTCCTTTCAGGTAATAAGAGTGTAGCTGGGTCGAGCGAGGGTAACAAGGGAATAGAACGGTGGTCATCATTTAGTAGTTATATTTGGTGAAGAAAATAGGGTGAGGCGAACCCAACGTTGGAAGGGTGTTTTGCCACTATAATACAAGATGTCTAACGACATACAACCTCGTGTCATCATAAGACATGATTGTGCACATCCGCTTGCCGAGTATATCTACAAGCACTATCTATATAATCTTGGTGTTTGTTTGAAGTATAATTCTCAGTTAGATACAGTGGAGATAATGATAAGTCAAGAGAAGACTCACCATTGGGAAGAATATGATAGTAATCTTCTCGTTTTTCTTTGGGGTCTATTGGGTCAACCAAGGATAATTTTGTGGCCATATGATATCTATCATAACCTAGACGCATGGCCTCCCATGTACGAAGGTTTCCTTGAGCACTTCCCAAAGATTCTAGTTTCTAAAACAGTTTTTGACTGTACCTTTATGTAAGGTACCTTTGTGAGGTGCTGATACATGATGATGTCCAATGTCACATTTGGTATATATTTGTATCCAAACTCACAGCATATGTGTTGTTGTATTTTGCACGACAATTGTTGTAATAAAGTTGTAGTTGTTTTCTGTACCATGTATTTGACGACTCAGAATGGGTTGGGTGGAATGAACCTATTTTGGGGTTGTCACAGGTGGTATCAGAGCTTAGGGATATGATCTCTGGCGGAGATCGGGGAATACAACTAGGAGGGGAGAGATGAGTAAATCCTTCGCTAGTGTGTCCTACCTAAGCTTATTTGTTGGTCAGTAATAATATTGGGATATTATGTGATATGTTAATTTGTTTAATTAACCCTTGTTTTATGGCAGTATTTGAGAATGGCAGCTGAGAATGCTAATAATGGAGTGAATGAGACTGTGGGGATACCTCTAATCACTAGCCGTGATAATGTGATGTCAGACGAAGAAGGAATTAGAGATATCCATGTGGTGAGTGAAGAATTGATAGTTACACCCGAGATAGTTGCAGAGGTAATAGCTGAGACTGAGGAAGAAGAGGAAGAAGAAGTATCAGAGGAGAGTTTATTAGAGGTATTATATGATCAAAATGTAAAATTTCAAAATCGTATTCATGAGTTAGAAGAGCAGGCAGAAGAACGACAGGCGGTCGTGGAACAAAAGGATGCAACAATTCAAGCTTGTGTTACCCGATATGTGATGCTTGAACAGAAGCATTCTTTGGCAGAGTATAAGATGATAAAAATAGAATCTGAGCTGAGAGAAGAAAAAACTGAACGAGTGAGAATAAGTGATGCATGGGCAAAAGCCGCACGACACGTGGATATTGTGGAAAGAGATGTTCGATCTAAGAAGGCTAAAATAGATGATATGAATTTCTCTTTTTGGAAAGCAATTGGGAGAACCCAACATCGAGTTTTGAATTACCCTGTACATAGCGGTCAACCTGAATCTGATATGGATCGAAGATTGATGATTCAGATCATGAATGAGGAGTACGAAGAGGCAGTTGAGGGAGGAATATGTCCTATAGAAAGATATATTCCAACGGTAATGATGACGCCAAATGCTACTCCAGACAAGTCAAAGCCGAGTAGTTCGAGGGATGGCGGTTGTCATGACTTCCCAACAAATGAGGAACCCAAATAAAGTTATCATGGGAGATGAGCAATGGAGAAATCATGATGATCTGAGAGATAGAATCTGAAATAGAAGCAAGGTATTCTCAACTCTTCGAAATACCAGGTACGTAAATTTCAGGGACGAAATTTCATAAGGAGGGGAGATTGTAAGACCCCGAATTATATGAAATAAAAGTATTCAATTTTTCTTATAATTACTATTCAGTAAATGGTTAAATTGATAATAGTTTAAAGTTATGAGTGAAATATGATTTTTTTTTCAAAATAAGCAAGTGGTTATAAAATAATCATTGTTGTCGGGGAATATTCTTTCTGTCGGGGAATATTCGTACGACGGCGCAGCCATTTGTGGGCCCCATAACAGAATAACTGTCGGGTGAAGAAAACGACAAATTTGAGTTTTTACAAATAACGGCGTAGTTGTTACCGTTAACACTGTTGGAATACCCGGTGGTTAAAATACAGTAATACGCGTTATTGCACAGTAGCACACGGTATTGCATAGTATTTTTGAAATTATTGATTCTTACGTAAGAAGGCACTACTCAATAATTGTTACAGTAATTAATGTTCAATATTTTATTTTATTGATTCAATAATTGCTACGTTAAAATTTTGTATTATTGTTGTTCAATAATTGTTGCTGCACAGTATTTCCCATTATCAGATCAATAATTCATATTATTTGAATAGTATTATTAGATAGCATTATTGGCAATGTCTAGAAAGTTCTGTGTAAGAAGAGGTTTGGTCATCTAATTGCGCGCCAGTAAGGAGAAATCCTTATTGGAAAGCCCCCTCTTTCCTTGGAACGGCCTGGTTGTCATAAATGTGATTCTGTAATATTATTTGTAAATAATTAATTATTGATTCATGTGATAAGAAAATATTTATTTTATGGGGATATAAATGAGGGATATATTTTTGTGGTTAAAAAAAAATGAAGGAGTTAATGTTGAGATTTTTATCCGTATTTTTGTCGAAATGGAGGTATTAAAAATCAGGGTTTTTGAGATATTTTGCGGGGGTTATAATTTTTAATCCGACCGTTGGATCGTGGTAATTTTGGATATGTTATACATATATAAGTTGAGTATATGCCCACAAAAATTGAACCGTTAAAAATGAGCGTATGATTTATTATGAATTTTACGAGATGACTGGTTCAGAAATTGTTGAATTTTCGGAGTTTATCATTTTGGTGGAAAATTCTAGAATTGGTGGGCCCCACTTGTGGTTGGTGAAGAAATGTGCTGAATTATATTTCAAATGTGGTGGGTGGGAATAGTAGCAGGTAAAGCCATCAGGTTGCAGGTCAAACCTACCAAAATTTTCCTATAAATAGAGGGCTAAGTTAGAATTAAAAATCACACCAGAAACATAAGCTTTCTCTCTTTCTCTCTCTATATTATGAAGTATATTTTGTGAGTTTTTAGATACTTGGTGAGTTGCTATTCATTAGTGCAAGTTTCCTTCAGCATCATATCCGATATCCAGTCAGAAGTACTGCTCTTTTGAGGTAAGGGATAGTAAGGGATTTTAAGGGTTGTTATGATCTTTAATTTCGTAATTTTTTGACCTTCAAAAATTCTGGAAAAATTTGAAATGATATTTTGATGAGTTTTCTTGATTGTGTCCAAAAATGGTGATTTTTGGATGTATAGATTGAGAGTTATGAATTTTATGAGAAAAGACTATTTTAAAAATAATCGCTTATAATTCCTTGTGGTTAACTCCAAAATTGATGAAATTTTTATTGGGAGTACATGTATATGATAGAAGTATACTCTGTAAATTTCAGAATTTTTGGATAAAAGTATAATTTTTGATAAATGTCTAAATATTCGGCTATTTTGGCCATATGAAAAATAGTAAATGACTTTTAAAAATTCTGAGAAAAATATATGTTCACTATGGGACTATATTATGCTAAATTCCAGAAAAGAAATATTTTTGGAACGGATTTGGTATTTTTCATGAAAATAGTCTAGTTATGAGAAAATAAATTAAATATGTTATGTGAAGTAAGAAAATTGAAAATAGGATTTTATGGCTTGAGAATCCTATATATGAGGTATATGCAGATTTTTTTGATGAGAGTTTTGGTTATTGATGATGAAATCTTAAGAGTTGGCATTTTATGATGATTAAATGCATTAATTAGTAAAGTGTAAACAATTTAAACAAATTGTTTATAAGCTTAAGAATATTATTCTTTCAATATCATTATAACGAAATATTGGTATGTATATTATTGTGGAATTTCTACCTTTTTCATGTCAGGGTTACTATTCACGAGTTACTATTTATGAGTTACTATTCACGAGTTACTATTCATGACAAAATTGGTTTCTTTTTCTAACCAAATTATAGTTGATTTATGAATATTACTCTTGAGATTAAATCTATATGTTGATCATATTGTTTTTATTATCATATATAACATTTTTATAACCTTGATGTTGAAATTCTCTTTCGCTTGAGTGTAAAGATGGGTAAATTATTGGTATGATCATGACTATGTGTTCTCTTTGGCCAGTAGTGCAAAGTTGAATTATTGACTGGTATGATCATGACCATTGAATTTATAAGTGAATATCTTTAGCTTAAGTGCAAAGGTGAATTGATTAACATGGTTATAATTATTGTTTATATAAATTCTGAAATGATTATATATTTCTTTGAGATATTAATATATTTGGCTTGTAGTGCAAATATGAACTGTTGATAAATATATTTGGCCGTAGTGCAAATATGAACTGTTGAGGAATATCTTTGGCCTGTAGTGCAAAGATGAATTGTTGATGAATATCTTTGGCCCGTAGTGCAAAGATGACATGTTGTTGAATATCTTTGGCCAGTAGTGCAAAGATGAACAGATGTTGAGATAAACATGACCAACTGGTGATACAAATGAATATCTTTGGCCGTAGTGCAAAGATGGATTTATTAGTATGATTATGAACAGGAAATGTGATTTGGTATAACCATGATCTTTGATGTTTCAGGTAAAGATAGGTGATGAAAATTATCTTCGTCCTGGATGAGAAGAGGAATTTAGAACTACAGTTATGATTATGAGTTATTCATATGATTGTGGACCAGAATTGTTGATTTATGTTACAGGGATAAAACATTGTTGATGGATTTTTAACATGGAGAAGATAATAGACTTTATAGTCTATTTGACTCTTCTAATGGATTGCATATTCCGCTGCAACTATGGTTGAAATTTTTATCATCTACCATATGTTCTAAATCTCTGATTTATTATTGATGAAGACTATTGATAATTTATTTATCTTTAGTCATGATATTCTTTACTGAGCTAGTTGTGCTCACCCTTTTGCTTCACAATTCCTTTCAGGTAATAAGAGTGTAGCTGGGTCGAGCGAGGGTAACAAGGGAATAGAACGGTGGTCATCATTTAGTAGTTATATTTGGTGAAGAAAATAAGGTGAGGCGAACCCAACGTTGGAAGGGTGTTTTGCCACTATAATACAAGATGTCTAACGACATACAACCTCGTGTCATCATAAGACATGATTGTGCACATCCGCTTGCCGAGTATATCTACAAGCACTATCTATATAATCTTGGTGTTTGTTTGAAGTATAATTCTCAGTTAGATACAGTGGAGATAATGATAAGTCAAGAGAAGACTCACCATTGGGAAGAATATGATAGTAATCTTCTAATTTTTCTTTGGGGTCTATTGGGTCAACCAAGGATAATTTTGTGGCCATATGATATCTATCATAACCTAGACGCATGGCCTCCCATGTACGAAGGTTTCCTTGAGCACTTCCCAAAGATTCTAGTTTCTAAAACAGTTTTTGACTGTACCTTTATGTAAGGTACCTTTATGAGGTGCTGATACATGATGATGTCCAATGTCACATTTGGTATATATTTGTATCCAAACTCACAGCATATGTGTTGTTGTATTTTGCACGACAATTGTTGTAATAAAGTTGTAGTTGTTTTCTGTACCATGTATTTGACGACTCAGAATGGGTTGGGTGGAATGAACCTATTTTGGGGTTGTCACAATTACATTATTTGCTTAGCCATTAAGTTAACTTGCCCATTACTTATAAGCTTTTTACTTAGCCTTTAAGTTTGCTTAACTTATCCTTTGCTTAACCCTTAAGTCTACTTGCTCCTTACTTAAATTATCCATTGCTTAGCCCTTAAGTTTACTTATTCCTTACTTTCTTTGTTTAATCATTAAGTTTACTTTACTTACTCATCACTTTGTATCACCCATGGGTTGCCCCATGGTTCATGCTTACCCATTGGATACTTACTTTGGGCTTTATATTTAATTACACATGGGCTTGGTCATTAATTCACTTTGGACCTTAACCTTTAATTCCAATTGGACTTTACTATTTCCTATGCAATCCTACTAGTCCATTACATTTGGCTTAAAGCCTTATAACGTATAATTTACGTATTAATCTTGTATTCCATTCGTATACTTATTCATATATGACATACCATCATTCATACATACTCGTATAATACCTCATATCATACTCGTATTTATTACCTCATACAATACATACGTATTATACGATTATTGCTTTAATTCATTATACGCATTTAAATTCCTTCTCGTAAATCACTTTCCCTAAACGTTAGGTTTTAAGTCCGCATGCGAAAAACTGCGTTTTCCATAACTGAAATATTATGAGATATTCTATCTCACCTCGATATTCTATCGTTACATATTTCTCGGAAGTTCAAAAATAATTCCCGAACAGAAATGCGTGAATATTGTTTTTCAGT
The DNA here is from genome assembly GCA_016801055.1 of Panax notoginseng. Lineage (NCBI taxonomy): Eukaryota > Viridiplantae > Streptophyta > Magnoliopsida > Apiales > Araliaceae > Panax > Panax notoginseng. The sequence continues at coordinate 176,338,554 of CM029013.1, forward strand.
AAATTTCTCGGAAAGTTTTATTTTCGTCTTAGAAATTCAAACAGTTTAATTCTATCACGTAGCCAAAATACTACGACGTTCTGATATGTCTAGGTCATAGAACGACCTTCAAATAACTTACTCCCATAGATAATCAATTAACTTCATTTAATCCACATAATCAAATAAAAATGTAATTCTCATAAAATTCGATTTTTTCTGGGGCGTTACAGATTCTAGGGCATATCCCCAGAAGGAAATTGGAAAATTGGTAAAGCTCATCATGGATCGAACCATGTCCAACAATGTTCGATTTCTCCTTTCAGATACACCATTCAGCTGTGGTGTCCCTGGTGGAGTCCATTGTGGGATTATACCATTTTCTTTGAGACAATTGAGAAACTCAACGCTTAAGTGTTCACCACCTCGATCTGATAGGAGATTCTTAATACTTTTGCCAGCTTGTTTCTCTAGTTCACTTCTGAACTCTTTAAACTTTTCAAATGATTCAGATTTGTATTTTATTAAATACACATATCCAAATCTGGAGTGATCATCAGTGAAAGTTATGAAATAAGAATACCCTCCTCTTGAATTCGTTGTCATAGGTACAGATACTGTGACGCCCCCAAAATAGGTATACATCACCTATTCTGAGTCGCCAAAACATGGTACATAAACAACTACTACTTTATTAACACAATTGTCGTGCAAAATACGACAACACTTAAACTGTAAGTTTAAATACAAATATTATATTCTAGACAATATCCACACTCAAATAAGTCCTCATTACAATTATTGATACATTATTTTATAAAAATGGTGATGACTACTAAACAACTTTCTAGAACCATCATTCCATACCCCGACTAGTACTTGCTACATTCTCACCTCCTGAGAAGAAAAATGGAACAAAAAGAAAAAGGGTGAGCTCAACTAGCCTAGTAAAGAACATTATGACCAAGATAATATAGAATAAATTATCGTTAGTCCTCAACAGGAAAAAATTTAATAGAATACAATAGACAACAAGTTTTAAATCAATATTCGCAGCGAAAATAATAATTCATTAGAAGAGTTAAGTAGATAATAAAATCTACTATCTTCAATTTATGAATTTAAAAGTTCATCGTCAATCTTTTATCCCTGTAACATCAATCAATATATATATCTGGAATCAAATGTTCATCTTTGCACTACAGGTCAAAGATATTCATCAATTGGTCATGTTTATCTAAACACCTGTTCATCTTTGCACTACGAGCCAAAGATATTCATCAGAACATCATTCATCTTTGCACTACATGCCAAATATATTCAGTTATATTATCATTTAGGACTGAGGATGATGAAAAATATTTTAAAGAAAATGAATCCAGTGATACAAAAGAACAAATATTAAGGATTCGTACTTTAAACAATCCGAGTTCAAAAATACTTCATAAATAATCATAGTGAAGTAAAATTCAAGAATGATCAAAACATGGATATAATCAAAGCTAGTATCCATAATAGATATCTTGGATAAAAAATAAAAATTTAATTTTTCTGTGAATAGTGTCGTATACGTGAATAGTATCGTATACGTGAATAATGTCGTATACGTGAATAGTAATCCCGACACAAAAAGTTCCAAATTTGATAAAAAGTTTAGACCATTATTTCAGCATAATGATATTGAAAGAAATAATATCATTTATAAAAAAAATAACATCCCTTACCTCGAAAAGACAGTACTTCTGACTGGAATACTGGATATAGTGCTGAAGGAACTTGCACCGTATAACAACACTCAAAGTATCAAAATACTCACAACAATACGCTCGATAATATAGAGAGAAAAGATTTTAGTTTTTGGTGTGTTTTTTAATTTTATCCTAAGCACTCTATTTATAGAAAAATGCTTAGAACACCAAAATAAAAAATTTGATAAAATATTAATATAATTTTATAAATTTCCTACGCCCACTTTGAATACTGAATTCAGCCATTTCAACAACCAGTGGTCCCCCCCAAACATAACAAAAACATTTTTTATTTAAAAAATATTTAAAACTTCAAAAATTAATTATTTCGGAACTTCAATAATTCATATTAAATAGCCCTTTTTATCAGAAAAATTTGAATCTTATGTCCTTCCATATGAAATTAAACTCTCTACAACTTTGTAAGTTTAAGTTTTTCCAAATTCCAAACAGAAATTGAGCGAAATCCATATACGAACGATTTTACAGGTTATAATCAAATTTCAGTCAAGAAATGGGGTCCACCGACACACAAAACATGTGTTAAATATTTTTTGTAACAAAAAAACTTTTTCTCCTCATTTATTCCTATATCCCACATTCATTGTAAAAATATCACCATTATTATATTATTATAATAATATATTTAAATAAATTATTTTATCAAAAAAGATAAAATATCAATTTCTAACAATTGTCACATTAAAAATTTTTTCCATCTATATCCACATAAAATAAATATTTTCCTTATCATATAAATCAATAAATGATTATTCACAGATAATATTATAGAATCACAATACTGACAACCAGGTCGTTCCCAAGAAAGAGGGGGCTTTCCAATAAGGATTTCTCTTAACTAGCGCGCAATTAGGTGACCAAACATCTCCTTAGATAGAACTTTCTAGACATTGTCAATAATGTTATCTAATAATATTATTCAAATAATATGAATTATTAATCTGATAATGGAAATACTGTGTAGTGACAATTATTGAAACAACAATAATATAAAATATCAACGTAGCAATTATTGAATCAATAGAATAAAATATTGAACAATAATTACTATAACAATTATTGAGTAGTGTCTTCCTACATAAGAATCAATAATTGGTGCAATACCGTGTGCTACTGTGCAACAACGCGTATTACTGTGTTTTAACCACCGGGTATTCCAACAATATTAACGGTAACAACTACGCCATTATTTATAAACAACTTATACTTGTCGTTTTCTTCATCCAATCGCTTTTCGCTATGGGACACACACAAGGCTGCGCCGTCGTACGAATATTCCCCGACAGTAAGACTATTCCATGACCAAACGAATATTCCCCGACAATAAAGAATATTTTATAATCACTTGCTTATTTAAACTATTTGCGCATTTTACCTATAACTAACCACATTAATCAATTCAACCCTTACTATTTCAAAATAATAAATAGAGAAATTCAATTTCATTTATAATAAGTTGGGGTCTTATAGATACATCTGTGTGCACCAACGCTAACAACTCTGTAACTCTGTCTCCTTTTCCACTAAAAGGAGATTTAGTCAATTTTTCTATGAGACAAGATTCACAAGTTGGATATGATTTATAATCAAATAGCTCTAAGACCCCATCCTTATGCAACTTAGATAATCTTGTTTCATTAATATGACCGAGTCCATAGTGTCACATATATGTATAATTAACATCATCTCTTTTTCTTTAATTAGGTTGTTCAATTTGAAATATATTTTCATGCAAGTCAAGTATATAAAGTCCATTTCGCAAATTACCAACACCATATAAAATATTATTATTATAAATAGAATAACTGTTATTCTTTATTATAATGTTAAAACCATACATATCCAATACAAAAATTGAAATAATATTTCTAATGATATTCGGAACAAAATAACAATTATTTAAATAAATGAACTTGTTTGTAGGCAATGCTAAACAATAAATCCCTACAGCTAATGCAGCAATCTTTGCTCCATTTTCCACTCGTAGGACGACCTCATCCTTGCTCAGGTTTCTACTTCTAACCAGTCCCTGCATATTCTTACATATGTGAGAACCACAGCCGGTATCCAATACCCAAGTAGAAGATTGACTTTCAAAAAAATTAATTTCAATCATAAAAAATCTAGATTAAGATTCAAAGCTTTTCCAAGCTTCTTCTGCTTCTGCTCCATAAGATAATCGTTGCAGTTCCTCTTTCAGTGACCCAACTTGTTGCAATGGAAGCAAATTCCTTTGCTAGCTGGATCAAGTTTCTTTTGATCCTTTACTTTCGACTTACCCTTAACCTTCTTAGATTTCTTCTTTTGAGAAGATACCTTAGGCCTCTTCCTTTCTTGGAAGAATCATCCACCATTAAGACATGGTCCTTCTTGGATGGGAAATGACCTTCAGCAGTTTTCAACATGTTAAGTAACTTAGGCAAGTTGACATCTAACTTATTCATGTGAAAATTCACAACAAATTGTGAGAAGGTGTCCGAGAGTAACTGCAAGACTAAATCTTGACTCAACTCCCCATCCATTACGAACCCAAGCTGTCCAAGACGTTCAATCAGATTGATTATCTTTAAGACATGTGTCTCAACAGTAGTACCCTCGGTCATCTGAGATCGGAAGAGCTCCTTAGATATTTCATATCTAGTAGTCCTACTTTGCTCACCATATAGCTTTTGCAGGTGCAGTAGCATAGAGCATCCATGGTTTCTTGTTGATGCTAAAGCTCGTTACTCACGGATGCAAGCATGATGCATTGAGCCACAGATGCATCATCTTGCCACTTTTTAAAAGTAGCAATCTCTTCCTCAAAGGTTGTCTCCACAACTTTTATAGGTACGGGCGAATTTAGGACATAAGAAATCTTTTTAGCAGTGAGAATAATTCTCAGATTCCTTAACCAGTCCATGTAATTCAGTCCGGTTGGTTTGTTAGCATCAAGTATACTACGCAGTGAAATTAGTGAATGTGACATTTTTAAATTCTACATGTAAAAAGACAACATTTTAGCAAACATTCATTTAATTAATTTATTTTACGAAAATAAATTAGGTCATAGTTTATATTGGTATCTCCCACTATTTTTATTCAAACGATATTACACTTATCAATATAGTTCGGCAAAATCTAATTAAAGTTTTTGCTAGTGAGAATAAGGATTCCATTTTAAATGTATATAGCCTTGTGGTGACAAAATAAACTATATATAAATAAATAGGTAGACAACTCTTTGTCAATTACATCATTATGTAACTCCTTATGTTTTGCCTCTTTGATTATTTTGATCAAGTGGTGGTACATCCGAATCAAAATTATCTAAGTTAAGTCTAACCTAACAGTTCCATATATTCAAAAGAGAAAAATATTGTCCTTGCGGTGACACAACAAAAAAATATTGTTCACTTTTCTTTATAAGCATCAAATATGATAAATTAACATCTTAAATACTTAATACTTGCCTTGTGGTGACACAACAAACTCATATTAAATATCTCATACTCTATTAGTTTTATCATGCTAGAAGGCGACGTTCGATATTCTAAATATCTTTGAACGCTTAAGACTTAATATATAAAAACTTAGAGGGGTTTGTTATTATTTGTCTCATCTTGTTTAGCGCATGCACACACACACACACACACACACACACATACACACAAATACACACATACACACACACACACACACACACACACACACACACACACACACATATATATATATATATATATATATATATATATATATATATATATATATATATATATATATATATATAATGCGCATCATATTATTAAACATGCGAAGCATGTTTGCATAATATATACAATATTAGCATGCAAATATAGAATACAATATTCTACCCGAATTGATTATGGACTTTTATTTTAGTTTGGTTCACTAGAGCCACTAAGTGAACCAAAAAGTCAAACCCTAGGGTGCAAGAATTAATATTTAAATATAATATTACATTTAAACACGGGCTCCATTACAAACGGGCCTTCAAGCGCTCCTTGCACCTTGAACTCCGGTTCTTCAAGAAAGTCTAACTAATCCTATTACATAAACTATTTAATTTAAACAGAAATCTTGATCAGCAGTCAATGAGAAGTACATAGGAGAGAGATAGAATTTACATCAAGAAGAAAACTAGAAAAGACGAGGTATGCAGACCCCATTTAATAAAAACCCATTCATTCAATCATCTAACCAAAATAAATCTAATCACATTAGTCAATAGTCCATAATCAACTCCATTTATTATCATACATATCATTATATGTATCAATAAATAAAACATTCATCTTACGAATAATAATCATTTAATATATATATATATATATATATATATATATATATATATATATATATATATATATATATATATATATATATATATATATATATATCGATTTAATGGGCAAATTTAATTAGCATCAATTTTAATTTTGATTTAAAATAAACACCTTTATTTAATCAATGTGAAATTATATTCTAAATACAAAATAAACAACTTTATTTTAATTTAGAATTTCTAAAAAAACATGAAATCCAATTTTTAATTTAAATAAACATTTTATTTCAATTAGAAATAAGATTTTATGAATAAATCAGTTTTTATTCCTTTCTAGGTACCGGAGCTGCAGCGCCCCAAATGAACTGGGTCTGGGCGCTGCAGCGCTGGATCAGCCTATTTTCAAAAATCTGGCCCTAGCGCTGCAGCACCAGGTTAATACTACGATGTGGCGTTAAAGCACCGGTTGACCTGTTTTGAAAACCTACCCGGCGATGCGGTACCAGTTCGTAGAAACTATTTTTCAGTTCACGAATTCTGCAGTTTTTCTCCAAAAAACTGAATTATATGCTAATAATTGTGCCCAAAAAATTTGTATAAAACACACACACACACACACACACACACACACACACACACACACACACACACATACACATATATATATATATATATATATATATATATATATATATATATATCAAATCTAAGCAATTAATAGCAACATAAAGTTTTGGCTTTGATACCATTGCTAGGTTTTATGAAAATCATAGACGCAATCAATTTGCATAATATAACGGTAGCATGACAAAATCAAATTTTAAAATTTTCATTAAACCAAATACTCGGATCATCCTTTATGCATATTATTAATTAGAACGAAGCACATGGAGTTATAGAATCATACCCTTGTAGATACGAGCTTCCACAGATACGAGTTTAACTCCTACTTCTCCGCGATCTCCTTGAATCTTCGAGTTGATTCTTTGTCTTGATCAACGTTAGCCACCCAAGCATTTGACCTCTAGAGGTAATCCACCAAGAAATAATAAGAATCAAGAAGAAGGGTGTATTGGCTAAAATCCTAGTTTTCTATCTCTGTAGAAAAAGGGGCTTAGTCTCCAACTATTAGAATCATGTATATCTGATATCTGATATAAGACTCCTCTTATAAAGATATCGGGTAACCCTATTTAATTAAAATAAGGTATTATTTATTTAATTAAACTTCTTTAATTAATTAGGCTCCCTAATCTTATTAGAAATAATTAGTTAAACTCATTTAATTAATTTGGCCTCATAATCCTATTAAGAATAAATGAGAGTACTTATATTAAAATTAATTCCTAAACTCTTTTAGAAATTAAAATAATAATAACTGTAATAATATTAATAAGACTCCTCTTATTAATTTATATTTAATATTTCTAAAATATTAAATAATAAATGTTAAGCTATTTAATTTACTCTATCACCATAGATTAAATTAAACACACTTAACATATTATTACGATTATGCCATTAATTTCTTAAATAATTTATTCTTCCTTTTATGGTGTGACCGTTTAGGTTCTCTATATTAAACTGGTTGTGAATAAATCAGTTAGAACAATTGTAATCTTATTTAAATAAATAAAATAAACTATTAATTTATTTAAATAATATTTATTCCACAATAAAGATAAGCCTCCCTAACGATCAACGACTTTTCAGATAATATAGATTCAACATTAATCATAAAAAAACCTTTGAGTAAATAGTTATCATACAATTCAATCCTTCCATCATACAATGTCCCAATTAAATATAAGACATGAAATTACTGTCAAGTCTTATTTTATTTAATTATATGTGTTTCGATTCCCAAATGCACAACTCTGAATGAATGCAAATTAGTAACTACTTTTTAATTTCATTTCATGTTAGCCAATGATTCCCGGGTTGTCATTTATCGTATCACATAGGACATTTCACTTCTTTTACTAGAAGTGATAGATTCTTTATTGATCATTCATTATCTCCATATATAACTTATTACACCCAAGCATACCCTTTGATATACCCTAAGAGTCTTGAGGAATAAATTAAAGTGTAATTCATTATATATAAGAGACTATGATGATCTCAAGTCTAAGGATCATTTGTACTACTATCACTACGGGAATTCTTATTGACAGGCAAGTAAAACTCCATTAGGTATTCCTTAGCGAGTCACGTTCAGTGAACTTATTCTCCAATAATCACATATATACTTGCTTTAGTGTCTCCACACAAATGATCATGAGATCAGTCATTCTCATCTAATGAGCAAGTAACGTATATATCAATCTATCTAGATTCACTAATTCCCTTTTTAGTAATCCATTGATTGAGACCATTTTAGGTTTAAGCTATCTAAGAATTTAGAACTCATTAGCATGATCTTATCATGATTCTAAAAGCATTGCTTAAAACTATGAGTTTATCACATATTATTAAAACATCACCATGTAAATAATAAATGCCTTTAATAAATAATTCTTTTATTAATAAATAAATAAGATTGATTACAAAGTATATGTTTTATCATCATACATGATTGGCTTGTATGCATACTACTTTCAAGAATAATTGTCAGTCTTATTTTATTTAATTATATGTATTTCGATTCTTAAATGCATAACTCAGAATAAATGCAATTTAGAAACTACTTTCTAATTTCATTCCACCTTGGCCAATGATTCATGTGTTGTCATTTATCGAATCACATAGGACATATCTCTTCTTTTATTAGAAGTTGTAGATTCTTTATTGATCATTCATTATCTTCATATATAACTTATTACACCCAAGCATACCCTTTGATATACCCTAACGGTCTTAAGGAATAAGTCGAAGTATAAATTATTATATACAAGATAATATGATGATCTCAAGTCTAAGGATTACTTGTACTACTATCACTTCAGAAATTCCTATTGACAGGCAAGTAAAACTTCATTATGTATTTCTTAGCGAGTCACGTTTAGTGAACTTATTCTCCGATAAGCACCTACATACTTGCTTTAGTGTCTCCACATAAATGATCATGAGAACAATCATCCTCATCTAATGAGCAAGCAACGTATGTACCAATCTATCTGGATCCACTAATCCTTTTTTTAGTAATTCATTGATTGGGAACATTTTAGTTTTTAAGGTATTTAAGAATTTAGATCTCATTAGCATGATCTCATCATGATTCTAAAGCATTGATTAAAACTATGGGTTTATCACATATTATTAAAACAACATCATGTAGATAATTATATGCCTTTAGTAAATAAATACTTTTATTAATTAATAAATAATATTGATTACAAAGTATATGCTTTATCATTATACATGATTGGCTTGTATGCATACTACTTTCAATCTCCCACTTGCACTATAGCCAATCGCCATGGTATCTCATACCCATCTTCTATAAGTGACGATCGAACTGCTGTTGTGTTAACGTTTTAATAAATGGAACTGCAGTGTTGTCTTAAGAGTCCACACGCTCCAGGGTCACATCTCCTTTTTCAATGATTTCTCTAATCAAATGAAACTGCCGCAATAGGTGTTTGGATTTGTGATGAGACCTAGGTTCCTTAGCCTGCACAACAGCTCCGGTGTTGTCACAGAATAAAGGTACTGGTCCTTTAATGATAGGAACCACTCCAAGTTTAGTTATGAACTTTTTCATCCAAACAGCCTCCTTTGCAACCTCACTTATAGCTATGTACTCTGCCTCTATCGCTGAATTAGCAATTATTTGCTGTTTGGAACTTTTCCAACTTATTGCGCTACCATTCAAGGTAAACATATACCCCAAAACGGATTTACTGTCATCTTGGTTCGTTTGAAAACTTGAGTTTGTAAAGCCCTCTAGTTTCAATTCAGACCCACCGTACACAAGAAACATATCTTTAGTTCTTTTTAAGTACTTTAGGATATTTTTCATTGCCTTCCAGTGTTCTTCTCTTGGATTCGACTGATATCTGCTTGTTACACTAAGTGCATGAGTGACATCCGGTCTAGTACATATCATACCGAATATGATAAATCCTATTGCTGAAGCATAAGGAATCTTACTCATACGGTCACTCTCCTCAGGTGTCTTTGGGGCTTGTTTCTTAGAGAGATGTATTCCATGGCTCATCGGCATGACACCTCTTTTGAAATCTTCCATCCTAAACTTCTTTAGCATCGAGTTAATATACATTCCTTGGGATAAGCCAATCATCCTTTTAGATCTATCTCTTTAGATCTTTATCCCCAAAATATAGGATGCTTCCCTAATATCTGTAGCGCCCCCAAATCCGGGTATCTTCCAACCCGATAGATGGTGCTATACTGTACAATTATTCATACATTCATTCAATTGAAAGTCTCAAAGAACGAGCATAACTTCTATATTTTCAAAGTAATATTTACATTTCCCAGGTTCTATACCCATTACAAAGTTCCTTTGTCATAATATCAGTTACATTATAACATTAGGTCTATTCTATTACAAGACAGCTTAACAATCTGCCTTAGCTTTTCCTTTATCCTTTTTCGATCCTTCGGGACGTTCAGTCTTAGCTGCATTCATATGGTTCATGCAAGAGTGAGCATAACTAGCTCAGCAAGTATAACAATTCAATAACAACATGCTTGACACATACAAATTGTATATCTTCCATAACTGAACAATAGTTATGAAGTACTATTATTAACTCAAAATAGCACTTCATCTTTTCTTTCAAAATGTTTTACAATTATAACAATATTTAGTAAAATATTTACTCCGGTCAAAGTCCTCGAGCATTCATTCTTTATTGAAAAATGACTACCCGGAAACAAGTCCGTAAGCCCGATATTACTTACGAGCACTTCTAGGTGATCAACCTATTGTATTCTATGTTGATCAACACTACATCCATTAAACGTATGTACGTTTAATCATTTGGCAACCTCACGTGCCTGTCGTTTTACCAACAAAATATTTGTTTAACATTTCAGTCTTCTTTTGAAAACCATATTGAGTAGTTGACAAAATACAACAATATTTGATAATAGATTAATAAATTACAAAGTCTAGCCAAGGGATTGGCTTTAACTTCATCATACCTTAATTCATGCGAAAGAATACATGAACCTCAAAAACTTGTTCAGATTGAACTGAGACAAGAGTGAGAATACTTGCCTTTAGCGTCTGCTATCGTAAATTAACTTTATGTTTAAGTCTTTCAAGTCTCTACAATACATGATCAGATAATGCCTTACATTAGGTCACATATAATCAAGTATGTATATGACTATATCTTACCATTCTTCTCAATCTAATTGTGTATTAGATTCAATTATTATTCGTTTCGGGTTTATCATTATCCTTGCATTTATATTCGACTAAGTTATTTCAACTTTTATACAACATCCTTAAGGTTTAACAAAGTTACATTACAATCCTTAAGTTGTGTTTACTTTCAAAACAATTAGCTTTCCTTTCTGTGTACTTAGAAACATTCATTACTATCTTTGTTCTGAGACTGGCGCTGCGGCGCGAGTCCTTACTTAATGGGCCGTGCTGCGGCGCCACACTCCATAAACTTTTCGTACTGTACATGGCGCTGCGGCGCCATAAATTGTACTACGGTTCGCGCTGCGACGAACTCTTGCAGTGTGCTCAGCTACTGTTACGTGCTGTGGCGTGACTCATTTAGCCTAGGGTTGGCGCCGCGGCGCCAACTCTGTGCACCAGAAAACAATTTCAGTTTTTAAATTTTGTGAACTTCCCGGACGCATAACTTCTTCGTTATAAGTCTGAATTGGCTCGTTCAAAAGCCTATGATTCACAAATTATGTAATCTACGCATTCATATAAGAATTTTATCTATTTGACTTTGTTTGCTAAAAATTCACCTATTGATTCATTTTTTAACGAAAACGATAAATGTTCGTGAACGTTCAACGTTCGTTTCTTCGTTCTAAGTCGGAATCCGGTCATTTTTGAGTCCGCAACTCTTAAATGCCAAATATGACTTGTCTCCATTGGAAAACAACGGTTCCGAGTTTAAACACAAAATTTGACTTCTATTCCGAGAATTTCACGAATTCGACGATTATCGTCCAATCGTGCAATTTCTGGCAAATCTTCATTCTTATGATTTGTTCCACATTGTTAATGAATTCCATTCATCATGTGAACATCTTAACATACTTATTACAACAACTTATATTCATTGTTGAATTTTAGATTTATTTCTTAATGAGTTTATAACTTTATCAAATTATAAATTACTTAAGATTTCATTGTTCATGACTTATGACAATTGAAGTTTCTTAATCATCATACCTTATATGTTTTTAACATATAACTTTACTTATGTATACATGATACATATGATCATACAATTTCTTTTAGATCCATATCATTTCTCTTAATAAACTCATTACAAGTTTATAATACTTTCACATAAGTTTATAACTTTTGCTAGCTTAAATGACTTATTACCAACTTATGTGACTTAAGTTCATTGCTTACTCATTCTTCTTACTTTTTAACATTCATGTTCCTTAATCCAAACTTTTCTTATTAACCTATCATGACAGAGATAGAAGATAATGGAGAAGAAGTCTTACTTTTAAAGTCTTGGTAAGTAGCTTCTTCTTCTTCTTCTTACTTATGGAAGTGACTTATTTGTAACTTAATCTCTCTAACACTTAAGCACTTTGTAATAAGTTAGATTATTTGAACAAGTGTTAAATGACTAGCAAGCCTTCTCTATTTATAGAATTTGCAAGGTTAGGGTAGTTTGGTCTTTAAAACAATCCCACCTCCTTACTATTCATTACTTGTAAGGCACAACATTTATCCTATGCTTGGCCATTACTCTTATTACTTGGTCACCACCTTAACTTGGTCACCACATTACTTAGTCACCACATTTAACCATATAAATATGGTTTGCCCCATGGGTCATACCACTAATGGATTCTAGCTTGGGCTTAGATTAAATACATCCTTGGACTTTACATTAACAAACACTAACTTGTTTATTAACCAATAATTGGGCCTTAACATTTAATTTACTTGGACTTTAATAATTGTTAATCAATCTTCCAAGTCCATTAACATTATCTAGTACATATAATTTATGTATTATTTTCGTATTCCATTTCATATAGAATTTATATACGATAATTCATTCTTCATACCAACTCGTATAATACTTCGTATTATACTCTTTTCATTACTTTGTACAATACCTAAGTATTATACCATTATTACTTATTCATTACTATTTTGACTTCCTTAACGTTTATAAATTAAGTCCACAAGCGAAATATTACATTTTTCATAATTAGATTTTTATTACATAATCCATCTTACCTTGTTATTCCATCATTACGTATTTCTCGGAAATTCAAAATTATATCCCGAGCAAATCCCGATGAATAGTGTTTTTTTCGAAAAAAATTTCGAAAAACTTTTATTTTCGTCTTGGAAATTCAAACACTTTAATTTATCCACGTAGCTCAAATACTATGACATTCTAACATTAATAGGTTATATAACGACAACCATCTTGATAACACATAGAATAAGATTTTATTATTATTTAATTTAATAAAATCATTTTATAATAAGATCCGAATTTCTAGGTCGTTACAATATCCTTCATGGAGAAGTGTTTAGATAACCAGATTTTAATCGATTGTAGCATAGGAATATCATTTCCTATTAGTAATATATCATCAACATATAATACAAGGAATGAAACAGTGCTCCCACTAACCTTCTTATACACACATGGTTTATTCTCATTTTTAATAAAATCAAACTCGTTGATTGACTCATTAAAATGGATGCTCCATCTACGAGAAGCTTGTTTCAATCCGTAAATGGATCGTTGTAGCTTACATACTTGATTTGTTCCAACCGTTGAAACAAATCCCTCTGGCTGTGTCATATACACATCCTCCTTAAGTTTCCCATTGAGGAAGGCCTTTTTCACGTCCATCTTCCAGATTTCGTAGTCTTGGTAAGCTGCAATGGCAAGTAAAATTTGAATGGAGTTGAGCATCACTACTGGTGAGATGGTTTCATCATAGTCAACTCCTTGCCTTTGTTTGAAATCTTTTGTGACCAGTCAGGCCTTATAGGTCTCTACCTTGCCACATGCTCCAGTCTTTCTTTTAAAGACTTATTTACACCCAATAGGCTTAATACCTTCATGTGGTGAAATCAAAGTCTATACTTGGTTTTCATCCATTGAGTCCATCTCAGATTTCATGGCTTCTTGCCACTTCTCTGAGTCTTTACTACTTATAGCTTATTTATAATTCAATGGATCATCATTATCTATGATGTGTACTTCATCGTCATCCTCTATGACGAATCTATACCTATCAGCTATCTTTGGTACTCTTCCAGATTTATGAATAGGGTGTGTTACAATAGGTTCATCCATTTGGTTAGGTAGCTGACTTTGATCCATATTATTTTATGGTTCTTGAACTTCTACAAGATATATCTTACTCTCACTGACACCTTTAAGGATAAACTACTTTTCGAAGAAGGCATCATATTTCGCAACAAACACCTTTTGATCAGTTGGATGATAGATATAATACCCTGATGTTTCTTTAGGGTATCCCACAAATCTACACTTATCAGATCTAGTATATAGCTTGTCATTTTCAAACTTTTTGACATAAGCTGAATAACCCCAAGTCTTAAAATGCTTAAAATTTTATTTCCTCCCTATCCATAACTCATACGGAGTCTTAGGGACAAATTTGGTAGGTACCTTGTTAAGTAGATATGCTGCCGATTCTAGGGTATATCCCATAAGGAAATTGGAAGATCGATAAAGCTCATCATGGATCGAACCATGTCCAACAATGTTCGATTTCTCCTTTCAGATACATCATTTAGCTGTGGCGTCCCTGGTAGAGTCCATTGTGAGATTATACCATTTTCTTTGAGACAATTTAGAAACTCACCGCTTAAGTATTCACAACCTCGATTTGATTGAAGAATCTTAACAATTTTGCCAGTTTGTTTCTCTACTTCACTTCTAAACTCTTTAAACTTTTCAAATGATTTAGATTTATATTTCATTAAATACACATATTCAAATATTGAGTGATCGTCAGTGAATGTAATAAAATAAGAATACCCTCCCCGTGCAGTCATTATCATAGGTCCACATACATCTGTGTGTACCAACGCTAACAACTATGTAACTCTTTCTCCTTTTCCACTAAAAGGAGATTTAGTCAATTTTCCCATGAGACAAGATTCACAAGTTGGATATGATTCATAATCAGATAGCTCTTAGAGCCCATCCTTATGCAAATTGGATAATCTTATTTCAATAATATGACCGAGTCTATAGTGCCACATATAGGTATAATTAACATAATCTCTCTCCCTTTTATTAGTTTGTTCAATTTGAAGTATATTTTCATGCAAGTCAAGTATATAAAGTCCATTTCACAAATTACCAACACCATATAAAACATTATTATTATAAATAGAATAACTGTTGTTCTTTATTATAATGTCAAAATCATCCATATCCAATATAGAAATTAAAATAATATTTCTAATAATATTTGGAACAAAATAACAATTATTTAAATTAATGAACTTGCCCGTAGACAATGCTAAACAATAAGTCCCTACAACTAATGTAGCAACCTTAGCTCCATTTCCCACTTGTAGGATGACCTCATCCTTGCTCAGCTTTCTACTACTGACTAGTCCCTACATATTATTACATTTGTGAGAACCACATCCGGTATCCAATACTCAAGTAGAAGATTGACTTTTAGAAAAATAAATTTCAATCATAAACAAACCTGGATTAGGATTCGAAGCTTCTCCAAGTTTCTTCTGCTTTTTCTCCATAAGATAATCATTGTAGTTCCTCTTCCAGTGACCTGGCTTGTTGCAATGGAAGTAAATTCCTTTGCTTGCTGGATTAGGTTTCTTTTGATCCTTCACTTTCGCCTTACCCTTAGCCTTCTAGGATTTCTTCTTTTGAGGAGATATATTGGGCATCTTCCTTTTCTTGGAAGAATCATCCACCATTAAGACATGACCCTTCTTGGACGGAAAGTGACCTTCAGCAGTTTTCTACATGTTAAGTAATTCAAGTAAGCTGACATCTAACTTATTCATGTGAAAATTTACAACAAATTGTTAGAAGGTGTCCGGGAGTGACTCAAGACTAAATCTTTACTCAACTTCCCATCCATGACGAACCCAAGCTATCCAAGACGTTCAATTAGATTGATTATCTTTAAGACATGAGTCTCAACAATAGTACCCTCGGTAATCCGAGATCGGAGGAACTCCTTAGATATTTCATATCTAGCAATCCTACTTTGCTCACCATACAGCTCTTGCAGGTGCAACAACATAGTAGGAGCATCCATAGTTTCATACTGACGCTGAAGCTCGTTACTCATGGATGCGGACATGATGCATTGAGCCATAAATGCATTATCTTACCACTTTTTAAAAGTAGAAATCTCTTCCTCAGAGGCTGTCTCTACAACTTTTGTAAGTACGGACGAATTTAAGACATAAGAAATCTTTTCAGCAGTGAGAACAATTCTCAGATTCCTTAACAAGTCCGTGTAATTCGGTCCGGTCAATTTGTTAGCATCAAGTATGCTACGTAGTGAAATTAGGGAGTGTGACATTTTCAAATTTCTGCATATGAAAAATAACATTTTTAGCAGACATTCATTTAATTAATTTATTTTACCAAAATAAATTAGGTCATATTATATATTGGTATCTCCCACTATTTTCTTCAAACTATATTACCCTCGTCTACATAGTTCGGCAAAATCTAATTAAAGTTTTTGTTAGTGAGAGTAAGGATCTCATTTCAAATATATATAGCCTTATGGTGACACAACAAACTATATATAAATAAATAGGTAGACAACTCCTTGTCAATTACATCATCATGTAACTCCTTATCTTTTGCCTCTTGGATTATTTTTATTAAGTGGTGGCACATCCAGATAAAAATTATGTAAGTTAAGTCCATCATAGCACTTTCATATATTCAAAAAAGAAAAATATTGTCCTTGTGGTGATACAACAAAATAATATTGTTCAATTTTCTTTATAAGCATCAAATGTGATAAATTAACATCTTAAATACTTAATACTTGCCTTGTGATGATACAATAAACTCATATGAAATATTTAATACACTATTAAATTTATCATGCTAGAAGGCGACGTTCGATATTTTAAATATCTTTGAACGCTTGGGACTTAATATATAAAAAACTTTAAGGGATTTGTTATTATTTGTCTTATCTTGTTTAGCGCGCATATATATATATATATATATATATATATATATATATATATATATATATATATATATATATATATATATATATAATAATATGCGTCATATTATTAAACATGTGAAGCATGTTTTCATAATATATAATATATATAATTCTAGCATACAAATATAGAATACTATATTCTACCCGGATTGATTATGAAGTTTTATTCTAGTTTGGTTCACTAGAGCCACCAAGTGAACCAAATGGTCAAACCCTAGGGTGCAATAATTAATATTTAAATATAACTATTACATTTAAACTCGGGCTCCATTACAAATGGGTCTTCAAGCGCTCCTTGCACCTTGATCTCCGGTTCTTCAAAAATTCTAACTACTCCTATTACATAAACTACTTAATTTAAATAGAAACCTTGATCAGCAATCAAGGGAAAGTACATAGGAGAGAGATAGAATTTATATCAAGAATAAAATCAGAAAAGACGAGGTACGCATACCCCATTTAATAAAACTCATTCATTCAAGCATCCATCTAAAATAAAATCCAATTACATTGGTCAATAGTCCATAATCAATCTCATTTATTATTATATGTATCACCATATATATCAATAAATAAAACATTCATCTTATAAATAGCAAACATTTAATATATATTAATATCGATTCGATGGGAAAATTTAATTAGCATCATTTTCATTTTTAATTTAAAATAAACTACTTTATTTAATCAATTATGAAATTATATTCTAAATACAAAATAAACAACTTTATTTTAATTTAAAAATTTTGGAAAAACATGAAATCCAATTTTTTTTTTATTTAAATAAACCTTTTATTTTAATTAGAAATCAGATTTTATGAATAAAATATTTTTTTTATTCCTTTCTGGGTACTAGCATTGCAACGCCCCAAATGAACTGGGTTTGGGCGCAGCAGCGCTGGATCAGTCCGTTTTCAAAAAAACGGTCATGGCGCTAAAGCGCCAAGTGAATAATGCAAAGCGGCGCTGCAGCGCCGGCTGACCCATTTTGAAAATTGACCCGGCACTGCAGCGCACCGTTTACTATGTAAAACAGGTGATGCAACGCCAATTCGCATAAAATGTTTTCTAGTTCGCGAATTCTGCAGTTTTTCTCCAAAAACTCAATTATATGCTAACAATTATGCCCAGAAAATTTGTACAAAACAAATATTAATCGTATATATCAAATCTAAATAATTACTAACAACATAAATGTTTGGCTTTGATACCACTGTTTGCTTGTGAAAATCATACACGCAATCAAATTACAGAATTAGTAGAAGCATGGCAAAATCAGATTTTAAATTTTTTCGTAAACTAATTACCCGGGTCATCCTTTATGCATATTATTAATTAGAATGAAGAATAAGAAGTTATAGAATTATACCCTTGTAGATATGAGCTTCCACAGGTACGAGTTTAACTCCTACTTCTCCGTAATCTCCTTGAATCTCTGGGTAAATTCCTTCTTTTGATCAACGTTAGCCATCCAAGCGTTTGGCCTCTAGAGGTGATCCACCAAGAAAGAACAAGAATCAAGAAGAAGGATGCTTTGGCTAAAACCCTAGATTTCTATCTCTGTAAAAAAACTTACTCTCCAACCATTGGAATCACGTCACTTGAAATCTGATATAAAACTCCTCTTATAAAAATACCAGGTAACCCTATTTAATATAATTAAAATAAGGTATTATTTAATTAATTAGGCTCCTTTAATTAATTATGCTCCCTAATCTTATTAGGGATAATTAATTAAACTCTTTTAATCAATTTGTCTCTTAATCTTATTAGGAATAGATGAGAGTAATTGTATTAAATTAATTCATAAAGTCTTTTAGAAATTAAAATAATAATAATTGAAATAATATTAATAAGACTCCTCTTATTAATTAATATTTAATATTTTTAAAATATTAAATAATAAATATTAAGCAATTTAAGTTACTCTATCATAAAAGATTAAAATAAATACACTTAAAATATTATTACTATTATGCCATTAACTTCTTAAATAATTATTCTTTCTTTTATGGTGTGACCCTTTAGGTTCTCTATATTAAACCGGTTGTGAATAAATCAATTAGAACAATTCTAATCTTATTTTAATACGTATAGATCAATGACTTTCCAAATAATATAGATTTCAACATCATAAAAGAATCTTTGAGTAAATAGTAATTGTACAATTCAATCTTTTTACCATACAATATCCCAATTACATATAAGACATGGAATTATTATCATGTCTTTTTTATTTAATTATATGTATTTCGATTCCCAAATGCACAACTCCGAATAAATACAAATTAGAAACTACTTTCTAATTTCATTCCACATTAGCCAAGGATTCCTAGGTTATCATTTATCGAATCACATATGATATATATCTTCTTTTACTAGAAGTGGTCGATTCTTTATTGATCATTCATTATCTCCATATATAACTTATTATACTGAAGCATACCCTTTGATATACCCTAAGGGTATTAAGAAATAAGTCAAAGTGTAAATCATTATATACAAGATACTATGATGATCTCAAGTCTAAGGATTACTTGTACTACTATCACTTCAGGAATTCCTATTGACAGACAAGTAAAACTCAATTAGATATTACTTAGTGAGTCACGTTCAAGAAACTTAATCTCCAATAAGCACCTATATACTTACTTTAATGTCTCCACACAAATGATCATGAGAACAATCATTCTCATCCAATGAGCAAGCAACGTATGTAGCAATCTATCCGGATTTACTAATCCCTTTTTTAGTAATCCATTGATTAGGAATATTTTAGTTTTTAAGCTATCCAAAAATTTAGATCTCATTAGCATGATCTCATCATGATTCAAAAAACATTACTTAAAACTATTGGTTTAACACATTTAATTAAAACAGCATCATGTTGATAATCAAATGTCTTCTGTAAATAAATACTTTTATTAATTAATAAATAAGATTGATTACAAAGTATATGTTTTATCATCATATATGATTGACTTGTATGCATACTACTTTCATATTCATATATTTGAAATATATCAGTAGTTATCATATTATTATTTTTTTAAAATAGTGGGCCTATTTAATTTATATTAACATGAATTTGTAGTTAACAATTATAATGTTTAATTGTTGAATTTTCATGTGATTATGCATGGATCATAGTTTACATGTTTATATGTGTTAATATGGGATACTAATATAATTATATATTTTTAAATAAATAAAAATCCTCGTTTTTATATAAATAAAAAATCAAGTGGGTTAAATAATTATATTTTTTACGGCCTCCATTATTCGTCCATTATATTGATACATGTATCTAATCTCAAATTTTGTGAGTTCCCTTCGGAAGATACATGAATCTAGTTATATTAGATATAGATTTTCTTGTGATAAATTTATTTAAAATTGTATTATGAATTATTTCCCATCAAAATATTTGTATTAAAGTTTTAAAGAAAATTTAAATGGATGGTATACACTTGACAAAACATAAATAATAACTCTCCCAGTCAGAGTGACACTTATTATTATTGTTGTGGGCTGAATTAAATAGTGAATTATTTTTATTTCATGAGATGTCAAGATATAAAAGTAATAGTAATTTCAAATTATTCTTATTTTTCCTTCCGGAAAGAGAATTATTTGAAATTAAGTTGCCATGTTTATTTTATGTTTGTGTTAAGGATTACACTTTCATATTATTTGCAAATGTTTATTTTTATTGAATGACCATTTAATTTTTGCATATTGTATAATTGTACAGATTACCATGTCGTTTTTTAATCCCCTTTATGTTATCCTTAAAGAAAATAAGTTAACTGGACCAAATTATGTGGAATGGAAAAGAAATCTCAACATTGTGTTGACTACTGAGGACTACAAGTTTGTATTGACTGAACCTTGCCTTATTCTTCCAGAAAATGCTATTGTTGCATAAAAGAATACCCATAATAGGTGGTAAAATGCAGATGATATGGCTCGGTGCTATATATTGGCATCTTTGTCAAATATATTGGAACACCAATATCAGTCTACTACCACTGCTAAAGAGATCTTAGATAGCCTTCATGAAATGTTTGCTGACTAAAGTTGTGCTGCATAACAGACTATGACAAAATCACTCATGAATTCCAAGATGTCCGAGGGATCTTCAGTTCGAGATCATTATTTAAAAATCATTTCTTACTTAAATGAACTAGAAATACTGGGAGCAATAGTTGATGGGGGAAACCCAGGTTGACATGTTGCTAGAGACCTTGTTTGTTTCCTTCAATAAGTTTAAACTTAATTACACTATGAACAACATATTTTATCCTTATCTGAACTGATGAGGGAACTCCAAGCAGCAGAGGGTATTCTTCGTGCAAGAGGAAGCATTTATATTGTAGAAACTGGTACTTCTAAGGGAAAGCTTAAGGGCAAGAACCGAGAAAAGAATAACGGTAAGAAAGTTGTAAATGGAAACCTACCTCCATCTGGAGGGGTTGGGAAGAAAAGGGCAAAAGCAAAACCTCAAGGGAAATGTTTTCACTGTAGGGAGAAAAGTCGCTGGAAAAGGAATTGTTCTACTTAGCTAGCTAAGATAAAAAATCAAGGTATGATTGATTGTCTAATTGATCGGTTTGGCAAGATAGGTAAATATCAATCTTTCGTTCATGAAACATGTTTTGTGGGAAATTCTATTGAATCTTGGTGTGTAGATTCGGGAACTAATAATCATGTCTGAAATTGTTTGCATGGGTTTCAAGAAACCTAAAAAATTGAATGAACGAGAGATTTTTCTACACCTTGATTCTAATGAAAATGTTGCAGCTATTGTAGTGGGAGTTGTTGTTGGGTGTAAATCTTATTATGCACTGCACACAAGTATACGTGATCAACAAGTAATATAATGATAAGTTAAGTATCGTTCCCACAAAGACAAGTATTAATTTTAATCAAATAATTATCAGCTTTATATTATTTCAATTTTATTAAACTAATTGAATTTATGATTGAAAATAATAAAAACTAATAAACTAGAAATCAGAACAAATCAATTCAACTCGCTACCACAAATTTTAATCAGATAATGGAGAATTAAGCCTAGAACTTCACTTTAAGCTTCACTCAGATTATCAAACTTTTCTTTAATTCAATTAACAATCTCAGTTCATTAATCAAGAACACAAAAGTAGAATTAGCCATCTCTCAATGCACTAACACCATATTAACTTAAATCCACAATTGATAGAATTAAGCCAAATACCCTAATTAACTAATTCACTATATCTCTATGTGAATTATAATCAAAGAAGGTTTATATTCCAAGTTCTTACACGATTACATGCGATGTTAGGTATATCTATATCCTAAATATACATCAAGAATTCCATCAAAACGCAGAAATTATGAACACATGCTATTATGACCAAGTCTAGAATCATATATCGTCTCTCGAGTCCATACAAATCCACAAGAATTGGTGATCAAGAAATTCATAAATTAAGCACAAATCACAATAGATGAACTGAAAAGATATCTTTATTAAACTGAATTCAAAGTATGATAATCATCGTTCCACATTAAAGATTCATTGCAAGCTTAATAAGAAATTTAGTTCATAACTAATGAATTAAAAACTGAATAGATAAAAGAATTCCTCATCCCAATTACAAAAACTAAATTAAAGTACAAGAATAGTATAAAACCACCCTTCTTTGCACTAAGTTCTAAAATCTTCGTGATTCTAGCTCCTTCTACTTAACTCCTCCAAGATTCTTTAGAAATTAGGGTTTCAAAGTTGTAATTGTGACAACCCGAGAAAATTAGACAATTTATTAATATCTTAAAAGATTGATTTAACGTGAAATAATAGACCTAGACAAAAAATAAGTGTATGCGTTTGATATTTTTGGGATGAAATTTTGAGGATTTCAAAATCCTGTGTAGGCTTTTGGTGAATTATTCAGGATTAAGTGTATATGTGAATATGTTCTGTGTATATGGTCATCTATGTGTTCAGAATGTGGTAAAGGGTTAAGGGTTGACCATATAAATTTTATCAGTGTTAAACCCTAATACTATATTCGAACATCAACATTCAGTTAGAAAACCCTAATGATCGATAAGAAACCTTAAAACCGGTTCTGAAACCCTAATTTCAATTTCGGGAATTTGAAACCCTAATTTGAAACTCGAAAACCCTAATCTGGGAATTTAAAGGATAATTATAATGCTTAAGTGATACTAATTATAATATTAATTAGGATAAAGCTTAATTAATTAGCAAACCCTAATTTCAGATTTTAAACCCTAATTATTCTGTCAAAAACCCTAATGTAAAATTGTGGACTTAATTGCTAAATTAGCAATTTAAATTGGGATAAATTAATCCTAATTAACAATATTGATTTATGAATGAGAAAGTTTAATTTAATTCGAGAATCCTAATTACAATTTAGAAATATTAATTTTCTATTTTTAAAAACCGTAAGGGTTAATAACCGTGAATTTTAAGTCACTATATATGTATGTACATTATTTATATTTAAAACTTTGTGTTATACATTGATTTAATATGTGACAACATATGTGAAGTGGTGCATGGATCAATAAACATATATACTATAGTTATGGATATATACATTTATAGATTTCATTAAAAAATGAAAGCTTCATAACCTAATTATGCATTAAGTGAGACAATTAAATAACCCAATGGTTATGGTAATAAGGAAAGGTTAGTATTTAATATATATACTAACTTAAGTGGATAATCTTGTTATTTCAAGTGACTAATAATTTTAAACCTATTTCTTATAAACCTAATTAGGTTAAGACCTAAAGTCACATGTATATTAATTAAATTCCATAAGATTGAGAATAGAAACTCTAAATAAACAATTAGGGTAATATATATTAAAATTGTTAAACTATATTTATTACATACCCCAAAACAATTAAAGGAAAAGCCCAAAAGAAATAAAATACAAGTCCACACTTAGCCTACTTGATTAAGGGTATTTTAGACATTTGATTAATCTAATTTGTGCATTAAAATAAAGGCAAAATGGATGAGTTATTGGGCATGGAATAGCTGGCCATGTTAAGCCTTTTAAGGCAAAGAAATCAAGCTAATCAAGTTCTAAAAGTAGGAAGTCTTACACACAAGGACAAGTGTGTCATGCCACCATTGGTGGAAAATCTAATTAGCATCCTTAATGGCATGATTAGGAAGGGATAAGGCTAACCCTTTTGTCCAAGGGACAAAAAGAACATGGGGGATATTAGCATCCCATTTTATTTCACCAACATCTTGTTACAATTAATTTTATTTCTATTTCATTCTCCACCATTCCTCTTCTTCTATTTTCTCCCAAACCATCAAAATACCAAGAGAGAAAGAGAGAGAGGGATTCAGATCTTGTGGGGAAGAAGTGGAGGAAGTGTTTCATGCATCCCAAGTTGCCTTCTAAGATAAAAATATTTATCATTAAAACAGTTAGTGGGAGGATAATAGAATCTTGAAGAGTTCAAGAATCACAAAACATTATAAGTCAAAGAAGAGGAACCTTTAGATAGAACTATTGTACCACAACCGAATTGTAAATCTAAAATAGTACCGAGGATACCTGGGAGGTATGGATTCATCATGGATGATGATGACAAGGTACACATGTGAGACCCCAAATTTTATGAATGAAGATTTAATTTTCTCGAAATATTTTTTTTAATATTATGGTGTGGATTTGAGATAGTGTTATAGTTGTGGGTAGTATTTATAAATTTTGCAAAGTATGCAAGTTGTTATATAATATTCGTTTGGTCGAGAAATATTCTTTTTGTCGGGGAATATCTGTGCGACGGCATAATCATTGGTGGACCTCACAACGAAAGTATTGTCGTAGTAAGAAAATGACAGAATTATCTTTTTATAAAAATAACGGCATAAGTGTTACCGTTAAAACTGTTGAACTACTCGGTAGTAAAAGTACAGTAATACGCGTGGTTGCATAGTAGCACACGATATTGATTATTGATGCTTATGTAAGAAGTCACTCAGTTATACTCGATTATTGCTACAGTAATTGCTGCATCATATCTCTCATATTATTGATTCAATTATTGTCACAGTAGCATCTGTATAATATGTTATGTTATTAAATCAATAATTGAGACGACAAAGTTAGTCATATTATTATTTGCAATATTAAAAATGTCTAGAAGTTCTACCAAGGAGAGGCTTGGTTACCTAATTGCGCTCCAATACGGAGAAATCATTATTGGAAAGCCTCTCTTTCCTGGGAACGACCTGGTCGATTAATATTGTGAATTATAATAAAGGTGATAAGTTTTGTTTTATTATTATTATAAATGTAATAAAACGGAAAACTTTTTATATAAAATGAAATACTTTTATAAAGTTATTTGTTTTATTAGAATATAAATAGAATATATGATATTCTATTGTGCATAGTATTTGCATAGTATCTACATAGTATTTGCATAGTAAAATCTTTTTATATAAAACAGAATACTTTTATAAAGTTATTTATTTTATTAGACTATAAATAGAATATATAATGTTCTATTATGCATAGTATTTGCATAGTGCTTGCATAATATTTTTATAGTAAAATCTTTTTATATAAAATAGAATACTATTATAAAGTTATTCGTTTTATTAGATTATAAATAGAATAAATTATATTTTATTTAAAAAATTTTGTTTTATTAGAATATTTTATTAATACTGCATAGTAAATTAATATGGACCGTCCGTTTAAAAGTAAATCAATCTGGACCGTTCATGAATTAGATACTATTCAATCCATTCTCCTATAAATAGAAGCTCATTCCTCCATTATTTCTTACGAATTCACTGAAACTCTAGAGAGAGAAACTATAGAGAGAAAGAAAAAAAAGTATTTTGCTACTTCACTACTCTTATATCCAGTTTCTTCTAAGGTAAGCGATATTATTTGTTGTACTCGTAAGGGGGTATTATTTCTTTCGTATTCATGAAGAAAACTTATGTTATTCCATTCTTTATTATTTTGTTGGAATAACCTGTATACGTTGACTACCCTATACTTGGTGAAATTATTCTGTTATTCCATTCTTTATTATTATGTTGGAATAACCTGTATATGCGAAGTACTGCATAGATGGTGAAATTCTTCTGTTATTCCATTTCTTATTATTATGTTGGAATAACATGTCTATGCGAAGTACCGCATACATGCTAAAATTCTGTTGTTATTCCATTCTTTATTATTCTGTTGGAATATCATGTCTGTGCGTTTACACATGACCTGGTTCCATTCTTTATTATTCTGTCAAAATATCCTGTCTGTGCATTTACGCTTGACCTGGTTCCATTCTTTATTATTTTGTCAGAATATCATGTCTGTGCGTTTACGCATAACCTGGTTCCATTATTTATTATTCTGTTGGAATAACCTGTCTGTGCGATCTATCGTATGCATGGTGAATTCTTTTGTTATTCCATTCTTTATTATTCTGTTAGAATAACTTGTCCATGTGGATTACCACATGCATGGTGAATGATCATTCGTATTAATTCCTTATTAAATTGTGAAAATAATCTGTCTACGTGGATTACCGCATGGCGGACAAAAATCTATTTGCAGTTTCATATATTCTATCATACTCAGTTGGTTAAAGCTTTGGCTTCTATACTCCACGAAATTAGCAGAATATCCTGGATATTTGCGCTTCATCCAGTATCTTTTCATGGAAATATTCTTCTGAGCATTCTTGAATTTTACACCACAAAGCAGTATCATGTTGACAATTTGGACGTTATTGATTCCTGTATAAATTAATTCTTGAACTTGTTTTATTGAATTCTTATATCATTGTCATCATCCTCATGTTTATATTATGTTGAAAGTCATCTGTGGCCTATAGTGTATAGATGGACTTGGTATGATTATGACCAGGGATTATTCGGTATAATCATAACCGTATTGTTACAAATAATGTGGTAAAAGTCCTCATTGGCCCGTAGTGCATTGATGGACAGTTGTTGGCATGATCATGACGATCGATGAGTACACGAATATCCTTGGCCCATAGTGCTTGTGATACTAATGAATATCATTGGCCGTAGTGCAGGGATGATATGGATTATTTATTAAGCTGAGTCCCAGCGATAAAAGTGATAAAAAATATTTATAAATCATAAAAGATAGTAGATTTTATTCTCTACTTGATTCTTTTTATGGATTGCTTGTTCCATTGCAGTTAAACTTGATGTTTGCTATATTGTATCAGTTTAACACTCTTGAAGGCTAACGATAATTTATTCTGTATTATCTTAGTCATAATATTTCTTACTGAGCTAGTTGAGCTCACCCTTTTACTTTCATTATTCTCTTCAGGAAATGAGAACGTAGCGGGGACTAGTCGGGGAACGGAGTGACTGTCGAGATAATAGCATTAGTAGTCCTCACTATTCTATGAAATAGTGTGATAATAAATGTATTGAGAACTTATTTTGAGTTTGAATACTGTCTAGAAGATAATATTTGTATTAAAACTCGCAGCTCATGTTGTATATTTAAGATTGTATTTGTATTCTGTACCTTGTATTTGGCGACTCAGAATAGGTGATGTATACCTTATTTTGGGGTGTCACAGTTGGTATCAAAGCTTAGAGATATGATCCCTGGCTGAAATGTGAGACAAGAACTAGGAGGGGAGAGATGAGAAATTCCTTCGCTAGTATGACCTACCTAAGTTTATTTGATATTTAATTGGTCGGTCAAAGTATAGGGATAATATGTGATATGTTAATTAACCCTTGTTTTATAGCAGTGTTTGAAAATGGCAGCTGAAAATATTAACAATGGAGTGAGTGAGACCGTGGAGAAGCCTCTAATTACCAACCAGGATAATGTGATGTCAGGCGAAGAAAGAATTAAAGATATCCATGTGATGAGCGAAGAATTAATAGTTGCACCTGAGCTAGTCGCAGAGGTAGCAGCTGAGAGTGATGAAGAAGAGGAACCTGAGGAGAATTTATTAGAAGAACTTTATGATCAAAATATAGAATTGTAAAATCGTATTCATGAGTTAGAAAAACAGGTTGAAGAACGGCAGGCGGTCATCGGGCAAAGGGATGCAACAATTCAAAATTGTGTTACCCGATGTGCGATGCTTGAGCAGAAGCACTCTTTGGCAGAGTATAAGGTATTAGGGCTGGAATCTGAGAATTCTATGATCAAAATTCTGATGAAAGAAGAAACAACTAAGTGTGTGAGAATGAGTGATTTATAGGTAAAAGCCGCACGGCGCGTTGACATTGTGGAAAGAGATGTCCGATCTAAGAAGGCTAAAATAGATGATATGTATTTCTCTTTTTGGACAGTAATTGAGAGAACCCAACATCGAGTTTTGAATTACCCTGTACATTGCGATCAACGCCAATTTGATATGGATCGAAGATTAATGAATCAGATCATGAAACAGGAGTACGACGAAGCAGTTGAGGGTGGAATAAGCCCTATAGAAAAGTCAATTTCAACGGTAATGATGACACCAAATGCTGCCCCAGACAAGTCAAAGCCGGGTAGTTCAAGGGAGAGCGGTTGTCATGACTTCTCAAAAAGCGAGTAACCGAAGTTATCACGGGTTAGTTAATTATAAATTCTTGCAAAATCTATACCTTATTAGATACCGGTTCTACCCATTCTTTTATCTCTCTTGTTTGTGCTCAACGTTTAAATTTAACTCAGGAGAAGTTAGACTTTGACTTATTAGTTAAAACTTTGTTAGCAGAAGCCTTCGTTACCTCCACTGTTTATAAATCTTGTTGTTTCAAATCGACACTTTCACGTTACTTGTCGATCTTATCTCTTAGAAAATACTTACCTTTGATATGATTTTAGGAATCGATTGGTTAACTACTCATCAAGCTTTTCGTAAGGTGGTTAGCTTTCATATTCCTAACCAACCTGTTATGCGAATTCAAGCAACCAAACCACTAAAGTCAATCATTGTCATATCAAGCAATAAGTAAAGAGCCCCGGTCCTTTCATTGTTGACTTTCTTGTGTGGAATGCATAGAAGCCAGATTTTCCATAGGGGATGTTGTGAATGACGATGGCAAGTTGATAGGTATCAATGTGACGTACTATCCAAGTCTTGGATGAGAGTCACAGTTTTGAATGATATTTCTATTGTTAATAAATTTCCTAACGTATTCTTGAAGACTTCTTAGCCTACCCCTAGAGCGTGAAATTGAATTTTGTATTGACCCCAGTACAAAACCTATTTCTAAAACCCTCAAATATTTCTTTACCTAAACCAATCTTATAATGTGCCAAAGACGTTGGCTCGAGTTGTTGAAGATTACGACCATACCATTCAATATTATCGTGGAAGAACGAACGTGGTAGCTGACGTGTTGAGTAGAAGATCGTATGCGTTTACTAGTGCGATGTTGTTAACATAAAAACCCATTTCGTATAACTTACAAATGATGAAGATAGAGTTAAAGACTCTAAGGACCCACATGGTGATATCAAATAAACGAGTAGAATTGACTCTAATCGATAAAGTTAAAAGCCGTTCAAGCCACATACTCAGAGCTGGTGAATGTGAAGAATAAGGTTCAAGAGGGTGTTATTCTATAAGCAAGAATCGACGAGGAGAGGAAATCTCAACCCTTGATTTAATTGGCCCATTTAAAATCCTTGATCGAGTAGGAACTGTGGCCTATAGACCCGTTTTACCGCCAAGTTTGTCGCGTGTTCATAATGTTCTATTTCACGTATCGATGTTACATAATTATGTGGACGACCCGAACCACATTATTGAATTAGAAGTGGACGAGATAGCAGAAGATTTAACGTATGAGGAGATACGTGTTAAAATCTTAAATAAGAAGGATTATATTCGACACTCAAAGATTATACCTCAAGAGTTAGAATTTGAAGTGAAGTCAAGGTATCCTCACCTATTCGGCATACCAGGTACGTACATAAATTTTGAGGGTGAAATTTCATAAGGAGGGGAGATTGTGAGACCCCAAATTTTATGAATAAAGATTTAATTTTCTCGAAATATTTTTTTTAATATTATGGTGTAGATTTGAGATAGTGTTATAGTTGTGGGTAGTATTTATAAATTTTGCAAAGTATGCAAGTTGTTATATAATATTCGTTTGGTCGGGGAATATTCTTTTTGTCGGGGAATATCCGTACGACGGCATAATCATTGGTGGACTCCACAACGGAAGTATTGTCGTAGTAAGAAAATGACATAATTATCTTTTTACAAAAATAACGGCGAAAGTGTTACCGTTAAAACTGTTGAACTACTCAGTAGTAAAAGTACAGTAATACGCGTGGTTGCATAGTAGCACACGATATTGATTATTGATGCTTACGTAAGAAGTCACTCAGTTATACTTAATTATTGCTACAGTAATTGCTGCATCATATCTCTCATATTATTGATTCAATTATTGTCAAAGTAGCATATGTATAATATGTTATGTTATTAAATCAATAATTTAGACGACAAAGTTATTCATATTATTATTTACAATATTAACGATGTCTATAAGTTCTACCAATGAGAGGTTTGGTCACCTAATTGCGTGTCAATAGGGAAAAATCCTTATTAGAAAGCCCCTCCTTAATAGGAACGATATGGTCGATTAATATTGTGAATTATAATAAAAGTGATAAGTTTTGTTTTATTATTATTATAAATGTAATAAAACAGAAAACTTTTTAGATAAAACGGAATACTTTTATAAAGTTATTTATTTTATTAGACTATAAATAGAATATATGATATTCTATTATGCATAGTGTTTGCATAGTGTCTTCATAGCTTTTGCATAGTAAAATCTTTTTATATAAAATAGAATACTTTTATAAAGTTATTTATTTTATTAGACTATAAATAGAATATATAATATTCTATTATGCATAGTGTTTGCATAGTGCCTGCATAGTGTTTGCATAGTAAAATCTTTTTTTATAAAACAGAATACTTTTATAAAGTTATTCGTTTTATTAGATTATAAATAGAATATATTATATTTTATTTAAAAGATTTTATTTTATTAGAATATTTTATTAATACTGCATAGTAAATCAATATGGATCGCCCGTTTAAAAGTAAATCAATCTGGACCGTTCATGAATTAGTTACTATTCAGTCCATTCTCCTATAAATAGAAGCTCATTCCTTCATTATTTCTTACGAATTCACTGAAACTCTAGAGAGAGAAACTATAGAGAGAAAGAAGAAAAGTACTCTGTTACTTCACTACTCCTATATCCAATTTCTTCTAAGGTAAGGGATATTATTTGTTGTACTCGTAAGGGGTATTATTTCTTTCGTATTCATGAAGAGAACTTATGTTATTCCATTCTTTATTATTATGTTGGAATAACCTGTATACGTGGACTACCCTATGCTTGGTGAAATTCTTCTGTTATTCTATTCTTTATTATTATGTTGGAATAACCTGTATATGCGAAGTACCGCATACATGGTGAAATTCTTCTGTTTTTCCATTCCTTATTATTATGTTGGAATAACCTGTCTATGCGAAGTACAGCATACATGCTAAAATTCTGTTGTTATTCCATTCTTTATTATTCTGTGGGAATATCCTGTCTGTGCGTTTACGCATGACCTGGTTCCATTCTTTATTATTCTGTCGGAATATCCTGTCTGTGCGTTTACGCATGACCTGGTTCCATTCTTTATTATTCTGTCGGAATATCCTGTCTGTGCGTTTACTCATGACTTAGTTCCATTATTTATTATTTTATTGGAATAACCTGTCTGTGTAGTCTATCGCATGCATGATGAATTCTTATGTTATTCCAATCTTTATTATTCTGTTGGAATAACTTGTCCATGTGGATTACCACATGCATGGTGAATGATCATTCATATTCATTCCTTATTAAATTGTGGAAATGATCTGTCTACGTGGATTACCACATGGCGGGCGAAAATCCATTTGCAGTTTCATATATTCTATTATACTCAGTTGGTTAAAGCTTTGGCTTCTATACTCCATGAAATTAGTAGAATATCATGGATATTTGCGCTTCATTCAGTATCTTTTCATGAAAATATTCTTCTGAACATTCTTGAATTTTACTCCACAAAGCAGTATCATGTTGACAATTTGGACGTTATTGATTCCTGGATAAATTAATTCTTGAACTTATTTTATTGAATTCTTATATCATTGTCATCATCCTCATGTTTATATTATGTTGAAAGTCATCTGTGGCCTGTAGTGCATAGATGGACTTAGTATGATTATGACCGGGGGTTATTCTATATAATCATGACCGTAATGTTACAAATGATATGGTCAAAGTCCTCATTGGCCCGTAGTGTATTGATGGACAGTTGTTGGCATGATCATGACCATTGATGAATACACGAATATCCTTGGCCTGTAGTGCATGGATAATTTATGGTTGTGATACTAATGAATATCCTTGGCCGTAGTGCAGGGATGATGTGGATTATTTATTAAGCTGAGTCCCTGCGATAAAAGTGATAAAAAAACCTTTTTAAATCATAAAAGATACTAGATTTTATTCTCTACTTGACTCTTTTAATGGATTGTTTGTTCAGCTGCAGTTAAACTTGATGTTTGTTATATTGTATCAGTTTAACATTGTTGAAGGCTAACGATAATTTATTTTGCATTATCTAAGTCATAATATTTCTTACTGGGCTAGTTGAGCTCACCCTTTTACTTTCATTATTCTCTTCAGGAAATGAGAACGTAGCAGGGACTAGTCGGGAAACGGAGTGACGGTCCAGATGATAGCATTAGTAGTCCTCACTATTCTATGAAATAGTGTGATAATAAATGTATTGAGGACTTATTTTGAGTTTGAATACTGTCTAGAAGACAATATTTGGATTAAAAGTCACAGCTCATGTTGTATATTTAAGATTGTATTTGTATTTTATACCATGTATTTGGCGACTCAGAATAGGTGATGTATACCTATTTTGGGGGCGTCACAACACATCATAAAGATGATGATCCAATTACATACGATGAGGTAAGAGTTGCAGACACTTAGATAAATAGATTGAAACAAGCTTCTAAAAAATGGAACATTCGATTTGACGAGATAATCAAAAGAGTTTGATTTTATCAAAAATAAGAATGAACCTAGTGTGTACAAAAGGGTCAGTGGGAGCGTTGTGACATTCCTAATATTATATTTTGATATACTACGGATAAGGAATGACATACTAATGCTACAATCAGTAAAGAAAAAGTTATCTAAACATTCCTCCATGAATGATTTGGGAAGATTGTCTTAATTGAGGATACAAATCTATATAGATAGATTTAAAAGGATACTCGGCATAACCCAAGTAATGTATATTCATTTGATGTTAAAGTCATTTAGCAATGCAAACTCCAATAGATATCTCATGTTGATGAGCCATGGAGTGTATCTCTCTTAATAGTCCACATAGACTCCTATAAGAGAGATCACATGAGTAACTATCATGTATACAATGAAATGTACGAGACCTGATGTTGATCAGTCATATTCTGGAGAAGATCACTGTCAGACAGTGAAAAATATCTTAAAGTACTTAACCGGCACTAAGGATATGATCATATTCACGATGTGTCTGAATTAAAACTAGAAGGCTTAACCGACTCAAGTTTTTCAGATTGACCAAGACAACAACAAATCCAATTTAGGGTAAAACGTTACCTTGAATGGTGGTGCAGTGAATTGGAAAGGTTCCAAACAGCAAATAGTTTATGGTTTAGTGATAAACACAAAGTATATAGCCGTAAATGAAGTTGTAAGTTAATTATTTGGATGAAAAGTTTATTGCAGAACTAGGAATAGTTCCTAAGCCTCATCTTGTATCTAAACATGTGTCGCGTCGCTTTCATTTGATTAAAGAATCATTGAAAGATGAGAAGTCACTATAGAGATAGTGGACTCTCAAGAACAACATTGGATATTCATTTACTGAAGCTTATCCAACAGTAGGATGATCGCCACTTAGAGAATAAGGGTATGAGATACCAAGACGATTGACTTTAGTGCAAGTGGGAGATTGAAAGTAGTATACACACAAGCCAATCATGTTGATGATAAAGCATATATTTTATAGCAATCTTATTCGTTTATTAATAAAAGTATTCATTTACTAAAGGCTTTAATTTATCTATATGGTGCTGTTTTAATAATATGTGATAAATCCATAGTTTTAAGCAATGCTTTTAAAATCTTGATGAGATCATGCTAATGAGATCTAAATTTTTAGATAGCTTAAAAACTAAAATGTTCCCAATCGTTGGATTACTAAAAATGAGATTAGTGAATCTTGATAGATTGTCACATACGTTACTTGCTCATTGGATGAGGATGATTGATCTCATGATCATTTGTGTGGAGACATTAAAGCAAGTATGTAGGTGCTTATTGGAGAATAAGTTCACTGAACGTGGCTCGCTAAGGAATTTCTAGTGGAGTTTTACTTACCTATCAATAGGAATTCCTAAAGTGATAGTAGTACAAGTGATCCTTAGACTTGAGATCATCATAGTATCTTGTGTATAATGAATTATACTTTAACTTATTCCTTATGACCCTTAGGGTATATCAAAGGGTATGCTTGGTTATAATTAGTTATATATGAAGATAATGACTGATCAATAAAGAATCTACCGCTTCTAGTAAAAGAAGAGAAATGCCATATGTGATTCGATAAAAGATAACCTAGTAGTCCTTGGCCAAGGCAGAATGAAATTAGAAAGGAGTTTCTAATTTGCATTATTTGGTGTTGTTCATTTAAAAATCGAAATACATATAATTAAATAAAATAAGACTTGACAGTAATTTCATGTCTTATATTTAATTGGAACATTGTATGGTGGAAGGATTGAATTGTACGGTAACTATTTACTCAAAAGTTTTTTTATGATTAATGTTCAAATCTATATTATTTAGAAAGTTGTTAATCGCTAGGGAGGCTTATCCATATTGTAGAATATATATTATTTATTTAAATTAATTAATAGTTTAATTTATTTATTTAAATAAGATTAGAATTGTTCTAATTAATTTATTCACACACAGTTTAATATAGAGAACCTAAAGGGACACACCGTAAAAGGAAAAATATTTATTTAAGAAGCAAATGACATAATCGTAATAATAAGTTAAGTGTATTTAATTTAATCTATGGTGATAGAATAAATTAAATAGCTTAATATTTATTATTTAATATTTTGGAAATATTATAAATAACTTAATAAGAGGAGTCTTATTATTATTATTACTATTACTATTATTTAATTCCTAAAGGAGTTTGGGAATTAGTTAATAAAAGTACTCTCATATATTCTTAACAAGATTAGGAGGCTAATTAATTAAAAGAGTTTAATTAATTATTTCTAATAAGATTGGGAGGCTAATTAATTAAAGGAGTTTAATTAATTAAAATAAAATCTAATTCCTTAATTGTTAAGGAGGGTTACCTACATCTATAAATAAGAGGAGTCTTATTAAGGGTGAAGGTTGATGTTGTAATAGCCCGATATTTTCTATATAATTAAATAAGAAATTTTACGTATAATTTTTTTTTATTTTAAAGATGAGGATTTGTACAAGATAAAGCGTATGTAATTATGTAATAAATAAAAATATATTTATTACATGAATGTTTATAAATAATTTTATTTTAGAATTATTGATTATTATAAAGTATATTCTTATAATAATTAATTTGATAGTAGAAATGTTTTTATTAATTATTTTCCATGAAAATATAGTTATATATTATTTAAATAATATGTGAAATGATTTTTAAAATTATTATAATAATTATTTATTTTATTATATGAATTTATGCTAGATTAATTAAGTTAATTCTTTTAACTTGATTAATAATGTTAAATATGAAAAATAAATCAGATATGGAATCCAAGCCTTAATTTTAGATTTTTATCAAGGAATGAGAATAATAATATAGTAATATTATATTTTGATTTTTCAGCGCTATAGATATGTACTGTATGTACGTATTGATAATGGTTGGTCAATTATGGTATATAATGTCAAAACCCTAGCACTAATTTTATTAATCTTATTTTGAAACTCAATTGGGAGATCCAAGTATGAGTAGTGGTTTGTGATATGATTTATGTCACGTAATATAGAATTAAGGTTAATTAGGAAAAACCTAATTATAATTAGGAACCCTAATTAATTAGAAACCCTAATTTTTAAAAGTTAGAAAACCCTATTTATAAATTAAAACCCTAATTTGAAACTCAATTATGAGTTCAAGATTATTATCTAACTGTGTTATATGATTTTATGATTAATTAGGTAAACCCTAATTAACATTTTGAAGTATTAATTTATAGAAACCCTAATTTCTATAATTAATAACCCTAATTAGAAATTATAAAACTTAATTACTAATTATAAACCCTAATTACTAAATTATCAAGGTTAATTATAATTAGTGATATTAAACCCTAATGTTCCTGTATTACGGCCAAGGATATTCGTGTATTCATTAATGGTCATGATCATGCCAACAACTATCCATCAATGCACTACGGGCCAATGAGGACTTTTACCACATCATTTGTAACATTACGGTCATGATTATACCGAATAATCCCTGGTCATAATCATACCAAGTCCATCTATGCACTACAGGCCACAGATGACTTTCAATATTTTATAAACATGAGGATGATGACAATGATATAAGAATTCAATAAAACAAGTTCAAGAATTAATTTATCCAAGAATTAACAACGTCCAAATTGTCAATATGATACTGCTTTGTGGAGTAAAATTCAAGAATGCTTAGAATAATATTTTCATTAAAAAATACTGGATGAAACGCAATTATCAAGGGTATTTCACTAATTTCATGGAGTATAGAAGTTAAAACTTAACCAACTGACTATAATAAAGAATGGAATAACAAAAGAAATCACCCGGCATGCGATAGACCGCACAGACAGGTTATTCTAACAGAATAATAAATAATGGAACTAGGTCCGGCGTAAATGCATAGTCAGGATATTCCGACAGAATAATAAATAATGGAACCAGGTCCGGCGTA
The DNA here is from genome assembly GCA_016801055.1 of Panax notoginseng. Lineage (NCBI taxonomy): Eukaryota > Viridiplantae > Streptophyta > Magnoliopsida > Apiales > Araliaceae > Panax > Panax notoginseng. Next base: position 176,376,090 of record CM029013.1, read on the forward strand.
AATGCACAGACAGGATATTCCGACAGAATAATAAATAATGGAACCAGGTCCGGTGTAAAACACACAGATAGGATGTTCCAAAAGAATAATAACAAGACGGAACCAGGTCTGGTGTAAAACACACAGACAGGATGTTCCAATAGAATAATAATAAAAACGGAACCAGGTCTGGTGTAAAACACACAAACCGGATGTTCCAACAGAATAATAGAAGAATGTCACCAAGTATAGGGTAGACCGCATATACAGGTTATTCCCACAGAATAATAAGAAATGGAATAACAAAAGTTCTCTTCATGAATAAGAAAGAATAACACCCCTTACCATTTTAAAGAAGAACTGAAATAAGAAAGTAGTTAAGTAGCAAAATACTTTTGTTCTCTCTCTCTATAGTTTCTCTCTATAGTTTCTCACTCTAGAGTTCAGTGAATTCGTAAGAAATAATGAAGGAATGAGCTGCTATTTATAGAAGAATGGACTGCATAGTAACTAATCCATGAACGGTCCAGATTGATTTACTTTAATCTAACGGTCCATATTTAAAGAAAAGTCTTTTAAATAAAATATAATATATTCTATTTATAGAATAACTTTAATAAAGTATTCTGTTTGATATAAAAAGATATTTCTATTTTATTACGTTAATAATACGAATAAAACAAAACTTCATTATCGCTAAATAATTCATATTATTAACTGACAATAATTGAATCAAACTGAGTGACTTCTCACATAAGCATTAATAATCAATATCGTGTGCTACTATGCAACCACACGTATTACTGTACTTTTACTACCGAGTAGTTCAACAATATCAATGGTAAAACTTCCGCCGTTATTTTTAATAAAATATTTTTGTCGTTTTCTTAATCCGACAATAATTCTGTTGTGGGGTCCACCAATGATTGTGCCGTTGTACGAATATTCCCTATTAAAACGAATATTTCCCGACCAATCGAATATTATATAACAACTTGCGTACTTTGCAAAATTTATAAATATTACCCACAACTATAACATTATATCAAATTAACTCCATAATATTCAAAAATGATATTTATAGAAAATTCATCTTTATTTATAAAAGTTGGGGTCTTACAATCACTCTATACCCCAACTAGATCCTTTTATGTTCTCACCTTCTGAGAAGAAAAATGGAACAAAAAGGAAAAGGGTGAGCTCAACTAGCCCAGTAAAGAATATTATGACTAAGATAATATACAACAAATTATCATTAGTATTCAACAGGGAAAAATCAGATAGAATATAATCGACAACAAGTTTTAGATCAACAACTGCAGCGGAAACAACAAACTATTAGAAGAGTCAAGTAGAGAATGAATTCTACTATCTTCTAAGATTTAAAAGTCCATCATCAATATTTTATCCCTATAACATCAATTAATAATCATCTTTAACAAAATATTCATCTTTGCACTACAGGCCAAAGATATTCATTTGTATCACCAGTCAGTCATGTTCATCTCAACACCTATTCATCTTTGCACTACAGGCAAAAGATATTCATCTGGTAATCATACATCTTTGCACTACATGCCAAAGATATTCAGTAATATCATCATTTAGGACTGAGGATGATGAAAAATATCTTAAAGAAAACGAATCCAGTGAGACAGAAGGACAAATAGTAGGGATTCGTATAACAGTTTATCCAAAATCAATAATACTTCATAATAATCAATTATGAAGCAGAATTTAAAAATAAAGATCAAAACATAGATACACTCAAAGATAGTAACCATAATAGACATATTGGACAAAAAGAAAAAATTTTATTTTTCGGTGAATAGTATCATATTCGTGAATAGTGTCGTATACGTGAATAGTAATCCCGACACAAAAAGTTCTAAATTTGATAAAAAAAAAACTCATATCAATATTTCAGCATAATGATATTGAAGTAAATAATATCATTTAAGAAGAAAATAATATCCCTTACCTCAAAATATCAGTACTTCTGATCGGAATATCGGTATAAGGCTGAAGGAAACTTGCACTGATGAATAGAAACATACAAAGTATCCAAATACTCACAAAATACACTCATTAATCTAGAGAGAGAAAGATAGAAAACTTGTTTCTGGTGTGATTTTCAATTCTAACTTAGCCCTCTATTTATAGGAAAATGTTAGCACGCCGAAGCAGACTTAACCTTCAACCTGATGGCTTTACCTGCTACTATTCCCACCCACCACATTTGAATAAAAATTTCAGCACATTTCTCACCAACCAAAAGTGGGGCCCACCAATTCTAGAATTTTTTACCAAAATGATAAATTCTTAAACTCCAACAATTTCTGAACCAGTCATCTCTTAAAATTCATAACAAATCATACGTTCATTTTTAACGGTTCATAATTTATAGATATATACTCAACTTATATATGTATAACATATCCAAAAATCAAAACGATCCAACGGTCGAATTAAAAATTATAACCCCCACAATATATCTCAAAAAACCCTGATTGATTTTTAATACCTCCATTCCGATAAAAATACTGATAAAACACCTCAACATTAACTCCTTCATTTTTAACCACAAAAATATATCCAACATTTATATTCACATAAAATAAATATTTCCTTATTATATGAATCAATAATTAATTATTCACAATTAATATTACAAAATCACATATATGACAACCAGGCCGTTCCCAAGAAAGAAGGGGGCTTTCTAATAAGGATTTCTCCTTACTAGCGCGCAATTAGATGACCAAACTTCTCCTTAGACAGAACTTTCTTGACATTGCCAATAATGCTATCTAATAATATTATTCAAATAATATGAATTATTGATCTGATAATGAAAAATAATGTGCAGCAACAATTATTGAAACAACAATAATATAAAATATCAACGCAGCAATTATTGAATCAATAAAATAAAATATTGAACAGTAACTACTGTAACAATTATTGAGTAGTGCCTTCTTACGTAAGAATCAATAATTGGTGCAATACCGTGTGCTACTGTATTTTAACCACCAGGTATTTCTTCATCCAATCGCTTTCCGTTATGGGGCCCACACAAGGCTACGCCGTCGTACTAATATTCCCCGACAGCAAGAATATTCCACGACCAAACGAAAATTCACCGACCAAAAATGAATATTTTATAACCACTTGCTTATTTGAAATATTTACGCATTTTACCCATAACTAACCACATTAATCAAATCAACCCTTTCTATTTCAAAATAATAAATAAAGAAAATTTAATTTCATTTATTAATAAGTTGGGGTCTTACAAAACCCTAAGGGTCAAAACCTAAGGTTTGCCAAATGACAAGAATGCCATTAAATTGGAAAGCTAATTGACCATTTTTCCCTTTTGTGAATTATTAAAGCTAGTTTGTAGATTTTGACTATAGGTGAGTTGGTGACCAAATCCAACCACCCCATGTGCCATAAATCAACACATATCAGCCACTTATATCAGCCATTCATGCATCCACAACTTATATATATAGATCAAGAGAGGGAGAAAGTCCCATTTTAGCTTATTTTTGCACAAACACATATCCTAGAGCTTCTCTCTCTAAGACCCGCGAAATTTGGTAGCATATCAGTCACATAAACAAGCCCCAGGAACACCATAACCAAATCAATGGCCTAGAATCAAAACTTGTTCATAAAAGGTATAAACCCTAACTTGAAAATCTGACCATTGATATGTTGTTAGATGTTAAAATTTTCATGTTAAACATATTATAAATAGTGTATAATGATGATCTGGGTTGCTAGATGTTAGATCCATAACATCTAGAGGCTCGAATTTGAAGATTTACAAAATTTAGTTGTTTTTGATGTCTGGCAACCAAATGTCAGGCCTTGTAGATCTATTTCTATGTTTGGTTTTTGTGTTTTGAAGGTTGATACTTGTTGTATGTTATGTGATCTGTATTCTAGAACTTCTAGCTAGCTCAGATCGTGCACATAATGAAAGTTATGGGCGGTCAAACCTCATTGACTGACCATGACTTTCAATTTCTGGAAAACCCAGATCGTGCCCAGAAGGCTGTGACAAGTTCTTCATGGACTTAGATTTAACTGTGTTATGATGATATGTAATGATCTTTGCATCTAAGTTATAGTCTGTTGTTTGGACTATAATATTATAACACTAGATAACTAAAACCTTAAACAGGTAGATCGTAGTGGGCGGTCAAACTAAACCGGACATTCATGAAATGCATTTTCTGGGTAACCCAGAAAACGCATGATCATGACGTCTGACAGGGTTTGACCAGTATTTATTTAGTGATTCTGTTGAACGTATATGGGTTTTATATAATGCATTTCTTCCTTGTTATGTTGGGCACACACTGCAGTTTTTAAATCACAAAAACAACACAAGATTAGAAAGTTGTTGAAGCCCAAAATGGACAGGTCGAACTGTTCTTCATTTCTGGGTAACCCAGAAATTGAAGAACAGCTCTGACAGCCACTTTAAAGGATCAGATCACGTTGGTTATGCATATTATGATCACGTTTGTTGTTGGGTCATGTAGTCCTACACTAGCATTACACGATCTGACCAACATGCCTATAAACACAAAACACACTAAATTATGTTTGGTCAAACTAGCTTGCTCGTTTCCGGACATGAAGGTTCTGGGTTTCATGAAGAACACAAAGAACACCTATAGCGATAGACAGTGTAATTTTAATTAATTTAATTTTTGAAAATTATTTAAAAATATTAATTAATTTCTGAAAAATAAAAAAATTATTTTAAAAATTATTTTTAAGTTATACAAATTAACTTTTACTAATTTGAAATATTTTACATAAATATTAGTATTTATTTAAATATTATTGATATTTAATTTATTTAATAAATGAATTAAATAGATTAATTAAAAATTATTTTATTATATTAAAAATCATTTTAAATGATAATAAGTTATTTAAAAATATTTTAAGTTATAAAATATAACTTTTAATATTTTAAAGCAAATTTTATTAATTATTTAGTATCAATGATATTAAAGTTATTTAAAAATTATATTAAATAAATTAGTTTAAAAATAATTTTAATATTAGAAAAATCATTTTACATGAAAATAAAGAGTTTATTAATATTTTAGGTTATAAAATATAACTTTTAATATTTAAAGTATAATTTCATTAATAACTTAATATTAATGATATTAATTTAATATTAATGATATTAAATTTATTTAATAATTATATTAAATAAATAGTTTAAAAATAGTTTTATTAATTTAAAAATCATTTACAAAGGATATAAATTAATTAAAAATATTTTAATTTATAATTAATGACTTTTAATATTTTGATAAATAATACATTAATACTTTAATATTAATGGTAATTATTTAAAAATAATTTTAAATGTTTCAAAAACCATTTAAGGGTAATATTAATATTTTAAAAGTATTTTGAGTTATTATAAATAACTTTAATATTTTGGCAATGGATTCATTAATAGTTTAATATTAATTAAATATTAATGATAATAGAATTGTTTAATATTTAAATTATTTAATAATGATTCCGATATTTGAAAATTCATGATAAATTATGATAAATGTTTAAAAATTATTATAAGTCATTTAAAAATAATATGACTGATACTTACAGATATTGAGCTACAGAATAGAGTCTTAGACTCGATAATTACTTGATAAAGTCATCGGTACATCGACATATTTCAGAAATTGATCTGAACTTAGATAAGTTGATTAGATATGTGTTTATTTGTGATTCAATGGTTGTTAAACTTATGTGCCAATGTGATTAGGTTATGTGAAGACTGCAATAAGCAGTGTTATGTGTTACGATATGTTATTCTAATCAGTAAAATGATTTTATTACAGATAGGTGGTTATATAAAAGATAAAAACTAAGTTGCGTATGGTAAGCAGCAGACCAGGCAAGTATCCTACCTTTGTATTTTCTTTATGCAATGGACATGAGTAAGAATGTTTCAGAATTATATTATTACTATACAGATTATTAACCCTATTGTTATATATATTATATACGCTCATTGGTTATCAACATGTTAGTATATGGTAATTCAAATATATATTCTGTTCGTTAATTTCTATAAATGGTTATATAAGTGTCCCCACTTGAATAATCATTGTATTTAATCACATGTTGATACACCTTTGTTAATTGCTCGTATATATATATATATATATATATATATATATATATATATATATATATATATATATATGTTGAATTATAGATTATTGTTGAACAAGATAAAATCTTTGGTTTAAAACATCGACAAGTATGAACATCCCGTACACGGAGAAATTTTTTATGCACCCAAGGTGGACAGAGTGAACGATAACATCATTTTTGCATGTAGTATTGATCAATCCAGGGCATAACGGGCTGATCACCTCCGTGCCCGTAAGTTATGATGGTTTGCGGATGAAGTTCTGCTAAACCTATTCAAAAATTGAAAATAATGTTCATAGTATGTCACCTTAACCCTACTTATAGTCAGTACTTATTTTCAAAAATTTGATAGAGAGTTGTTATGTTGTTATTATCGGTTCAGATTACTTCACAACTATTGATTTGTTATAGAAGGGTAGTACAAAGAAAACATTTAATCCTTTCAGCTAATATTTATAATTGTTATTATTTGCTGGGCACTCAAATGTTCATCCTTGCTTAATTTAAATGCTTTCAGCTAACTGTGAACAACCAGAGGGCTCTGCTAAGATCAAGGGAAAAGGAAAGGTTGCTGAAAGAATGCAATGTTATCTTATGTAATAGTTTGTTATTATTAAGACAATGATATATATTATCTATTATGTTATGTAAGGAATGTATTAAAGGTTACGTACTTAGGAGCTAGACTCTGATGCATATGTAAATTAAGTTTAAAATTTATATTATTGTTATTATTATTAGTATTATTCTGCTCATAGAAATGGAATCATGAAGCACCGAGTTCGGGTTTCAAGTACCTAAATTTGGGGGCTTTACAGGTTGGTATCAGAGCTTAGGGTTAGAAACCTTAGGTGGGATAGACCTTCGGCTATAACCTTAGAACAGAGGAAAACGTTAAAAATATAAATAACTCTTATAGAGTTTAAAAAAAATGAATTGAATAAATTCATCGTCAAACACAATAAAAGATAACTTATATAAAACTCTTAATTGCTGTGTGTATATACTATATGCTAATCAGGATAATTTATGTGTATAGATGTCTGGTAGAAAAGGCTTGTTATATGCATATAGCATGAAGAAGGATCAAACCCATACATCCGAGCTGATATCGAAGCTAATAGCTGAAATGGAGGCTTACAATAAAAATAACTCGGACGCTGTGGTTATTTTAAAAAATGTAATACCAGATCCAGAAATGGTGGAGCTAACAGATAGTGATTCAGACACTAAAGTTGAAGCTGTTCAAGCATCAACGGAAGTGCATGATCAGAGGAATACGATTTTTTCTCTAGAAAAGCTGTGGAAAATAGAAAAGCTGCTAAATAGTTAATTGCGAAAAGCCTTACTAGAAACAATGGAAGAACAAGATAAGCTTAAAATCCAAATTGATCAGATGGGAGCCACAAACAACACATCGTGTGCAGCTCCGAGCAATAAGGGGAAAAGAAAGACGAAAGAATATGAATTAGGAAAATCCGATAAGAAGAAAGGGAAAAGAATATGTTACATTTGCGGCTATGAGGGACATACCACTCTGTATTGTCCTGACTATAAACCATGAGCATGTTTTTTCTGTGGGATAGAAGGTCATCAAGAAAAAATTTGTCCAAGAAAAAGGCATAGTGAATAGGTAGTATAGGTTCTATTGTGTAAGTCTGTTTAATGTAATATATATGATAAATATGTCTATGTAATGTAATGTTCCCAACTTTTGTTGTAAATCCCGACTTTTGTAGTCACAAAGGGATAACTGATGTTTAAAGCATTATGTGTTATGCTATGTAAAGTATTCGGTAAATGAATATAAATCTATGTTTGAATAATGAAATAAGTTTAATATATTAAACTTATATGATAAGGTTTAGAGTGTAAGATTAAATTTGTGATTTTATTTAATCAGATAATACCGCCAAGACGTCGAACTCGAAACCAAATGGCAGAAGAATCTATCAACAACGCCGAGGGACAACAACAAGCAGACCCAATGCATCACTTTGCAAACATGATAGCACAAGTTATGCAACAAGGAATGCCAGTCACAAGGAACCAGCTGGACAATCGTTTAGTGAACTTCAAAGATTTCAAGGCTGTAGGACCACCCGAATTCAAAGGTACAACTAAACCAGTAGAATCCCAAACTTGGGTGAAAGAGATTAAAAAATCATTCGTGATAGCGAGGGTAGCTGAGGGGCAAAAGGCCACTTTTTCCACCTACATGATGAAGGGGGAGGCGAACTTTTGGTGGGAAGCAAATCAGGCGAGGGCAGGAGAAGGAATAGTTACTTGGGATATGTTTAAAACACTGCTTTTCAAAAACTATTTTTCATCTAGTATGCAGGCTATGATAGAGGTAAAAGTTTTAGAGTTGAAACAAGATAACATGACGGTGTCAGAATACGCCGCAAAATTCAATGAGTTAGATAGGTTTGCTCTTCATTAAGTTGATATACAGAAGCTAGAAAAGTGAGAAGGTTTGAGCTGGGATTAAAACCCTGGCTCTATAATAAGGTGGTAGTGTTGTAAATTCCTACATTTGCAGCAATCATGGAGAAAGCTATTATTGCTGAGGTGGGGAGTGAGGCAATGAGCCTCTACAACAAAGAGAGGAAGAACAAAGGTAAGGTTGAAGGAGCTGGGAAGGTGGAAATTAATAGTGGGAGTAAAAGTGGTAGTAGTAAGAGGAAGGGGAACTATTTTGGCAATGTCCAGGTGAAACAAGAAGGTGTTAAGAAGTCAGCGGTACAGTGTAAGACTTATGAAAAGAACCACTCTGGGGAATGTTTGAAAGAGAAGTTTGTATGCTATAAGTGCGGGTAGGAGGGCCATATCTCTCCCAACTGCCCCAATCCTAGGATAAACAGTGGGTGGTTTCTGTGCGGATCGACTGAGCACAAGGTGAAGGATTGTCCGAAAAGGAGGACGGAGGCAGGAAATGTGAATACTGGCACTGGCAGCGTGACTTTAGCAATCACAGGACCGACTTCGTCAAATAAGCCAAGAAAATCAACAACAAGGGTCTACAACATGACGGTCCAGGACACCATAGCAGCCGGTGGTGCAATTCCAGGTATTATTCGTATGACTTTTATTTTCGTATACATGATTTTCCTATATATAGTAAATTATTTTATAAAGAAATTTTGAGGGATGAATTTGAGTTTTTTTAGAAACCAATTTTTTCGTTTAAACAGAAAGACAAGCTTTGTGTGAATAGTTAAGGATCAGTTCGATCATTTATGATCGAGATCTACTTGCAATGATTGTGTATGATATGTACCCATGCATGTATAGGTTTTATAATGATGATTCCGGGGACGAAATCTTTATAAGGGAGGGTGAATGTAACAGCCCGATATTTTCTATATAATTAAATAAGAAATTTTGCGTATAATTTTTTTTTATTTTAAAGATGAGGATTTGTACAAGATAAAGCGTATGTAATTATGTAATAAATAAAAATATATTTATTACATGAATGTTTATAAATAATTTTATTTTAGAATTATTGATTATTGTAAAGTATATTCTTATAATAATTAATTTGATAGTAAAAATATTTTTATTAATTATTTTCTATGAAAATATAGTTATATATTATTTAAATAATACGTGAAATGATTTTTAGAATTATTATAATAATTATTTATTTTATTATATGAATTTATGCTAGATTAATTAAGTTAATTATTTTAACTTAATTAATAATGTTAAATATGAAAGATAAATCAGATATGGAATCCAAACCCTAATTTTAGATTTTTATCAAGGAATGAGAATAATAATATAATAATATTATATTTTAATTTTTCAGCGCTATAGATATGTATTGTATGTACGTATTGATAATGGTTGGTTAATTATGGTATATAATGTCAAAACCCTAGCACTAATTTGTTTAATCTTATTTTGAAACTCAATTGGGAGATCCAAGTATGAGTAGTGGTTTGTGATATGATTTATGTCACGTAATATAGAATTAAGGTTAATTAGGAAAAACCTAATTATAATTAGGAACCCTAATTTCTAAAAGTTAGAAAACCCTAATTATAAATTAAAACCCTAATTTGAAACTCAATTATGAGTTCGAGATTATTATCTAACTGTGTTATATGATTTTATGATTAATTAGGTAAACCCTAATTAACTTTTTGAAATATTAATTTCTAAAAATCCTAATTTCTATAATTAGTAACCCTAATTAGAAATTATAAAACTTAATTACTAATTGTACACCCTAATCGCTAAATTAGCAAGATTAATTATAATTAGTGATATTAAACCCTAATATTCCTGTATAAAGTAATTAGAAAACTAATTTAATTAAGGAAACCCTAATTTCAAATTTTTAGAAACTAAAATTCTATATTTTTGCAAAGCCTAATTGTTAAATCCTACAAATGCTATGTACTAAACTTTAGGGTTAAATCGTAAGGGTCAAACCCTAAAAATTTTGCCAAATGACAAGAATGCCATTAATTTGGAAAGCCAATTGACCATTTTGCCCTTTTGTGAATTATTGAAGCTAGTTTATAGATTTTGACTATAGGTGAGTTGGTGACCAAATCCAATCACCCCATGTGCCATAAATCAACACGTATCAGTCACTTATATAAGACATTCATGCATCCACCACTTATATATATAGATCGAGAGAGAGAGAAAGTCCCATTTTAGCTTATTCTTGCACAAACACATATCCTAGAGCTTCTCTCTCTAAGACCCACGAAATTTGGTAGCATATCAGTCACATAAACAAGCCCCATGAACACCATAACCAAATCAGTGGCCTAGAATCGAAACTTGTTCATAAAAGGTATAAACCCTAACTTAAAAATCTGACCATTGATTTGTTGTTAGATGTTAAAATTTTCATGTTAAACATGTTATAAATAGTGTGTAATGATGATCTGAGTTGCTAGATGTTAGATCCATAACATCTAGAGGTTCGAATTTGAAGATTTACAAAATCTAGAAATTTCGTTTTTGATGTCTGACAACCAAATGTTAGGCCTTGTAAATCTATTTATATGTTTGATTTTTGTGTTTTGATGGTTGATACTTGTTGTATGTCATGTGATCTGTATTCTAGAACTTCCAGCTAGCTCAGATCGTGCACAGAATGAAAGTTATGGATGGTCACACCTCATTGACCGACCATAATTTTCAATTTCTGGAAAACCCAGATCGTGCCCAAAAGGCTCTGACAAGTTCTTCGTGGGCTCAGATTTGACTGTGCTATGATGATTGTAATGATCTTTGCATCTATGTTATAGTCTGTTGTTTGGACTACAATATTATAACACTAGATCACTAAAACCTTAAACAGGTAGATCGTAGTGGGCGGTCAAACTAAGCCGGACGTTCATGAAATGCATTTTCTAGGTAACCCAGAAAACGCATGATCATGACGTCTGACAGGGTTTGACCAGTATTTATTTAGTGATTCTGTTGAACGTATATGGGTTTTATATAATGCATTTCTTCCCTGTTATGTTGGGCACACACTGCAGTTTTTAAATCACAAAAACAACACAAGATTAGAAAGTTGTTGAAGCCCAAAGTGGACAGGTCGAACTGTTCTTCATTTCTGGGTAACCCAGAAATTGAAGAACAGCTCTGACAGCCACTTTAAAGGATCAGATCACGTTGGTTATGCATATTATGATCACGTTTGTTGTTGGGTCATGTAGTCTTACACTAGCATTACACGATCTGACCAACAACATGCCTAGAAACACAAAACACACTAAATTATGTTTGGTCAAACTAGCTTGCTCGTTTCCGGACATGAAGGTTCTGGGTTTCATGAAGAACACGAAGAACACCTATAACGACAGACAGTATAATTTTAATTAATTTAATTTCCAAAAATTATTTAAAAAATAGTAATTAATTTATGAAAAATTCAAAAATTATTTTAAAACTTATTTTTAAGTTATAAAAATTTACTTTTACTAATTTAAAACATTTTTCATAAATATTAGTATTTATTTAAATATTATTGATATTTAATTAATTTAATAAATGCATTAAATAAATTAATTAAAATTAATTTTATTATATTAAAAATCATTTTAAATGATAATAACTAATTTAAAAATATTTTAAGTTATAAAATATAACTTTTAATATTTTAAAGCAAATTTCATTAATTATTTACTATTAATGATATTAAATTTATTTAATAATTATATTAAATAAATTAGTTTAAAAATAATTTTAATATTAGAAAAATTATTTTAAATGAAAATAAAGAATTTATTAATATTTTGGGTTATAAAATATAACTTTTAATATTTAAAGGATAATTTCATTAATAACTTATTATTAATGATATTAATTTAATATTAATGATATTAAATTTATTTAATAACTATATTAAATAAATAGTTTAAAAATAGTTTTATTAATTTAAAAATCATTTAAAAAGGATATAAATAAATTAAAAATATTTTAAGTTATAATTAATGACTTTTAATATTTTGATAAATAATACATTAATTCTTTAATATTAATGGTAATTATTTAAAAATTATTTTAAATGTTTCTAAAATCATTTAAGGGTAATATTAATACTTTAAAAGTATTTTGAGTTATTATAAATAACTTTAATATTTTGGCAATAGTTTCATTAATAGTTTAATATTAATTAAATATTAATGATAATAGAATTGTTTAATGTTTAAATCATTTAATAATGATTCTGATGTTTGAAAATTCATGATAAATTATGATAAATGTTTAAAAATTATTATAAGTCATTTAAAAATAATATGACTGATACTTATAGATATTGAGCTACCGAATAGAGTCTTAGACTCGATAATTACTTGATAAAGTCGTCGGTACACCGACATATTTCAGAAATTGATCTGGACTTAGATAAGTTGATTAGATATGTGTTTATTTGTGATTCATTGGTTGTTAAACTTATGTGCCAATGTGATTAGGTTATGTGAAGACTGCAATAAGCAGTGTTATGTGTTACGATATGTTATTATAATCAGTAAAATTATTTTATTACTGATAGGTGGTTATATAAAAGATAAAAACTAAGTTAGGTATTGTAAGCAGCAGACCAAACAAGTATCCTACCTTTGCATTTTCTTTATGCAATGGACATGAGTAAGAATATTTCAGAATTATATTATTGCTGTACAGATTATTAACCCTATTGTTATATATATTTTATACGCTCATTGATTATCAACATGTTAGTATATGGTAATTTAGATATATATTTTGTTCATTAATTTCTATAAATGGTTATACAAGTATACCCACTTGGATAATCATTGTATTTAATCATATGTTGATACACCTTTGTTAATTACTCGTATGTATATATATATATATATATATATATATATATATATATATATATATATATGTTGAATTATAGATTATTGTTGAACAAGATAAAATCTTTGGTTTGGAACCCCGACAACTATGAACATCCCGTACACGGGAAAATTTTTATGCACCCAAGGTGGACAGAGTGAACGATAACATCGTTCTTGCATGTAGTATTGATCAATACAGGGCATAACGGGCTGATCACCCCCGTGCCCGTAAGTTATGACGGTTTGCGGATGAAGTTTTGCTAAACCTATTCAAAAATTGAAAACAATATTCATTGTATGTCACCTTAACCCTACTTATAGTCAGTACGTAGTTTCAAAAATTTGATAGAGAGTTGTTATGTTATTATTATCGGTTCAGATTACTTAAAAACTATTGACTTGTTGTAGAAGGGTAGTACACAGAAAATATTTAATCCTTTCAGCTAATATTTATAATTGTTATTACTTATTGGGCACTCAAATGCTCATCCTTGCTTATTTTAAATGTTTTCAGCTAAGTGTGAACAACTAGAGGGCTCTGCTAAGAACAAGGGAAAAGGAAATGTTGCTGAATGAATGCAATGTTATCTTATGTAATAGTTTGTTATTATTAAGACAATGATATATATTATCTATCATGTTATGTAAGGAATGTATTAAAAGTTACGTACTTGGGAGCTAGACTCTGATGCATATGTTAATTAAGTTTAATATTTATATTATTGTTATTATTATTAACATTATTTCGCTCATATAAATGGTATCGTGAAGCACCGAGTTCGGGTTTCAAGTACCTGAATTTGGGGTTTTACAGATGTTTTTTCATAACACATGAGTAATTTTTCGAGAGTTAGGATAGTACTGATATATTCTCTGGAGAGAGAAAACTAGGGTTTTGCAAAACACCCACCTTCTTGAATATTTGTTCTTCCTCGGTGGATCACCTCTAGAGGCCAAACACCTGGGTGACTAATGTTGATCAAAGGAAGGAAACAAACCTAGTGGATTCAAGTTGAACGCGAAAAGGATTGGAGGTGAACTCGTACTTGAGGATGATAGTTTCTACAAGGGTATGAATCTCATTTCTATTGATTGATAATTATGCACATAGTATGATCTTGGTGATGGGTTTGTATGAAAATTTTAAATTTCTATTTTATCGCGCTTTTGCACCTTTTGTGTAATTTGATTGCATATTCGCGCTATATACAAACACAACAATTTCATCACCTTTACTGATGATTACTCAAGATTTGTTATGTGTACCTTATGTATCGAAAGTCTGAAGCATTTGAGAAATTCAAAAAATTTCAGGTAGAAGTAGAAAGGCAATCTGGAAAACACATAAAGGTCTTTCGATCGGATCAAGGAGGTGAATACCTCCTTGGGGAATTCAAAGATTACTTATCTGATATTATATCTGAATTGACTGCACCGGGTACACCCCTATAAAATGGTGTGGCAGAAAGAAGAAACAAGACTCTTTTGGATATGGTTAGGTCTATGATGAGTTTTTCTACTTTTCCTATTTCATTTTGGGGTTATGCACTAGAAACGATAATGTACTTATTGAATCTTGTACCATCAAAGTCTGTTCCTTTAACACCTAGAAAATTATGGAATGGGTGAAAGCCAGTATTGCACCATATTCATATATGGGGCACACCTGCACACGTATGAAAAGGAAAGACAAACTTAGATAAATTAGGTTCAATAACAGAAGTATGTTTGTTTGTAGGATATCCAAACGGAACTAGAGGTGGTCTATTTTATAGTCCTTTAGACCATAAAGTATTTGTTAGTGCAAATGTAGTTTTTATGGAAAATGACTACATAATCGATCACAAGTTGAGTAGTAAAATTTTCTTAGAAGAAATGTCAAGTACGTCAATTATTCAATCAATTAATCCACCACAAGACTTGGATTAATTGCCACAAACTAACCAACCTGATTCTTCTAATACACTGGAGCTTCATCGTAGTGGGAGGAGTATTAGGCCTCTTTTGAGATTTTCACTTCTTGGAGAAACTTATGATGTCATTCCGGAAGAAGTAGAGTTGGATCCCTCTAACTACCATGAAGCTATTAATGATGTAGATGCATCCAACTGGCACATAGCTATGAAACAAGAAATGGATTCCATGTACTCAAATAAAGTATGGTAACTTGTAGAAGCACCTAATGGGGTTAAACCTATAGGGTGTAAGTGGGTCTACAAAAGAAAAAGAGGGGTAGATGGAAAGGTGGAAACCTTTTGTTAGGAATAAGTATGAGAATGCTATTCCTATTTATATAAGATTTGATTATGATCTTAATGAATGAATATGCAAATATGTTTTCTCTATTTATATAATAGGAATGTAAGACCCCAACTTATTAATAAATGAAATTAAATTTTCTCTATTTATTATTTTGAAATAGAAAGGGTTGATTTGATTAATGTGGTTAGTTATGGGTAAAATGCGCAAATATTTCAAATAAGTTAGTGGTTATAAAATATTCATTTTTGGTCGGTGAATATTCGTTTGGTCGTGAAATATTCTTGCTGTCGGGGAATATTCGTACGACGGCGCAGCCTTGTGTGGGCCCCATAACGGAAAGCGATTGGATGAAGAAAACGACAAGTATAAGTTGTTTATAAATAACGACGTAGTTGTTACCGTTAATACTGTTGGAATACCTGGTGGTTAAAATACAGTAGCACACCGTATTGCACCAATTATTGATTCTTACGTAAGAAAGCACTACTCAATAATTGTTACAGGAGTTACTGTTCAATATTTTATTGATTAAATAATTGCTGCGTAGATATTTTATATTATTGTTGTTTCAATAATTGTTGCTGCACAGTATTTTCTATTATCAGATCAATAATTCATATTATTTGAATAATATTGTTAGATAACATTATTGGCAATGTCTAGAAAGTTCTATCTAAGGAGAGATTTGGTCATCTAATTGCACAATAGTAAGGAAAAATCCTTATTGGAAAGCCCCCTCTTTAATGGGAACGGTCTGGTTGTCACAAATGTGATTCTGTAATATTATTTGTGAATAATTAGTTATTGATTCATATGATAAGAAAATATTTATTTTATGTGGATATAAATATTGGATATATTTATTGTGGTTAAAAATGAAGGAGTTAATATTGAGGTGTTTTATCAGTATTTTTATCGGAATGGAGGTATTAAAAATCAAATCAGGGTTTTTGAGAAATATTGCGGGTGTTATAATTTTTAATCCGACCGTTGGATCGTGGTAATTTTTGGATATCTTATACATATATAAGTTAAGTATATGTCCACAAATTTTGAACCGTTAAAAATGAACGTATGATTTGTTATGAATTTTACGAGATGACTGGTTCAGAAATTGTAGAATTGGTGGGCCCCACTTTTGGTTGGTGAAAATGTACTGAGATTTTTATTCAAATGTGGTGGGTGGAAATAGTAGCAGATAAAGCCATCAGGTTGCAGGTTAAGTTTGCTTCGGCGTGCTAACATTTTCCTATAAATAGAGGGCTAAGTTAGAATTGAAAATCAAGCCAGAAACAAGTTTTCTCTCTTTCTCTCTCTAGATTATTGAGTGTATTTTGTGAGTATTTAGATACTTTGTGAGTTTCTATTCATCAGTGCAAGTTTTTTTTAGCTTTATACCGATATTCCGATCAGAAGTACTGATATTTTGAGGTAAGGGGTGTTATATTCTTCTTAACATGATATTTTCTTCAATATCATTATACCGAAATGTTGGTATGAACTTTTTATCAAATTTGGAACTTTTTGTGTCGGGGTTACTATTCACGTATACGGTACTATTCACGAATACGACACTATTCACCGAAAAATGAAATTTTCTTCTTTTTGTCCAAGTTGTCTATTATGGTTACTATCTTTGATTGTATCCATGTTTTAATCTTTATTTTTTGAATTCTGCTTCAAAATTGGTTATTATGGAGTATTATTGAACTTGTATAAACTGTAATACGAATCCCTAATATTTGTTCTTTTATCTCATTGGATTTGTTTTTTAAAATATTTTTCATCATCCTCAGTCCTAAATGATGATACTATTAAATATCTTTGGCCTGTAGTGCAAAGATGTATGATTACCTGATGAATATCTTTGGCCTGTAGTGCAAAGATGAACAGGTGTTGAGATAAACATGACCGACTGGTGATACAAATGAATATCTTTGGCCTGTAGTGCAAAGATGAATATTTTGTTAAAGATGATTATTAATTGATATTACAGGGATAAAATATTGATGACGGACTTTTAAATCTTAGAAGATAGTAGAATTCATTCTCTACTTGACTCTTCTAATGGTTTACTGTTTCCGCTGCAGTTATTGATCTAAAACTTGTTGTCTATTATATTTTTTCAGGTTTTTCCCTTTTGAAGACTAATGGTAATTTGTTGTATATTATCTTAGTCATAATATATTCTTTACTGGGCTAGTTGAGCTCACCCTTTTCATTTTTGTTCCATTTTTCTTCTAAGGAGGTGAGAACATAGCAGGATCTAGTCGGGGTATGGAGTGATGGTTCTAGAAAGATGTTTTAGCAGTCCTCACTATTTTTGTAAAATAGTGTTTGAATAATTGTAATGAGGACTTATTTGAGTGTGGATATTGTCTAGAAGACAATATTTGTATTTAAACTCACAGTATGTGTTGTCGTATTTTGCACGATAATTTTATTATTGAAATTGTGGTTTGTTTTTTTTACTATGTATTTGGCGACTCAGAATGGGTGTTGTACACCTATTTTGGGGGCGTCACTGTTGGTATCAAAGCTTAGGGATATGATCCTTGGCTGAGATGTGAGACAAGAACTAGGAGGGGAGAGACGGGGAATTTCCTTCGCTAGTATGACCTGACTAAGTTTATTTGGTGTTTGTTTGGTCGGTCAGAGTATAGGGATAATATACGACATGACTATTAACCCTTGTTTAATGACAGTATTTAAGAATGGCAGCTGAGAATGTTAATAATGGAGTAAATCAGACCGTGGAGACACCTTTGATCACCACCCAGGGGAACGTGCAACATAAAGACAATATTCCTCCTGTAAACAACGTTACCGAGCAAACGATGAATGATGGAATGTTTAGGAGCTTTTTGCAGTTCATGCAAAATCAGACGAGGGAGACTCGTGTGCAGAATACAGGTGGAAAAAATAACAACACACGGTTTGTCATAGCCAAGCAGTTCAAAGAATTGGGACCACCAGAATTTAGGGGAAAGCCGGATCCGATCATGGCGGAAACGTGGGTCAAGCAAATTACCAAGATATTCGATGTTTTGGGATGCACGGAGGAACAGAAGGTTTCATTCGCCACCTTTATGTTCCGCGGTGAGACAGACTACTGGTGGGAGTCTTTGAAGCGTACTCAGCCTGACGCACTCAACATGTCCTGGGAAAAATTTTAGAAACTGTTCAATGACAAGTACTTTCCTGAAAGTATTCGTCATATGAAGGAGGTGGAGTTTATCAGACTGGAACAAAATAACATGACGGTGTCCCAGTACGAGGTGAAGTTTGCAGAGTTATCCAGGTTTGCACCTCATTTGGTCGAAAATGAGGAACAAATGACAAGGATGTTTCTGAGAGGTCTAAAACCCAAGATTCGGCAATATCTTATCTCTCAAAAATTTTCTTTATATTCAGATGTTGTAAACAGGGCTCAATTATTAGAGCGAGATAATGAGTATGTGCAACCGAGGGACCACAACCAGGGTCATACCGGTGGCGGCAGTCATCGAAGCAATGAAAACCAGCAGGGAGGAAAACATTTGGACAAAAGCGGTAACCACTCTGGTGGTAATCGTGGTCGTGATAATAGAAGGAGCGAGTCGGGAGGAGATTTCAAGAAGAGAAGGTACAACAATGATAACGTGAAGACGTCAGCACAAACATCAACTGCTTTTAGGGGAGGAGAACGAGCACCGGTCGTTTGTTACAAATGCGGGAAGGAGGGACACATCAGCCCAAACTGTCCACAACAGTTCAAGGTATGTTATAACTGTGGAAAGGAAGGTCATATAGCTAAAGATTATCTTGTTGCGAAACCAAGTTCAATGGGGATAGTGACTCCAAAGGCTGTTCCGGACAAGTCAAAGTCAGTGGTTCATGGAAGGGCGTTTGTCGTGACTGCCCAAAACGCGAGGAACCCGAACGAGGTTATCACGGGTAAGCTAATATTAAACTCTTGCGAAGTTTATACCTTATTAGATACCGGTTCTACCCAATCTTTTATCTCTCATGCTTGTGCTTAACGTTTAAACTTGACTCCGGAGAAATTGGACTTTGACTTATCTGTTAAAACTCCGTTGGGTGAAACCTTTGTTACATCTACAGTTTATAAATCTTACATGATCCAAGTTGGCACTATCACATTACCTGTTGATCTTATCTCTTTAAAGATACTTGC
The DNA here is from genome assembly GCA_016801055.1 of Panax notoginseng. NCBI lineage: Eukaryota > Viridiplantae > Streptophyta > Magnoliopsida > Apiales > Araliaceae > Panax > Panax notoginseng. Next base: position 176,396,064 of record CM029013.1, read on the forward strand.
TTTTGATGTGATTTTAGGAATTGATTGGTTAACCACTCATCATGCTAAAATTGATTGTTTTCGTAAGGTTGTTAGTTTTCATATTCCTAACCAACCTGTCATACGAATTCAAACTACTAAACCACTAAAATCAGTCACTATCATATCAAGCCACAAAGCTATTTGTTTATTAAAAAATAGATGTCAAGCTTTCTTAGCCCATGTTATGGATTTGAACAAAGACAAGTCAGATTTGAATAATATTTCTGTTGTTAGAGAATTTCCCGATGTATTTCCTGAAGAACTTCCCGGTCTACCCCCAGTACGTGACGTTGAATTCTTTATTGACCTTGAACCGGGTACAAAATCCATTTCTAAAACCCCATATCGAATGGCTCATATTGAACTTCAGGAGTTAAAAGTCCAACTACATGAGTTATTAGACATCGGTTTCATTCGTCCTAGTACATCTCCTTGGGGTGCTCCTGTTTTATTTATAAAGAAGAAAGATGGTAGTATGCGACTTTGTATTGACTACCGAGAATTGAACCATGTCACCATCAAGAATAGGTATCCGTTACCTTGCATTGATGACATGTTCGACCAGTTGCAAGGAGCACAATTCTTTTCAAAGATCGACCTTCGTTCTGGATATCATCAGCTGAAGATTAAAACTGAGGATATTCCAAAGACTGCCTTCAGAACTCGGTACGGGCATTATGAATTCTTAGTCATGTCGTTTGGATTGACTAATGCTCTTGCTGCTTTCATGGATATGATGAACCGTGTATTCAAGGAATATTTGGATCAGTTCGTTGTTGTCTTTATTGATGACATCCTCATCTATTCCAAAAGCCGTGAAGATCATGAGCACCATTTGAAGCTGGTATTACAAAGGCTTCGCGATAACAAGCTATATGCCAAGCTGAAGAAATGCGAGTTTTTGCTTGAGGAAGTAGCATTCCTTGGGCATGTGGTGTCAAAACATGGAGTATCTGTCGACCCGGCGAAGATTGAAGCCATACAAAGTTGGGAGCAACCAAAGTCAGTGACCGAAGTATGTAGCTTTCTGGGCTTAGCTGGTTACTATCGGAGATTCGTGGAAGGATTTTCTCGAATCGCTACTCTGTTAACTCAGCTGACTCGTAAAGATACAAAATTCGGTTGGAGCGAGAATTGTAAGAAGAGTTTTCAAGAACTCAAGAGGAGACTCATTTCGACACATGTTATGACAATACCATCTGGTTTGGATGGATTTGTTATCTATAGCGATGCTTCAGGCAAAGGGTTAGGATGTGTTCTCATACAACATGGGAAAGTCATAGCCTATGCCTCGCGACAACTCAAAGAATATGAGAGGAATTATTCTACTCATAATTTGGAGTTGGCAGTAGTCGTTTTCGCGTTGAAGATCTGGAGACACTACCTGTATGGGGAGAAAGTGGAGATCTATACAGATCATAAAAGCCTCAAATATTTCTTCACCCAAAAGGAACTCAACATGCGGCAACGACGTTGGCTTGAGCTGTTGAAAGATTATGATCATACCATCCAATATCATCCTGAAAAAGCGAACGTAGTAGCTGATGCATTGAGTAGAAGATTATATGCGGGTATGAATGCAATGTTGTTAACACAAAGGCCCATTTTGTATGATTTGCAAAGGATGTAGATAGAGATGAAGGCTCCAAGTACCCACATGATGTTATCAAATATACGAGTAGAACCGACTTTAATTGATAAAGTTAAAGCTGCTCAAGCTACGGACATGGAGCTGATGCGTATGAAGAAAAAAGTGCAAGAACATGCTATTCCAGAAGCAAGAATCGATGAAGAAGGAATACTTCGAGTCAACTCCAGACTTTGTGTTCCTAACGATTTTGACTTAAAGCATAGAATCATGATGGAGGCACACAACACACCGTTTACAATCCATCCTGGGAGTACCAAAATGTATCACAATCTTCGACATACATTTTGGTGGAGCAATATGAAAAGAGAGATCGCGGAGTTTATCTTGAGGTGTTTAACTTGTCAACGTGTAAAAGCGGAGCATCAAGTACCAAAGGGTCCATTGCAACCACTTGAGATTCAGAAATGGAAGTAGGAACACATTACTATGGATTTAGTTACGGGTCTTCCCAAGGTTTCTCAAGGCATAGATGCGATTTGGGTCATTGTTGATAGATTAACCAAGTCTGCTCATTTCTTACCTATACGTAAGACTTATTCCCTTGAACGCCTTGCTAGTATATATGTGAATGAGATTGTGAGATTGCATGGCATGCCAGTATCCATAGTTTCAGATCGTGACCCAAGATTCACTTCACGATTTTGGGTTAGCTTACAGAAAGCTATGTGCACAGATTTACGATTCAGTTTAGCATACCATCCTCAAACGGACGGGCAATCAGAGAGGACTATTCAAACCCTTGAAGATCTATTAAGACTCTGTGTTCTAGATTTCAAAGGAAGTTGGGATAAGTACTTGCCACTGGTGGAATTCTTTTACAACAACAGTTATCAGGCAAGTATAGGTATGACTCCATTTGAAGACTTGTATGGACGAAAGTGTCGTTCTCCAGTATGCTGGGACGAGGTGGGTGAAGCAACGTTGTTGGGACCAGAATTGGTTCGCATAACTATAGAGAAGATTCAAACGATTCGATAACGTATACAAATGTCACAAGATCGACAAAAGAGTTATGTAGATCTTCATCGAAAGGATGTAGAATTTAGTATTGGGGATCATGTATTGTTACGTGTTGCACCATGGAAAGGAGTTACAAGATTTGGGAAGAGAGGAAAGCTCAATCCACGATTTGTTGGCCCATTTGAAATTCTTGACCGAATAAGAAATGTGGCATATCGACTCGCATTACCTCCAAGCATGTCTCGTGTTCATAATATTTTTCACATATCTGTGCTTCGTAAATATGTGAAAGACCCGAACCACATAATTGAGTTAGAACCAGATGAGATAGCCGAAGATATAACATACGAGGAGGTACTTGTTAAGATCTTGGATAGGAAAGAGCATGTTTTATGCACGAAGGTTATACCACAAGTTAAGGTTTTGTGGAGAAACCATGCTATTGAAGAAATGACCTGGGAGTTGGAATCAGAACTGAAAGCGAGGTATCCTCACCTTTTCGAAACACCAGGTACGTACGTCAATTTTGAGGACGAAATTTCATAAGGAGGGGAGGTTGTAAGACCCCAACTTATTAATAAATGAAATTAAATTTTCTCTATTTATTATTTTGAAATAGAAAAGGTTGATTTGATTAATGTGGTTAGTTATGGGTAAAATGCGCAAATATTTTAAATAAGTAAGTGGTTATAAAATATTCATTTTTGGTCGGTGAATATTCGTTTGGTCGTGGAATATTCTTGCTGTCGAGGAATATTCGTACGACGACACAGCCTTGTGTGGGGCCCATAACGGAAAGTGATTGGATGAAGAAAACGACAAGTATAAGTTGTTTATAAATAACGACGTAGTTGTTACCGTTAATACTGTTGGAATACCTGGTGGTTAAAATACAGTAGCGCACGGTATTGCACCAATTATTGATTCTTACGTAAGAAGGCACTACTCAATAATTGTTACAGTAGTTACTGTTCAATATTTTATTGATTCAATAATTGCTGCGTTGATATTTTATATTATTGTTGTTTCAATAATTGTTGCTGCACAGTATTTTCCACTATCAGATTAATAATTCATATTATTTGAATAATATTATTAGATAGCATTATTGGCAATGTCTAGAAAGTTCTGTCTAAGGAGAGGTTTGGACATCTAATTGCGCGCTAGTAAGGAGAAATCCTTATTAGAAAGCCCCCTCTTTCCTGGGAACGACCTGGTTGTCATAAATGTGATTATGTAATATTATTTGTGAATAATTAATTATTGATTCATATAATAAGAAAATATTTATTTTATGTGGATATAAATGTTGGATATATTTATTGTGGTTAAAAATGAAGGAGTTAATGTTGAGGTGTTTTATCAGTATTTTTATCGGAATGGAGGTATTAAAAATCAAATCAGAGTTTTTGACAAATATTGTGGGTGTTATAATTTTTAATCCGACCGTTGGATCGGGGTAATTTTTGGATATCTTATACATATATAAGTTGAGTAAATGTCCACAAATTTTAAACCGTTAAAAATAAACGTATGATTTGTTATGAATTTTACGAGATGACTGGTTCAGAAATTGTAGAAGTTACGGAATTTGTCATTTTGGTTGAAAATTCTAGAATTGGTGGGCCCCACTTTTGGTTGGTGACAATGTACTGAGATTTTTATTCAAATGTGGTGGTTGGGAATAGTAGAAGGTAAAGCTATCAGGTTGCAGGTTAAGTCTGTTTCGGCGTGCTAATATTTTTCTATAAATAGAGGGCTAAGTTAGAATTAAAAATCACACCAGAAACAAGTTTTCTCTCTTTCTCTCTCTAGATTATTGAGTGTATTTTGTGAGTATTTAGATACTTTGTGAGTTTCTATTCATCAGTGCAAGCTTTCTTCAGCTTTATACCGATATTTCGATCAGAAGTACTGATATTTTGAGGTAAGGGGTGTTATATTCTTCTTAACATGATATTTTCTTCAATATCATTATACCGAAATGTTGTTATGAACTTTTTATCAAATTTAGAACTTTATGTGTCGGGGTTACTATTCACGTATATGTTACTATTCACGTATACGGCTCTATTCACGAATACGACACTATTCACCGAAAAATAAAATTTTCTTCTTTTTGTCCAAGTTATCTATTATGGTTACTATCTTTGATTGTATCTATGTTTTGATCTTTATTTTTTGAATTCTGCTTCAAAATTGGTTATTATGGAGTATTATTGAACTTGGATAAACTATAATATGAATCCCTAATATTTGTTCTTTTATCTCATTGGATTCGTTTTCTTTAAAATATTTTTCATCATCTTCAGTCCTAAATGATGATACTATTGAATATCTTTGGCCTGTAGTGCAAAGATGTATGATTGCCTGATGAATATCATTGGCCTATAGTGCAAAGATGAATAGGTGTTGAGATTAACATGACCGACTGGTGATACAAATGAATATCTTTAGCCTGTAGTGCAAAAATGAATATTTCGTTAAAGGTGATTATTAATTGATGTTACAGGAATAAAATATTGATGATAGACTTTTAAATCTTAGAAGATAGTAGAATTCATTCTCTACTTGACTCTTCTAATAGTTTGCTGTTTCCGCTACAGTTATTGATCTAAAACTTGTTGTCTATTATATTTTATCAGATTTTTCCCTGTTAAAGACTAATGATAATTTGTTGTATATTATCTTAGTCATAATATTCTTTATTGGGCTAGTTGAGCTCACCCTTTTCCTTTTTGTTCCATTTTTCTTCTAAGGAGGTGAGAACATAGCAGGATCTAGTCGGGGTATGGAGTGATGGTTCTAGAAAGATGTTTTAGCAGTACTCACTATTTTTGTAAAATAGTGTTTGAATAATTGTAATGAGGACTTATTTGAGTGTGGATATTGTCTAGAAGACAATATTTGTATTTAAACTCACAGTATGTGTTGTCGTATTTTGCACGACAATTGTATTATTGAATTTGTGGTTTATTTTTTTTACCATGTATTTGGCGACTCAGAATGGGTGTTGTATACCTATTTTGGGGGCGTCACAAGGAATATATGTACAAAGACTTAGACTGAAATGATCAAATATGTTAGGTTGATTCTACATGAACAAAACAACTTTGTAAAGTCCTTCAAAAGAACATAATGTACATGGACTAAATATAGAAAGATCAATTTTGTTTGGTTTATCTTATATGATGTAATAGATAGGCCTGTCTTATCGTCGAGCACTGCACCAGCCTTCGAAGTCTGCTAGGAGAGACAAGGAACTTGGAGACTATCAAGACAGAATCGTAGTCTATCGAGCCAGCTGAGGGATTGCAGAAGCCAAGTCAGAAACGTAGTGTGACGCCCCCAAAATAGGTATACATCACCCATTCTGAGTCACCAAATACATGGTACAGAAACAAATATAACTTTATTAATACAATTGTCGTGCAAAATACGACAACACATATACTGTGAGTTTAAAAACAAATATTGTATAATAGATAGTATTCAATCTCAAAAGAAGTCCTCATTACAATTAATTATACACTATTTTACAAAATAGTGAGGACTACTAAAGCAACTATCCTGAACCATCACTCCATACCCCAGCTAGTTCCTGCTATGTTCTCATCTCCTGAGAAGAAGAATAGAACAAAAAGGAAAAGGGTGCGCTAAACTAGCCCAGTAAAGAATATTATGACTAAGATAATGAACAATAAATTATCGTTAGCCTTCAACAAATCAGATAAAATATAATAGACAACAAGGTTTAGATCAATATTCACAGCGAAAATAATAATTCATTAGAAGAATTAAGTAGAGAATGAAATTTACTATCATCTATGAATTTAAAAGTCCATCATCAATGTTTTATCCCTGTAACATCAATCAATATACATCTTGAATAAAATATTCATCTTTACACTACAGGCCAAATATATTCATTTGTATCACTACTTGGTCATGTTCATCTCAACACCTGTTCATCTTTGCACTACGGGCGAAATATATTCATTAACAGACCAAAGATATTCAGTAATATCATCATTTAGTACTGAGGATGATGAAAAATATCTTAAGAAAAACGAATCTAGTGAAACAAAAGGACAAATATTAAGGATTCGTACTCAGTTTATCCAAGTTCAAAAATACTCCATAATAATCAATTGTGGAGCATAGTTCAAAAATAAAGATCAAAACATGGATACAATCAAAGATAGTAACCACAATAGATAACTTGGACAAAGAAAGAAAATTTTATTTTTTTGTAAATAGTGTCGTATTCATGAATATACGTGAATAGTACCGTATACGTGAATAGTAATCCCGACATGAAAAAGGTTGAAATTTCATAATAAAATTCATACCAATATTTCGGTATAATTAATGATATTGAAAGAATAACATAATTTATGAAGAAAATAACTTATCTTACGTCAAAAGAACAGTACTTCTGACTGGAATATCTGATGTAATGCCGAAGGAAACTTGCACTGAATAATAACTCTCAAAGTATCTAAATACTCACAAATTACGCTCGATAATATAGAGAGAGAAAGCTTATGATTCTAGTGTAATTTTCAATTCTAACTAAGCACCCTATTTATAGAAAAATACTTAGAACGCCAAAGCATACTAACCTGCTACCTGATGGCTTAACCTACTACTATTCACTCCCACCACTTTTGAAATAAAATTTTAGCACATTTTTCACCAACCAAAAGTGGGGCCCACCCATGATTTTAATAAAAAAATATTTATTTCTGGAACTTCAATAATTCATAATAAATAGTTCTTTTATCAGATATCTATTCGATTGGAAATTTGATTCTCTACAACTTTGTAGAAGAAAGTTTTTCCAAATGCCAATCAGAAAATGTCTGAAATCCACATACAGATGATTTTTAACACCTCTATTCCGACAAAATACTGATAAAACACCTCAACATTAATTCCTTCATTTATATCCACGTAAAAATAAATAATTTCTTATCATATAAATTAATAATTAATTATTTACAAATAATATTACAGAATCACAATTATGACAACCAGGTCGTTCTCAGGAAAGAGGGGGCTTTCCAATAAGAATTTCTCCTTATTGGCGTGCAATTAGGTGACCGTACCTCTTTCCTAGACATAACTTCCTTAGACATTGTCAATAATGCTATCTAATAATATTATTCAAATAATATGAGTTATTGATCTGATAATGGGAAATATTGTGCAGTGACAATTAATAAAACAACAATAATATAAAATATCAATGTAGCAATTATTGAATCCATAAAATAAAATATTGAACAATAATTACTGTAACAATTATTGAGTAGTGCATTCTTACATAAGAATCAATAATTTAAAAATATTGTGCAATAGCTACTGTGCAACCACGCGTATTACTATATTTTAACTACTGGGTATTCCAACAGTATTAACGATAACAACTACGCTGTTATTTATAAAAACTCAAACTTCTCATTTTTTTCATTCGACCGTTTTCCATTATGGGGTTCACAAATCGCTACGCCGTCGTACGAATATTCCCCGACAGCAAGAATATTTCATGACCAAACGAATATTCCCCGATAACAATGAATATTTTATAACCACTTGCTTATTTTGTAAAATTTGCATAATTCACCCATAACCAAAGTATTATATCAAATTAACACCTTATTATTCAAAATAATAATTAGAGAAAATTCAATTTTATTTATAAAAAGTTGGGGTCTTACAACCTCCCCTCCTTATGTAATTTCGTCTTCGAAATTGACGTACGTACCTAGTGTTTCAAAAAGGTGAGGGTACCTCTCTATCATTTCCAATTCTAACTCCCAGGCCATTTCTTCAATAGCATGGTTCTTCCACAAAACCTTAACTTGTGGTATAACCTTGGTGCATAGGACATGCTCCTTCCTATCCAAGATCTTGATAGGTACCTCCTCGTACGTTAAACCTTCAGCTATCTCGTCTGATTCTAACTCAATAATGTGGTTCGGGTCTTTCACATATTTACGAAGCATAGATATGAGAAAAATATTATGAACACGAGACATGCTTGGAGGTAATGCGAGTCTATAGGCCACATTTCCTATTCGGTGAAGAATCTCAAATGGACCAACAAATCATTGATTAAGCTTTCCTCTCTTTCTAAATCTTGTAACTCCCTTCCATGGAGCAATACGTAACAATACATGATCACCAATATTAAATTCTACTTCTTTGCGATGAAGATCCGCATATCTCGTTTGTTAATCCTGTGCCGTTTATATACGTTGTCAGATCATTTAGATTTTCTCTGTAGTCATACGTACCAACTCTGGTCCCAATAACGTTGCTTCTCCCACGTCATCCCAACATACGGGAGAGTAACACTTTTATCCATACAATGCTTCGAATGGAGCCACACCTATACTTGCCTGATAACTATTGTTATAGGAGAATTCCACCAATGGTAGGTACTTATCCCAACTCCCTTTGAAATCTAGGACACAGAGTCTTAATAGATCTTTAAGAGTTTGAATAGTTCTTTCTGATTGCCTGTCCGTTTGAGGATGATATGCCGAACTGAATTGTAAATCCGTGCCCATAGCTTTCTACAAGCTAACCAAAAATCGTGAAGTGAATCTTGGGTCACGATTCGAAACTATGGATACTGGCATGCCATGCAATCTCACAATCTCATTCATGTACATACGAGCAAGATGTTCAAGGGAATAAGTCTCCCGTATAGGCAGGAAATGGGCACACTTGGTTAATCTATCAATAATAACCCAAATCACATCTATGCCTTGAAAAACTTTGTGAAGACCCGTAACGAAATCCATTGTAATGTGTTCTTACTTCCATTTTAGAATCTTAAGTGGTTGCAATAGGCCCTTTGGCACTTGATGCTCCGCCTTTACACGTTGACAAGTTAAACACATCGATATAAACTCTGCGATCTCTCTCTTTATATTATTCCACCAAAATGTATGTTGAAGACCGTGATACATTTTAGTACTCCCAAGATAGATTGCAAACGGTGTGTTGTGTGCCTCCATCATGATTCTAAGCTTTAAGTCAGAATCGTTAGGAACACAAAGTCTGGAGTTGACTCGAAGAATTCCTTCTTCATCGATTCTTGCTTCTGGAATAACACCTTCTTGAACTTTTTTCTTCATACGTATCAGCTCTAGGTCCGTAGCTTGAGCAGCTTTAACTTTATCGATTAAAGTTGGTTCTACTCGTATGTTTGATATCATCACGTGGGTAGTTGAAGCCTTTACCTCTATCTCCATCCTTTGCAAGTCATACAAAATGGGCCTTTGTGTTAACAACATCGCACATGTACCCGCATATGATCTTCTACTCAATGCGTCAGCTACCACGTTTACTTTTATAGGATGATATTGGATGGTATGATCGTAATCTTTCAACAGCTCGAGCCAATGTCATTGTCGCATATTAAGTTCCTTTTGGGTAAAGAAATATTTGAGGCTTTTATGATCTGTATAGATCTCCACTTTCTCTCCATACAGGTAGTGTCTCCAGATCTTCAACGCGAAAATGACTGCTGCCAACTCCAGATCGTGAGTAGGATAATAACTCTCATATTCTTTGAGTTGTCGCGATGCATAGGCTATGTCTTTCCCATGTTGCGTGGGAACACATCCTAACCCTTTGCCGAAAGCATCGCTGTAGATAACAAATTCATCCGAACCAGATGGTATTATCAGAACAGGTGCCGAAATGAGTCTCCTCTTGAGCTCTTGGAAACTTTTCTTGCATTCCTCGCTCCATACGAATTTTGTATCTTTCCGAGTCAGCTGAGTTAACGAAGTAGCGATTCGAGAAAATCCTTCCACAAATATTCGATAATGACCAGCTAAGCCCCGAAAGCTACGTACTTCAGTCACCGACTTCGATTGCTCCTAACTTTGTACTGCTTCAACCTTCGCCGGGTCAACAAATACTCCATGTTTTTACACCACGTGCCCAAGGAACGCTACTTCCTCAAGCCAAAACTCACATTTCTTCATCTTAGCATATAGCTTGTTATCACGAAGCCTTTGAAGTACCAGCTTCAAATGGCGCTCATGATCTTCACGGCTTTTAGAATAGATGAGGATGTCATCAATAAAGACAATAACAAACTGATCCAAATATTCATTGAGCATACAGTTCATCATATCCATGAAAGCAGCATGAGCATTAGTCAGTCCAAAAGACATGACTAAGAATTCATAATGCCCGTACCAAGTTCTGAAAGCATTATTCAGAATATCCTCAGTTTTAATCTTCAGCTGATGATATCTAGAACGAAGATCGATCTTTGAAAAGAATTGTGCTCCTTGCAACTGGTCGAACAGGTCATCAATGCGAGGTAGCGAATACCTATTCTTGATGGTGACATGGTTCAATTTCCGATAGTTAATACAAAGTCGTATACTCCCGTCTTTCTTCTATACTAATAAAACAGGAGGACCCCAAGGAGATGTACTAGGACGAATGAAATTGATGTCTAACAACTCCTGTAGTTGGACCTTTAACTCCTGAAGTTCAATAAGAGCCATTCGATATGGGATTTTAGAAATGGGTTTTGTACCGGGTTCAAGGTCAATAAAGAATTCAACTTCACGTTCTGGGGGTAAACCGGGAAGTTCTTCAGCAAATACGTCAGGAAATTCACTAACAACAGAAATATTATTCAAATCTGACGTGTTTTTGTTCAAGTCCGTGACATGGGCTAAGAAAGCTTGACATCCGTTTTTCAATAAAAGAATAGCATTATGGCTTGATATGACAGTGATTGACTTTAGTGGTTTGGTTTCTTGAATTCGCATAACAAGTTGGTTAGGAATATGAAAACTAACAACCTTACGAAAATAATCAATTTTGGCATGATGAATAGTTAACCAATCAATCCCTAAAATTACATCAAATGCAAGTATTTTCAAAGAAATAAGATCGACAGGTAATGTGATGGTTCGAACTTGAACCAAGTAAGATTTATAAACAGTAGATGTAATGAAAGTTTCTCCTAACGGAGTCTCAACAGATAAGTCAAAGTCTAATTTATTTCGAGTCAAGTTCAAACGTTGAGCACAAGTAGTAGAGATAAAAGAATGGATAGAATCGGTATCTAATAAGGTATAAACTTCGCAAGAGTTTATGATTAGCTTACCCGTGATCACGTCGTTCGGGTTCCTCACGGTTTGGACAGTCACGATAAACGCCCTTCCAGGAACCACCGACTTTAACTTGTCCGGAACAGCCTTTGGAGTCACCATCCCCATTTGACTTGGTTTCGCTATATGATAATCTCTAGCTATATGACATTCCTTTTCACAGTTATAACACACCTTGGATTGTTGTGGGAATTTTGGGCTGATGTGTCTCTCTTTCCCGCATTTATAACAAATAACCGGTGATCGATCTCCTCCCCTAGAAACAGTTGATGTTGGTGCTGATGTTTCCACGTTATCATTATTGTACCTTCTTTTTTTGAAATCTCCTCCCAACTCGCTTCTTCTATTCATGGCCACAATTACCACCTGAGTGGTTACCGCTTTTGTCCGTATTCTTTCCTCCCCATTGGTTATCATTGCTCTGATGGCTGCTGCCACCTGCATGGCCCTTGTTGCAGTCCCTCGGTTGAACATACTCATTATCTCGCTCTAATAATTGAGCCATGTTGACAACATCTGAATATAGAGAAAATTTGTGAGAAATAAGATATTGTCGAATCTCAGGTTTCAGACCTCTTAAAAACATCCGCGTCATACGTTCCTCATTCACTACCAAATGAGGTGCAAACCTGGATAACTCCGTGAACTTTGCCTCGTACTAGGACACCATCATGTTATTTTGTTTAAGTCTAATAAACTCTACCTCCTTCATATGACGAATACTTTCAGGAAAGTACTTGTCATTAAACAATTTCTGAAACGTTTCCCAAGACATGTTGAGTGCGGTAAGGTGGGTACGCTTCACAGATTCCCACCAGTAGTCTGTCTCCCCATGGAATATAAAGGTGGCGAATAGAACCTTCTGTTCCTTCGTGCATCCCAAGACATCAAATATCTTGCTAATGTGTTTAACCCACGTTTACGCCTTGATCGGATCCGGCTTTCTAACAAAATCTGGTGGTCCCAACTCTTTGAACTGCTTGGCTATGACAAGCCGCGCATTGCTATCATTTCCACCCGTATTTTGTACACGAGTCTCCCTCGACTGATTGTGCATGAACTGCAAAAAGTTTCTGAATATTTCATCATTCATCATTTGTTCGGTAGTGTTGTTTTAAGGAGGAATATTGCCTTCCTGTTGCACGTTCCCCTGGTTGGTGATTAAAGGTGTCTTCACGGTCTCATTCACTCCATTATTAACATTCTCAGCTGCCATTCTCAAATACTGTAACAAAACAAGGGTTAGTTAAACAAATTAACATGTCACATATTATCCATATATTCTGACCGACCAATTAAATACCAAATAAGCTTAGGTAGGACACACTAGCGAATGATTTACTCATCTCTCTCCTCCTAGTTCTATTCCCCGATCTCCGCAAGTGACCATATTCCAAAGCTCTGATACCAACTGTGACGCCCCCAAAATAGGTATAAATCACCCATTCTGAGTCGCCAAATACATGGTACGGAAACAAATACAAGTTTATTAATACAATTGTCGAGTAAAATACGACAACACATATACTGTGAGTTTAAATACAAATATTGTCGAATAGACAATAGTCAAACTCAAAAGGAGTCCTCATTACAATTATTGATACAATATTTTACAAAATAGTGAGGACTACTAAAACAACTATCCTGAACCATCACTCCATACCCCGGCTAGTTCCTACTATGTTCTCACCTCTTGAGAAGAAAAATAAAACAAAAAGAAAAAGGGTGAGCTCAACTAGCCCAGTAAAGAATATTATGACTAAGATAATGAACAACAAATTATCGTTAGCCTTCAACAAATCAAATAAAATATAATGGACAACAAGTTTTAGATCAATATTCGCAGTGAAAATAATAATTCACTAGAAGAATTAAGTAGAGAATGAAATCTACTATCAACTATGAATTTAAAAGTCCATCATCAATATTTTTTTCCTGTAACATCAATCAATATACATCTTGAATCAAATATTCATCTTTGCACTATAGGCCAAAGATATTCATTTGTATCACCGGTTGGTCATGTTCAGCTCAACACCTGTTCATCTTTGCACTACGGGCCAAAGATATTCATCAGTTAATCATTTAACTTTACACTACAGGCCAAAGATATTCAGTAATATCATCATTTAGGACTGAGGATGACGAAAAATATCTTAAAAAAATGAATTCAGTGAGACAAAAGGACAAATATTAGGGATTCATACTACAGTTTATCTAAGTTTAAAAATACTCCATAATAATCAATTGTGGAGCAGAATTCAGAAATAAAGATCAAAACATGGATACAATCAAAGATAGTAACCACAAAAGACAACTTGGACAAAGAAAGAAAAAATTATTTTTCTATGAATAGTGTCGTATTTGTGAATAGTATCGTATACGTGAATAGTGTCATATACGTGAATAGTAACCCCGACATAAAAAAGGTAGATATTCTACAATAAAATTCATAGCAATATTTCGGTATAATTAATGATATTGAAAGAATAACATCATTTACGAAGAAAATGTTATGCCCCCAAAATAGGTATACATCACCCATCTTAGGTCGCCAAATACATGGTATAGAATACAAATACAAACTTAATTATACAACTAGAGCTGAGATTTTTTACACGAATATTGTCTCATAGACAGTTTCCAAACTCGAATTCAATCCTCATTACATTTATTATCGCACTAAATAGTGAGGATTACTAAAACAGCCATCTCGGACCATCACTCCGTTCCCCGACTAGTCCCGGCTATGTTCTCATTTCTTGAAGAGAATAATGAAAGCAAAATGGTGAGCTCAACTAGCCCAGTAAGAAATATTATGACTAAGATAATGCAGAATAAGTTATCGTTAGTCTTCAATAATGTTAAACTGATAGAATATAATAGACAACAAGTTTAACTGCAGCGAAAAAAGCAATCCATTAGAAGAGTCAAGTAGAGTATGATATCTACTATCTTCTATGATTTAAAAAATTCATCATTAACTTTATTGCTGGGACTCAGCTTAATAAATAGATCACATCATCGAATTATCCCTGCACTACGGGCCAAGGATATTCATTAGTATCACGTCCATAAATTATTCTTGCACTACGGGTCAAGAATTATTCGTGTAATCATCAATGGTCATGACTATACCGAATTATCCCTGGTCGTAATCATACCAATCAACAGTCTATCTATGCACATTGTGTCACCCCCAAATTTGGGTACTTCATTTCCACCGAATTTGGTGCTCACTATCAAAATAATTACATCTAACTACCCATGATAAAGGATAAATACATAATTTAAATAACTTCAACGGTAATCTCTCCCATTAAAGGGTTACATCAACATCTCAAAAACAATCTCAGGTAATCTAACCTTAAAATTATTACATCAGTTGCAGAATACATTAAAATAGAAAATAAGTCTTATAACATCATGCCTTTAGATAAGTTCTAAAATAATTCTTCATCACTTGGACATCTTGCCATTTCCTTTGCTAGTAGATGGCTCATCAACTCTTTCGACTTTAGCTGCATTGTAAGAAAACATGGTTGCAGAAATAAAAGATGTTATATATAAATATTAGGGTTCAATTACATGATTCTCATAAAGAGTTTCTTATTACAAAGTATTCAACTAGACATGAATATAAACTAATCTAAGCAGTGATGCTTCCCTTTATCTACTCCAGATGTTCCAAGGTTTCCATCTAATACTGCAAAGAGAATAATTTGCAAGGGTGAGCTGTGACATGCTTAACAGCTTTTATATTTATAACAATATATGATTTGAAGAAGTATAACAATTCAAAATTCGGCTGATAGTTGTTACCATTTTTTGGATTTCTTTTTTAACCATTTCATGACTTTTTATTTCTGTCAATCACACAACTTAGAAATTTTGTTTAGATATGAGATAGGAGATCAACTTATTCAATATCCTAGGAGTATGCATCTCATCCTACCAGTGCTCAAATGCACCCAAACTAATGTCAATATATTATTGACCAAATCTCGATCCCTTACGGGATACCCAACTTTAGTATAGGATGTCTTACAAAAATAATTTGGTTTGACACAACAGTTTATGCTCAATAAACAATATCATATGAATAAATAATTCATTTTGTAGTTATGCTGAACCTATAGCAATAACCTTACAATAAGAGGTAATTCAAATGTAGGTGTAGTATATCATATCAACAGCATTTCAAGATAAAAATCTTGTTCAATGAATAACAGGGTTTTATTTAGTAAACTTATGAAAATAATTAGGGTATAGGAAACTTGACTGAGCGTAGATCAGTTAAGTTATGCTACTCGGTTTGTTTAGTAAACACCTACGATGATCAGTAATATAAATCTAACACATTAATCTTCACTAATCTTGATTAGGGTTTTGTTTTTAATGATTAAGGTTGTTTAATGATGTTTATTATTACCTATTTGATGTTTAGTAATCAGATTAGGTGTGCGAATAACCTAATTAGGGTTTAGTCTAGCTAATTGGGGTTAGAGTTTATAAATTAGGGTTAGAGATTATAATCTAGGGTTAACATTTGTAATCTAAGGTTCCTAACCTTGATTTTATACAAATCCCAACAAGCACGATAAAGCGTTTTGTCAGTGTAAGCACGACAAAGCAGCTTGTCAAAACAAAAATACCGAAAAGTCCGTTTTCGGAAGAAAATTTTAAGCACGAGGTGTCAAGCACTTCAATTTTTGGATAAAAAATTATTTGACCAAATCTGTTAAACAAAGTATATATTAACTCAAAACACTTTCAGAATGGAGATATTTTATTAATATAATTAAATTTTACATATCCGAGTCTTATTAGGGTTTTGGATAAGAATTTCGTCCTCAAAATTACAGTACAGGTTAAGTAAACAGTTGGGGATAGTTCTCTAGCATTTTATCTTTGAGCTCCCATGTTGAATCTTCAACGTTTTGATTCCTCCGGATCACTTTGACCGATGCTATCACTTTATTTCTCATGACTTGCTCTTTACGATCGACGATCTGCACAGGTTCTTCTACATAAGAAAGATCTTCATCGATTTAGATTGGTTCATAATTTATAATGTGTTTATAATCAAGTTTTTATGGTCGTAATACGGACACATGAAACACATTATGAATATGGTTCAACTCAGGAGGTAGTGCTATTTCATAATCAACTTCACCAATCCTCCTCAAAATTTCAAAAGGTCCAATGAATCTCGGACTCAATTTTCCTTTCTTGCCAAAACGTATCTTGCCCTTATAAGGAGAAACTTTCAAGAATACGTGGCTTCCTACGCTAAAGTTTCGTTGTTGACGATGTGGATCAGCGTATTTCCTTTGTCGATCTTGAAATGCTTGTAATCGTTCACGTATAATTCTGATGGTTTCAGTAGTTTGTTGAATTATTTCAGGTCCTAGCATTTGTCTTTCGCCAACTTCATCCCAACACAAAGGTGTTCTACATTTTCTCCCATATAAGGTTTCATAGGATGGCATACCTATGCTAGCATGATAACTATTATTATAGGCAAATTCTACCAATGGTAGTTGATCTTCCCAACTTCCTTTGAAATCAATGATATATGTTTGTAACATATCCTCTAATGTTTGTATGGTTCTCTCACTTTGTCCATCTGTCTGAGGGTGATAAGCTGTACTCAATCTTAATTGTGTTCCTAAGTGTTTCTGAAGGCTCATCAAAAAATTTAAAGTAAAACGTGGATCTCGATCTAAAACTATAAAAATAGGTACTCCATGCCTAGAGATGATTTCATTAATGTACATCTTGGAAAGGTGGTCTATGTTATGAGTAAGTTTAATAGGTAAAAAGTGAGCTGATTTGGTTAAACGATCAACTATTACCCAAATGGCATTATGGCCCTTTTGTGTAGCTAGAAGGCCTACCACAAAGTCCATTATTATATGTTCCCACTTCCCGTCGGGAATTGGTAAGGGTTGAAGTAAACCACTCGGCTTTTGATGTTCAGCCTTAACCTTTTGACACGTGAGACATTTGCTTACCCATTCAACTATTTCTCTTTTTATATGCGACCACCAAAAGTGTCAACTTAAGTCCTTGTACATTTTAGTACTGCCAGGATGTATGGCAAATTTAGAATTATGAGCTTCGCTTAAGATTTTATGTTTTAAGGCTTGATTTAACGGAACCCAAATTGTATCTTCATATCTTACTATTCCATCCTTGTCTATTCTGAATTTGTTATACTTAAAATTAGTTATATTAGATTTATACTTCTGACATTCTTCATCCTTTTTTTGCATCTCTTTGATTCTATCAAGTAGAGACAAAACTCCCCCTATAATGAATAATTTTTGGGTAGAGGTAGTTGGACATCCCACCTCAATTTCTAGTTTTTCAAAATCTTTTATTAACCTATCATTGGTGGTTATTGTGTTCAACTTTTCTTGATTCTTTCTACTTAACACATCAACTACGACGTTAGCTTTATCGGGATGATATAAGATTTCATAATCAAAATCCTTTATCAGTTCTAACCACCTTCTCTGTCTTAAGTACAGTTCCTTTTGTGTAAAAATATATTTCAGACTTTTGTGATCTATATATATCTCGCACTTCTCCCCGTACAAGTAATGTCTCCAAATCTTTAGAGTAAAAACTACCACGGCTAACTCTAGGTCATGAGTAGGATACCTCTTTTCATAATCTTTGAGTTGTCGTGATGCATAAGCAATCACTTTCACATGTTGCATCAGCACACACCCTAAACCTCTGTGTGATGGATCACTAAATACTACAAGGCCACGTGTATCATCTGGTAAGGACAACACTGGAGCCATGCGCAGTCGCTTCTTCAACTCTTGGAAACTCTCTTCACATTTATCTGTTCATACGTATTTCACCGTCTTTCGAGTTAAATTGGTTAATGGGGTTGCCATTTTTGAAAAATATTTTATAAACCGTCGATAATAACCCGCTAAACCAAGAAAACTTCTAACTTCAGTTGGAGTTGTTGGTTGTTCCCAATTCACAACCGTTTCAATCTTAGTTGGATCTACTGATATTCTAGTCTTGTCAATTACATGACCTAAAAATTGAACTCTCTTTAACCAGAATTCACACTTGAAAAACTCTGCATAAAGTTGTTCCTTTCGTAATATCTATAAAATGACTCTCAAGTGTTCAGCATCGCGTGTTTTCGAATATACCAGAATATCGTCGATAAACACTACAACAAATTTGTCCAAGCATGGTTTAAACTCTCGAATCATCAAATCCATAAATATTGCCGGTGCATTTGTCAACCCAAAAGACATTACAAGAAACTCATAATGTCCATAACGTGTCCTAAACGCTGTTTTTGGCACATAATCCTTTCTTACCTTTAACTGATGATAACCTGTTCTACGGTCAGTCTTTGAAAAGTGTTCGGCCCCTTTTAATTGGTCAAACAAATCATCAATCCTTGGTAAAGGATATTTATTCTTAATGGTTAATTTATTTAATTCTCTATAGTTTATACATAACCTCATAGTTCCATCCTTCTTCTTTACAAACAATATTGGTGCTCCCCAAGGTAAAACACTAGGTTGTATGTACTTTTTATCTAAGAGTTCCTGTAATTGTATGAGTAACTCTTTCAGTTCTACAGGTGCAATTCTGTATGGTGCCTTAGAAACTGGTGTCGTTCCTGGTGCAAGATCAATGACAAACTCAATTTCCCTATTTGGAGGTAAACCTGGTAAGTCATCTAGAAATCTCAAAAACTTGTTGGTCGTTTTACCGATCAATATATGCGTGCTAGTATACACAGTCAACAAGTAATAAAGAGTAGTAAAGTATAGTTCCCATGGAGAATTAACTAATAAATTTCACCAAGCACTAGTCCATAACCATTTCAGTCTTATCTAAACGAATGATTTAATATTTTATATTTAAACTGGATAATTAAATAAACCTAACTATTCTTAAAGTAAGACTAGATAATGAACACCTGAGATCACAATTTCATCTATTGACTCTTTTAAATCACGCACTCCCTGTTAAGCCAAATTACTTTCACTCGATTGCTAGTCAAGATCACAAAAGTAAAGTACAGCCATATCTCAATGTACCATACTCATATCACATATAATCCACAATTGATAGAATACACATGAACACCCATATTACCTAAACCACTATATGTCTATGTGATTTACAAATAATTAGGGTTTAAGCCCAAATTCTCAAATGACTACAAGTAATGCCTTGGTATATATCTATCCTAAGCACGAATCATATATTCCATCACCACGTAAAACATACAAAAACAAGCTCTCAAGATCAAATCTAAACCCATACTCCATCTTTCAAGTTCATATGGGTTATTACAGTAATTGATGGCCAATCAACTAAGAAAATAAGCATGAATCTTAATAGACAATCCCATAGCAATCAATAAGGCTAACAATGAAGTATGCCGAAATAACTAATCCATAAAATCCATTGTAATCTCATAATAGAGTTTAAATCATAGCTGAATCAAATCTATCATCCACGTATAGAATAAACATCGTAAGATACAATTATGAATCAAAGAGAAAATAGGAGTAGAGAATTGGAGTGCAAATCTGTTCTCCTGATCCAAGATGGAATCTCTGACGCTTTCCAATTGCTTCAAGTCTTCGGATCTAATCCAATCTAGAAAGTACCTACCCTAATCAACTCTAATCTATTACTGAAATTAAATAGAGAAAGAAATAATAGCTACGTGATCCTCCAAGGGGTGGAATATCATCTACATCATGAAAATACGTCTAATATATAAGCCCTAATTGAACCCCACCTCTAAGTTACGCTTCAATTGCAATGTTTAGTGAAAAGTCAGCTCTTGTCAACATCAAAAGTGGCGCGACCGCATAGGAATTGACCTGGAGTTGGGCGCGCCCCCGGTAAAGTAGCAAAACGAATCATTTTTGTACAGGGACTCGCGCAGCCGCGCAAGAATTCGCGCGCCCACGCTGCTGGTTTTCTACTGCATTGTCCTCTAGTAAAACGACCATAACTATTGATCCGGGAAGAGTTATGAAGCCTGCCACCTATCAAATCGAAGCTATCGACTAGCTCTACAACTTTCATTCTTTGATAATTGAGAAATAATGGACGGATGAAGGCTGAAATTGGGTTGGAAGTGACAGCTCTGCAAATGTTAAACCAAAACATTGAAGTTTAACGTCCGTTGGTACAAATGTCATAACTCTTGCATCCGAACTCCGATTGGAATGATTCAAGATGTTCCAGAAAGCTAAGAAGATGCTCTACAACATAATTCAAGTTCCAAGCCAAGAACATGAAATGAACATGAAGCCCAAACGATGTCCGAATTACTTTTTCTTGCATTTTCATACCAATAGTCGCTCACATCGTTCTCAAGCATAAGATCTATAAAATAAACACAAAATGCATGAAAAGTAGCTAAGAAACATGAGTATAAGCAACTAATTCAAGTAACAGATACCGGATAAATAGGTATAAAACCTACTTATCAAATACCCCCAAACTTAAACTGTTGCTTGTTCCCAAGCAATACAACATAATGCAATCTACATGCTATGCAACCTACACTACTATGCGAATGAATCCCAAGATTTCCAGCCATGCCGAGAATTCCAATAAGACATGCCTTAGAGAAATATCAAGATCCAAGAACAAAGCTTCAAACTAAGCTAATGGCATAATGGCATACAATCAGACAATCTCAACCTGTTATAAAGATGTTATGTGTGTGTGTGCTGTGTTCACAGATAAGCTTGACCAAGGTGAAGATTTCATATGCCATACTGCTTAAGAAAGAAAACTGAGGTTCAAATCAAGAACTATGTATATAAATGAAACAATAACTACTCCAACACATCAGTACAAGCTAAGGTTCAGCAAAGGGTTTATTCTGCTTTATTTTTACTCGCGAGGGCGATTTTTGCACTTTCCCGCAGTGTTTATTGAATTCTTTTCTTTTTCCCAGGACTGTGCAATGCCTTATTCCATTAGGCTAACAGTGCTACCATTTAGCGAGCTTTCCACCAGCGACTCCCATACCATAAAAGACCTTAGGGCGCTAAGTGTAAAGACAATCCCCTCGGACGTACTTGCTCAAGTAACAAAGGCCCCAAAAAAGACGAGCCACGGTAATTTTTTCTCTTTTTTTCTCTTTTATTTTTTTTGTTTTTTTGTTTTTTATAGCAAGTATACCCATGCGTTCCCAAAGCTTGAGTTTCAGTGTTTTCATAGTCATTACTCACTTCCTATACAATTCTTTCTTTAAAACAACATTTTCCTCTGGGCAGACAAACAAGCTAATCTTAACCAACAAGAAAATATGAACACCTATGTGCTAACTGATAGCATCTAAATAACAAGCATAGATTAAATCATGTATAACATTATAATTAAGCTCATGTCATCCACTAAATTCAAAAATCTATCAATGTTTTATGTCATCGTTGGCCAAATTAGAAATCAACTAACTAAAAACCTGGGATTATGCAATGTTATGCAACTAAACAGATATTAAGTCAAAAAAAGAAGAAAGAAAGAAAAAATTTACTACAAAATTAAACTAATAACTGTTAACATGCAATTAACTATATGTAACATGAAATTACTCTATATGATGCAATTACACTACATGCTCTAAACTACTAACCAAACTAAATACCCCCAAACTTAAAACGAACAATGCCCTCACTGTAATTAAAAGTGCAAGAATACTCCCATAAGTGGCAATGTCATCTCCGTTCACCTCCTCATGATCCGATGGTATACCAGGCGATGGATAAGTTTGAGACATTTTATAGTTGGAAACTGAGTGTGGGCTTCTAACTGTCTGAATGCTTGAGTCAGAAATTCTAAAAATTGAGCAGTGCTTATTTTCTATGATTGAGATATGGCGCGGCCGCGCTGTGTTTGGCTTGTAGTTGGGCGCGACCGCGCTACCCTGTACCTTGGCAGCTTCAGTTTTTGACTTCTATTTGATCCTAAATGTTTATAGCAATTGGATTGAACCTGAGATGAGAAACAAGCAAACTATTATTAAGACTTACAACTATCAAACATCTACTAAATATAAAAAGCATGAAGAATTAAACATAGGAGAATACATAAATGAAAATGTAAATAAGAATTAAACAAGGAGGGAGAAAGATTGGATGGGGTGCCTCCCATCGAGCGCTCAGTTTATAGTCCGTTAGCTGGACTCTTTTCTTGACACCACTATCCGATTCCTCTACGATAGGCGAGGAACCCTCCGTCCATTAGAACTGCAATGTGTGTAAGTAGGTTCCCCATCTTGCGAGTTTGTGAATTGAAACAACCTAGCATATTTCCTGTATATGATGCCCCCATTTCTATTGCATAGCTAGGTGTTTCGTCCGTTGTATTTGTGAATAAATTGTTGCATTGAGGCACGAAAAATACAACAGACTTTTCCTCTTCTATTTTCTCTTCCTTAGTCCACCATGGTTTGTAAGAGGCCTCATAATCGTAGAAATTCTTACTTTGGATGTGACTACCAAGGGGACATGTGTGTGGAAAGTTCACTAAACTTTCTAACTTTGTCTGAGAAGTCACTTGGGGTATTATACAAGTCAGCTCATGTTCTTCATTTTCCATACCCCCAGTTGTCTCCTCAATGTCCACCCCTTTCAGTTCATTCAGTGGCATGTACATTTCTGGCACTCCATCAGTTTCATCGTCCATGTCATAGCACCAATTGTTTGGAGGGCTATTGTTCAAGGCTTCAAACATTAGATCCATCTAATTCTAAAGATTTTGAATTGACCTTTCTTGCTCAATCATCTTCTCCTCAGTTGATGCTACAAATTTGAACCACAAATCATCCAATCTTGAATTATCTTGTTTAATTTTGAAATCCATGTATTGTGGACCATTCATTGAGGATTTAATGAGTTGTTCTATCTGTCTGTTAAGATTTTGGCTTGATAACTCCTGACTCATCATCATCTCTTCATGGTCTGCTATGCTTTTTGACATGAATTCCTTCAACCTTGAATTTTCTTCTTGTTGCATTAGAGGTGGATATGAGAAATCTGATGGATATGTTGGACTTGGAATGCAGTCTTGATCTTGATAGTTACAATTCCATTCATAATCTGGGTGATACCCCCAACCTTAATGATAACTAGGAGAAACATAGTTGTTGAGGTAATCACCCCCAAACTGTACTTGTCCAACACTGATGTTGCACTGATAACTCGGATGCTCGCCAGCACAATATTCACATGTAACTGCTATCTCTCGAGTGCGTTGGGCTGTAAGAACATCCAACCTCTCTGAAAGTATTGCAATTTGTTCTGACAATGTAGAAAATACATTGAGTCCCTCAGTGCTTATGTTCCTTGGTTGAGTCATATTTGCATAAGGCCATTGATAAGCAAAGTCACCCATAATACCTGAAAAGAGAGAAATATAATAAGATAATTAAAACAAAAAAAATGTTTAAATTAAGACCAATTTGATTGAAATTAATGTTGGCAAAACTTTATTAAGCTAATTCACCGGCAACGGCGCCAAAAACTTGTTGGTTGTTTTACCGATCAATATATACGTGCAAGTATACACTGTCCACAAGTAATATAGAGTAAGTAAAGTATCGTTCCCATGGAGAATTCACTAATAAATTTCACAAAGCACTGGTTCATAACCATTTCAGTCTTATTTAAACGAATGATTTAATATTTTATATTTAAACTAGATAATTAAATAAACCTAACTATTCCTAGAGTAAGACTAGATAATGAAGACCTGAGATCACAATTTCATCTATTGACTCTTCTAAATCACACACTCCCTGTTAAGCCAAATTACTTGCACTGGATTGCTAGTCGAGAACATGAAAGTAAAGTACAGTCATATCTCAATGTACCATACTCATATCACATATAATCCATAATTGATAGAATACACATGAACACCCACATTACCTAAACCACTATATGTCTATGTGATTTACAAATAATTAGGGTTTAAGCCGAAATTCTCAAATGACTACAAGCAATGCCTTGGTATATATCTATCCTAAGCAGGAATCATATATTCCATCACCATGTAGAACATACAAAAACAAGCTATCAAGATCAAATCTAAACCCATACTCCGTCTTTCAAGTTCATATGGGTTATTACAGTAATTGATGGCCAATCAACTAAGCAAATAAGCATGAATCTTAATAGACAATCCCATAGCAATCAATAAGGCTAACAATGAAGTATGTCGAAATAACTAATCCATAGAATCCATTGTAATCTCAGAATAGAGTTCAAATCATAGCTGAATCAAATCTATCATCCACGTATAGAATAAACATCGTAAGATACAATTATGAATCAAAGAGAAAATAAGAGTAGAGAATTGGAGTGCAAATCTGTTCTCTATCCAAGATGGAATCTCTGATGCTTTCCAATTGCTTCAAGTCTTCGGATCTAATCCAATCGAGAAAGTACCTACCCTAATCTACTCTAATCTATTACTGAAATTAAAAAGAGAAAACAACAATAGCTACGTTGTAAGACCCCGAATTTTATGAAATAAAAGTATTCAATTTTTCTTATAATTACTATTCAGTAAGTGGTTAAATTGATAAAGTTAAAGTTAAAGGTGATATATGAATTTTTTTTCAAAATACGCAAGTGGTTATAAAATATTCATTGTTATCGGGGAATATTCGTTTGGTTGTGGAATATTCTTGCTGTCGGAGAATATTCGTACGACGGCGCAGCCTTGTGTGGGCCCAATAACAGAAAGCGATTGGATGAAGAAAACGACAAGTATAAGTTGTTTATAAATAACGGCGTAGTTGTTACCGTTAATACTGTTGGAATACCTGGTGGTTAAAATACAGTAGCACACGGTATTGCACCAATTATTGATTCTTACGTAAGAAGGCACTACTCAATAATTGTTACAGTAGTTACTGTTTAATAATTTATTTTATTGATTCAATAATTGTTGCGTTGATATTTTATATTATTGTTGTTTCAATAATTGTTGTTGCACAGTACTTTCTATTATCAGATCAATAATTCATATTATTTAAATAATATTATTAGATAGCATTATTGGCCATGTCTAGAAAGTTCTGTCTAAGGAGAGGTTTGGTCATCTAATTGCGCGCCAGTAAGGAGAAATCCTTATTGGAAAGCCCCCTCTTTCCTGGGAACGGCCTGGTTGTCATAATTGCGATTCTGTAATATTATTTGTGAATAATTAATTATTGATTTATATGATAAAAAAATATTTATTTGATGTGGATATAAATGATGGATTTATTTATGTGGTTATAAATGAAGGCTGAAATTCGGTTGGAAGTGACAGCTTTTCAAATGGCCAACCAAAACGTTGAAGTTTAACGTCCGTTGGTACAAATGTCATAACTCTTGAATCCGAACTCCGATTTGAATGATTCAAGATGTTCCAGAAAGCTAAGAAGATGCTCTACAACATAATTCAAGTTCCAAGCCAAGAACATGTAATGAACATGAAGACTAAACGATGTCCGGATTGCTTTTCCTTGCATTTTCATACCAATAGTCGCTCACATCGTTCCCAAGCATAAGATCTACAAAATATACACAAAATGCATGAAAAGTAGCTACGAAACATGAGTATAAGCAACTAATTCAAGTAACAGATACCGGATAAATAGGTATAAAACCTACTTATCAAAATACATCGAGAAAATCCTTAACTATTGGTATTTGATCTAGTTTTACTCATTGTCGAGTATCAACTATATAGGCCAAATACCCTAAACAACCTTTTCTAAGTAATCTTTCTGCATAAACTATGGTCAAGCATCGAGATTGCTTAGGTGAACCACTTTCATTGAACACTACCTTTGATTTTGATGATGTCGAAAGGTTTATACGTTTTTGATGACAATCGATCATCGCGTTATGGTTAACTAACCAATCCATTCCTAAAATTACATCGAATTTTCCCAGCTAAATTGGTATAAGTTCTACCAGAAAATTATGTTCTTTTATCTCCACACTACAGTTCCTATATATGGTCTTAACCAGAATCTTTTCGTTGTTTGTAATTTCTACACAAAATGGGTTGTCTAAATTTTCACATGGTATATTCAAGTTTTCAAAATAACTATTAGACACAAAGGAACAAGTAGCACCAGAATCGAATAATACATATGCATTTAAAGTGTTGATAGGGATGATACATGTCACCACATCTTGTGAAGCAACAGCATCCCTCATCGACATATTAAATGTTCTCGCGGTTGGTCGATTCTGAACTCCAACTTCATCTACTGTTGACTGATTATTGTTATTCTTTGGTACCATATTCCCCTTTCCTACCTAGTTCATAGGTTTGGGACAATTCTTTGAGAAATGGTCCGACGAACCACAGTTAAAACATTTATTCTTATTAGGGAGAGGACACTATGGAGAAATATGTCCCGATTGTCCACAATTATAACATTTACTATTAAAACATATTCCTTTATGTTTCTTTCCACATGTAGAACAAAGTTTAATGTTATTATTAATAAAGTTATTATTATTATTACCCATCTTTTCCCCGGGTTGTTGTGACGAACGAGAATTTTGTAAATTAATTTTAAATATTTATTGAATTAAATAAATATTTTTCAAGGATTTAATTATTAGATTTAATAATTAATTGATGCAATTGTGGTAGATTAATTTAATTATATGTGTTACATTTATTAAATTAATGTAGAGAATTTTTAATATTCAAAGTATGTGATTATGTGAGCTTATTGAATTAAATGAATTATTTAATTAAGCATGATGTTACTTTAATTAATTTAATTATTAATTAGAGATTTAATAAATTATTATTATTTATTAAAGAGATAATTAATATTGTGACTACGTGAATTTATGAGAAATTATTATATTTTATTTAAAGTAAATTAAATAAAATATTAGATTTATCTTATAAGAGTGTGACATTAATTAAACTATATTATAAAGCTCTATTAAATTAAATAGTTTTGAATTAATTTGCCAAGCCAAACATGGCACTAAGGGAGGTTATGGGCAGTTAACCCATGACTGGGTTAACTGACCATAATACGCCAGTTCTTTTATCGACGTCTTTTCTTTTCTTCATTTGTTAAGTCTGGCATAGCATCACAGAGAGAGATTTAGAAATTTTTGAAGGAGAGTGTAAGTTGTGTGAATTAAAGGATTAATTGAGAAGGATTAAGTTGTCTGGCATAGCATCACGATGGACTTCGTGGTTGGCCTTCCGACGACTCAGAAAGGCTACGACGCAGTATGGGTTATCGTTGACCGACTGACGAAATCCGCGCACTTTCTTCCTATCAAAATCAGATTTAACTTAGATTAGTTGGCAAGATTATATGTGAAAGAGATTGTTTCGAGGATCGGAGTGCCGGTGTCTATTGTCTTCGATAGGGATCCGCGCTTCACATCAAATTTTTAGAAACGTCTTCAGGAATGCATGGGTACACAACTGCGAATGAGTACAGCTTACCACCCTCAAACAGACGGACAGAGCGAACGAACGATTCAAACACTGGAAGATATGTTACGAGCCTGTGTAATGGACTTCAAAGGAAATTGGGATGATCACCTACCGTTAGTAGAGTTCGGCTACAACAACAGTTACCACGCTAGTATTGGTATGCCGCCTTACGAAGCGTTATACGGCAGAAAGTGCAGAACTCCGCTTCACTGGGATGAAGTTGGTGAAAAACAATTGCTAGGGCCAGAACTGGTACAGCAGACGGCACAAATAGTCAAAGTAATCCGAGCCCGTCTGGTAGCGGCTCAAGATCGACAGAAGAAATACGCTGATCCACATCGTAAAACTATCGAGTTTGAATCCGGTAGTTATGTTTTCTTGAAAGTCTCTCCCTAGAAGGGAAAGATCAGGTTCGGAAAGAAAGGAATATCCACAACGTCTTCCATGTTGGAGAATTTGCGTACGAGGTAGCGTTACCTCCAGCACTCGAGAATATCCACAACGTCTTCCATGTTTCTGTGTTACGACCTTACAAACCTGATTACAAGCATGTAATTGAATACGAACCCCTGCATTTTGAGAAACACTTGTCTTATGAAGAAATTCCTGTCCAAATTGTCGACCGAAAAGAACAAGTTCTCAGAAATAAAGTTATACCTTCTGTTAAGGTAATTTGGAGGAACCACAACGCTGAAGAAGCTACGTGGGAACTCGAAGAGAATATGATGAAGAATTACCCTCATTTATTTACTTATTATTTGTAAGCGATTCTGGGGACATAATCTTTGTAAGGGGGGAGAATGTAACGGGTCGAATTTATTGAGTCATGATTCTGGAGACAAAATCCTTTTAAGGGGGGAAAGATGTGACGAACGACAATTTTGTAAATTAATTTTAAATATTTATTGAATTAAATAAATATTTTTCAAGGATTTAATTATTAGATTTAATAATTAATTGATGCAATTGTGGTAGATTAATTTAATTATATGTGTTACATTTATTAAATTAATGTAGAGAATTTTTAATATTCAAAGTATGTGATTATGTGAGCTTATTGAATTAAATGAATTATTTAATTAAGCATGATGTTACTTTAATTAATTTAATTATTAATTAGAGATTTAATAAATTATTATTATTTATTAAAGAGATAATTAATATTGTGACTACGTGAATTTATGAGAAATTATTATATTTTATTTAAAGTAAATTAAATAAAATATTAGATTTATCTTATAAGAGTGTGACATTATTTAAACTATATTCTAAAGCTCTATTAAATTAAATAGTTTTGAATTAATTTGCTAAGCCAAACATGGCACTAAGGGAGGTTATGGGCAGTTAACCCATGACTGGGTTAACTGACCATAATACGCCAGTTCTTTTATCGACGTCTTTTCTTTTCTTCATTTGTTAAGTCTGGCATAGCATCACAGAGAGAGATTTAGAAATTTTTTGAAGGAGAGTGTAAGTTGTGTGAATTAAAGGATTAATTGAGAAGGTTTTAATTCTACTCATTCATACTCTGGGTAATTTTCTCCAAACCCAAATTCTTATTTCACGTCTTTTTAAGTTTTATGATTATGGCTTTCATATATTCTGTTAATCTCTGTGAAGTGAGAAATTGTGTTATGTTATATCAAATTATGTTTAATTATGTATATGTTGTAAACCATAACATCAAATTCATGAAAGCATGTCATACGTATGTTTTTCAAAATAAACAGAGTACGTGATATGCCCATATGGCCTTATACGTGATAATTGATGTATTGATCATATATTATCCCTAAATTTTACACCCTTACATTATTGAGCATGTCGATACGGAGAGATCGGAGTTTAAATGAACGGATTCGGTGTTATAACGAATCCGTAGGGAGAATTTTTATATAAAGTTTTCTAAACTTCACGAACATCAAAGTCAGTAATTTTGTTAGGCTTTAAATCTGTTAATAAGTGTTTAAAATTGGTTTTGTCAGTATATAAATGTTGGGTAATGATTATATACAAATTATAGCATATGGGTATGTTTAATTTTGAGTAGAACTTTAAGAAATTGGGAGAAATTGGCAAGTTCTGCGATTTTCGCGAACTGCCATTTCTGTACCTGGTACGCCGCGCCGCAGCGCCGGCTGCCTGTTCATTTCTCGCGCCGCAGCGCCACCGCGCCGCATCGCCAGAGGCCCGGCCGCAGCGCCATGGCGCCGCAGCGCCAAGGGCCAGTTCAAACGTGGCGCCGCAGCGCCACTCCCCAGAAAACTCAGAAATGAGATTTTAAAAATGTTTAAGTCTAACAATGTGTTAGTGGATTATTGTAATGAACATGTAAACATGTTAGAAGAATAATGTGATGATAAAATAGTTGTATAACATGTAAATAACATAATTACATGTGGATTAAATTATTGATTTCATAATTAGATTATTATTCATGAAGTGGTGTTATGTGACAGTAAATGTGATAAAGTGATTAAGTATAGTCAATAATCAAAGTAGACAAAGAGAATGGGTTTATGTTGATTAGTTAAGTTGTAATTAACAGGTATTGAATGTGAATGATATGTAGGATTTAATTCAAAGCACGTGCTTAGTTAAAGTGTAATCTACGCACGAGGCAAGTATCATATCCCTAACTCCATTCTATTGAGCAAGTTTATTTAAACTTAAACGTTACATTTATGTTGAGCAAGTTTCCCTAACCTCACTTGTCATTATTGTTCATGTTTATTATTTACCTTGAATAAATTATCCTTGTTATTATTCAAGTTCAAGCATGATATTAAAGATTAATTATCTTTCCAAAGCATGATTCAGTTATACAATAATTGTCCTATTGTATACTTTTGAGATTATTATTCTAATCAAATATCAATTATTGTTGAACCTTAATAGACTAGTGAACCTTATTGATTCAACTAGTCCTTAGTTGATGAGCGTTCTAAATTTCGAAACCCTTGATGAAATTATCCAAACCAAACTTCCTTTGGTGCGGACTCGAATGTCAAACTGAGATGAACAACCCTGTATAGGGGATTAATTACGCTTTAGCGTTAAGATATTGTGCACAGTATGGTACTAAGGGATGATCCCTCTAAGTACGAGAAGAAGGTCCATAGTCTTATGACTGTTAAAGGTTTCAAGTATAACCCTTATTAACCTAGGACATAGTTCAAGGTCTTATGACCCTCAGAATTCTTTTGATTCATGTTATTTATTCTTGATTCAAAAGTTGAGCTTTATTCAGATGTCGTTGATTATTCGCATGTTATTATACTGTTATTTCATTTTTTTATACTTGTGGGCATTTGTGCTCACTCTTGCTTAATAATAACATTGCAGTTAAGAATGAAAGAAGCGATGAACCCTCCAATAGTAAAGGCAAGGGAAAAGTTAGCAAGTGATGAAGACTTGTTATTTTAATTGATGATGTATTTATGTTTAAGACTTATGATGTTGTTTAAGACTTATTTGTTTAGAATTCCGCACAGATGCTTTAAGGTTAGAGTAACCTGGGATTTATTTATGATTCAGTTGATGTAACCCTTAAGGGAAGAGATTTATTTATGATTTCTATCTACTGTATGGTTTGATATTATTTATGGGTAGATAGATTGATGATGCTTGTACAGTGAACACCAAATCCCGTGGTGAATCTAATCATGTTCAGCAGTTGGTGAATCTGCTGGCTGGAGCAATGAATAACCAACCGCATGCTCCACCTAGCACAACGTTTAAGGACTTCAAGGCGGTGGGACCGCCAGAGTTCAAAGGTTCCAGAAACCCGATCGAGGCTCAAACGTGGGTGATGGAAATGGAGAAGGTTTTCGACGTTGCTAGGGTTCGAGAAGATCAGAAGACCGTTTTTGTGACATTTATGCTGAAGTCTGAGGCTAGCTACTGGTGGCAGGCAAACAAGATGCGAGGAGGTGAAGGTGTAATTACGTGGGAGAGATTCAAAGAGATGTTTTTCGAAATGTATTTCCCAGCTAGTTCGCAGAATCAGATGGAGGTGCAATTTCTGGAACTGAAACAGGGAAACATGAGCGTGCCTGAATACGCGGCTAAATTCGATGAGTTGGCAAGGTTTACCCCGTATCAAGTACACACTGACGAGAGGAAAGCCAGACGATTCGAACAAGGACTGAAGCCTTGGGTATACAGCAAGGTATCAATGTTTCAACTTAACACGTTTGCGGGAGTTTTGGAAAAGGCCATTCTCGCAGAAGGAGGAAGTGATGCAGTGACTAAGTACAACCAAGAATAGAAAAAGAAAAAGAGTGAGAATGAAGGTAATAACAAGACTGGTGGAAGTAATACTGGGAATAATAATAATCAGAAGAGGAAGTGGACAGATAACTCGACAGCTGGAAGTCAACACGGAGGGCAGAAAAAGAAGATAGAAGCATGTCCGACTTGCGGCAAGGCACATCTAGGAGTTTGTTTGAAGGGAAAGAGAGTGTGTTACAATTGTGGTCAGGAAGGCCACATAGCACCAAATTGTCCAAACCCAAAGAAGGGTGCTTGTTTCAACTGTGGTTCGAAAGATCATTTAGGAAGAGACTGTCCCAAGAAGGGATCGGGAGGATCAGGACAAGGAGGAAACCGGGGAAATAGCAGTGGAAATACCTTAACCATCACCGGACCACCTGCAACAAACCGACCAACCGCCAGAACTTTTAATATGACGGTGCAGGATGCAATCCAGTCTCGTGAGGTGGTGTCAGGTATCATTCCGATCAATGAAATTAATGCTTATGTTTTGTTTGATTCGGGTGCTACTTGTTCCTTTATATCCGATGACTTTGCTAATAGTTTAGATTTGCTTAAGGATGAATTGGAATATCCCATGATTATAGAAATTGCGAATAGAGAGATAATTCCTGTTAAGCATGTGTATAAGAATTGTAGAGTGGATATTAAGGGTAATATCATGAACGTAGATCTTATCCCTATTCGATTGGGGGAATTCGACGTTATATTGGGTATGGATTGGCTATCCAATTATGGAGCTGTAATTGACTGCCAAAAGAAGCGTATTAACCTTATGACTCCGTCAAAGGTTGTGTTTTATGGTAGCAAGTCGCCTAGACAAGCGAGTTGTCTGACGACATTGCAGGCCAGGAAGTTATTAAGACAAGGCTGTGTAGGATATTTAGCTTACATGGTCGACAGTCGAAAAGAGAACCCGAAGGTAGAGGAGATACCGATTGTGAGGGACTTCGTCGATGTATTTCCAGACGATTTGCCAGGACTTCCACCAGATAGAGAAGTAGACTTTGTGATTGATTTGGCGCCCGAAACTGCTCCAATATCGAAGGTACCATACCAAATGGCGCCGGTAGAGATGAAGGAATTAATGGTACAACTACAAGAATTGTTGGACAAAAAGTACATTCAACCGAGCGTATCGCTGTGGGGAGCGCCGGTGTTGTTCGTGAAAAAGAAGGACGGATCGATGAGGCTCTGCATTGACTACAGAGAATTAAATAAGGTCACGATTAAGAACAGATATCCATTACTGAGGATCGATGATCTGTTCGATCAATTGAAGGGAGCAAAATACTTTTCCAAGATTGACTTGAGGAGTGGTTATCACCAACTGAAGGTGAGGCCAGAGGATGTACCGAAGACAGCATTCCGAACGCGATATGGTCATTATGAGTTTTTAGTAATGTCGTTTGGTCTTACGAATGTTCCTGCAGCATTTATGGGACTAATGAATGGTGTATTCAAGCCGTTTTTGGACAAACTCGTGGTGGCATTTATAGACGACATTTTGGTATATTCCAAAACCAAAGAAGAACACGAAGAACACTTGAGGTTAACGTTGGAAGTATTGAGAAGGGAGAAGTTGTATGCTAAATTTTCAAAATACGAATTCTGGATCGAGAGAGTACAATTTCTTGGTCACGTAATCGATAAAGATGGAATTTCGGTAGATCCATCCAAAGTAGAAGCTGTGATTAATTGGGATCAGCCGAGAACGCCGTCAGAAGTAAGAAGTTTTCTTGGATTAGCAGGATATTATAGAAGATTCATACAAGATTTTTCTAAAATCGCAACTCCGTTAACGAATTTAACTCGAAAAGCTGTGAAATTTGTTTGGACGGAGAAGTGTGAGGAGAGTTTTCAAGAATTAAAGAAGAGGTTGAGTACAGCGCCTGTGTTATCTCTTCCGGATGATACAGGAAATTTTGTTGTTTTTAGCGATGCGTCGCATAAAGGACTTGGCTGTGTGCTGATGCAAAACGACAAAGTCATTGCGTATGCATCACGGCAGTTGAAGGATTACGAGAAGGGTTACCCAACCCATGATTTGGAGTTAGCTGCAGTTGTTTTTGCTTTGAAAATTTAGAGGCACTATCTATACGGGGAGAAGTGTGAAATATATACGGACCACAAGAGTCTGAAATATATTTTTACACAGAAAGATTTGAATATGCGTCAAAGAAGATGGTTAAAATTAATCAAGGATTATGACTGTGAGATTTTATACCATCCGGGTAAGGCTAATGTGGTTGCCGACGCCTTAAGTAGAAGGGGTCGTGAGAAATTGATGATGTTGACTGCTCAGCAGGAGCTAATTGCAGATATGGAGAAAATGGAGTTAGAAGTGAAGTATCCTATGGAGATTGATGAGAAGCTATTTCAGATGCTATCTGGTACAACTCTACTAGATAGAGTGAAGGAGACTCAGCTTCAGGATGATGAATGCAAAAAGGTAACATCGAAGATATCTGAAGGAACCGAACCAAGATTTAAGATGGATAAGGAAGGAATATTGAGATTTGAAAGCAGAATTTGGGTTCCGCCAGTACAAGAAATTAAGGAAGAAATTTTGAGTGAGGCTCATAGGTCACGATATTCAATTCACCCTTGTAGTACCAAGATGTACCAAGATCTTAGACAACATTTCTGGTGGCCAAATTTGAAGCGTGATGTTGCAGAATGTGTTGCCAAATGCCTGACATGTCAGAAAGTTAAAGCAGAACATCAGAGACCGAGTGGATTGCTACAACCGTTGGAGATCCCAGAATGGAAATGGGAACATATTACGATGGACTTCGTGGTTGGCCTTCCGACGACTCAGAAAGGCTACGACGCAGTATGGGTTATCGTTGACCGACTGACGAAATCCGCGCACTTTCTTCCTATCAAAATCAGATTTAACTTAGATTAGTTGGCAAGATTATATGTGAAAGAGATTGTTTCGAGGATCGGAGTGCCGGTGTCTATTGTCTTCGATAGGGATCCGCGCTTCACATCAAATTTTTAGAAATGTCTTCAGGAATGCATGGGTACACAACTGCGAATGAGTACAGCTTACCACCCTCAAACAGACGGACAGAGCGAACGAACGATTCAAACACTGGAAGATATGTTACGAGCCTGTGTAATGGACTTCAAAGGAAATTGGGATGATCACCTACCGTTAGTAGAGTTCGGCTACAACAACAGTTACCACGCTAGTATTGGTATGCCGCCTTACGAAGCGTTATACGGCAGAAAGTGCAGAACTCCGCTTCACTGGGATGAAGTTGGTGAAAGACAATTGCTAGGGCCAGAACTGGTACAGCAGACGGCACAAATAGTCAAAGTAATCCGAGCCCGTCTGGTAGCGGCTCAAGATCGACAGAAGAAATACGCTGATCCACATCGTAAAACTATCGAGTTTGAATCCGGTAGTTATGTTTTCTTGAAAGTCTCTCCCTAGAAGGGAAAGATCAGGTTCGGAAAGAAAGGAATATCCACAACGTCTTCCATGTTGGAGAATTTGCGTACGAGGTAGCGTTACCTCCAGCACTCGAGAATATCCACAACGTCTTCCATGTTTCTGTGTTACGACCTTACAAACCTGATTACAAGCATGTAATTGAATACGAACCCCTGCATTTTGAGAAACACTTGTCTTATGAAGAAATTCCTGTCCAAATTGTCGACCGAAAAGAACAAGTTCTCAGAAATAAAGTTATACCTTCTGTTAAGGTAATTTGGAGGAACCACAACGCTGAAGAAGCTACGTGGAAACTCGAAGAGAATATGATGAAGAATTACCCTCATTTATTTACTTATTATTTGTAAGCGATTCTGGGGACATAATCTTTGTAAGGGGGGAGAATGTAACGGGTCGAATTTATTGAGTCGTGATTCTGGAGACAAAATCCTTTTAAGGGGGGAAAGATGTGACGAACGACAATTTTGTAAATTAATTTTAAATATTTATTGAATTAAATAAATATTTTTCAAGGATTTAATTATTAGATTTAATAATTAATTGATGCAATTGTGGTAGATTAATTTAATTATATGTGTTACATTTATTAAATTAATGTAGAGAATTTTTAATATTCAAAGTATGTGATTATGTGAGCTTATTGAATTAAATGAATTATTTAATTAAGCATGATGTTACTTTAATTAATTTAATTATTAATTAGAGATTTAATAAATTATTATTATTTATTAAAGAGATAATTAATATTGTGACTACGTGAATTTATGAGAAATTATTATATTTTATTTAAAGTAAATTAAATAAAATATTAGATTTATCTTATAAGAGTGTGACATTATTTAAACTATATTCTAAAGCTCTATTAAATTAAATAGTTTTGAATTAATTTGCTAAGCCAAACATGGCACTAAGGGAGGTTATGGGCAGTTAACCCATGACTGGGTTAACTGACCATAATACGCCAGTTCTTTTATCGACGTCTTTTCTTTTCTTCATTTGTTAAGTCTGGCATAGCATCACAGAGAGAGATTTAGAAATTTTTTGAAGGAGAGTGTAAGTTGTGTGAATTAAAGGATTAATTGAGAAGGTTTTAATTCTACTCATTCATACTCTGGGTAATTTTCTCCAAACCCAAATTCTTATTTCACGTCTTTTTAAGTTTTATGATTATGGCTTTCATATATTCTGTTAATCTCTGTGAAGTGAGAAATTGTGTTATGTTATATCAAATTATGTTTAATTATGTATATGTTGTAAACCATAACATCAAATTCATGAAAGCATGTCATACGTATGTTTTTCAAAATAAACAGAGTACGTGATATGCCCATATGGCCTTATACGTGATAATTGATGTATTGATCATATATTATCCCTAAATTTTACACCCTTACATTATTGAGCATGTCGATACGGAGAGATCGGAGTTTAAATGAACGGATTCGGTGTTATAACGAATCCGTAGGGAGAATTTTTATATAAAGTTTTCTAAACTTCACGAACATCAAAGTCAGTAATTTTGTTAGGCTTTAAATCTGTTAATAAGTGTTTAAAATTGGTTTTGTCAGTATATAAATGTTGGGTAATGATTATATACAAATTATAGCATATGGGTATGTTTAATTTCGAGTAGAACTTTAAGAAATTGGGAGAAATTGGCAAGTTCTGCGATTTTCGCGAACTGCCATTTCTGTACCTGGTACGCCGCGCCGCAGCGCCGGCTGCCTGTTCATTTCTCGCGCCGCAGCGCCACCGCGCCGCATCGCCAGAGGCCCGGCCGCAGCGCCATGGCGCCGCAGCGCCAAGGGCCAGTTCAAACGTGGCGCTGCAGCGCCACTCCCCAGAAAACTCAGAAATGAGATTTTAAAAATGTTTAAGTCTAACAATGTGTTAGTGGATTATTGTAATGAACATGTAAACATGTTAGAAGAATAATGTGATGATAAAATAGTTGTATAACATGTAAATAACATAATTACATGTGGATTAAATTATTGATTTCATAATTAGATTATTATTCATGAAGTGGTGTTATGTGACAGTAAATGTGATAAAGTGATTAAGTATAGTCAATAATCAAAGTAGACAAAGAGAATGGGTTTATGTTGATTAGTTAAGTTGTAATTAACAGGTATTGAATGTGAATGATATGTAGGATTTAATTCAAAGCACGTGCTTAGTTAAAGTGTAATCTACGCACGAGGCAAGTATCATATCCCTAACTCCATTCTATTGAGCAAGTTTATTTAAACTTAAACGTTACATTTATGTTGAGCAAGTTTCCCTAACCTCACTTGTCATTATTGTTCAAGTTTATTATTTACCTTGAATAAATTATCCTTGTTATTATTCAAGTTCAAGCATGATATTAAAGATTAATTATCTTTCCAAAGCATGATTCAGTTATACAATAATTGTCCTATTGTATACTTTTGAGATTATTATTCTAATCAAATATCAATTATTGTTGAACCTTAATAGACTAGTGAACCTTATTGATTCAACTAGTCCTTAGTTTATGAGCGTTCTAAATTTCGAAACCCTTGATGAAATTATCCAAACCAAACTTCCTTTGGTGCGGACTCGAATGTCAAACTGAGATGAACAACCCTGTATAGGGGATTAATTACGCTTTAGCGTTAAGATATTGTGCACAGTATGGTACTAAGGGATGATCCCTCTAAGTACGAGAAGAAGGTCCATAGTCTTATGACTGTTAAAGGTTTCAAGTATAACCCTTATTAACCTAGGACATAGTTCAAGGTCTTATGACCCTCAGAATTCTTTTGATTCATGTTATTTATTCTTGATTCAAAAGTTGAGCTTTATTCAGATGTCGTTGATTATTCGCATGTTATTATACTGTTATTTCATTTTTTTATACTTGTGGGCATTTGTGCTCACTCTTGCTTAATAATAACATTGCAGTTAAGAATGAAAGAAGCGATGAACCCTCCAATAGTAAAGGCAAGGGAAAAGTTAGCAAGTGATGAAGACTTGTTATTTTAATTGATGATGTATTTATGTTTAAGACTTATGATGTTGTTTAAGACTTATTTGTTTAGAATTCCGCACAGATGATTTAAGGTTAGAGTAACCTGGGATTTATTTATGATTCAGTTGATGTAACCCTTAAGGGAAGAGATTTATTTATGATTTCTATCTATTGTATGGTTTGATATTATTTATGGGTAGATAGATTGATGATGCTTGTACAGTGAACACCAAATCCCGTGGTGAATCTAATCATGTTCAGCAGTTGGTGAATCTGCTGGCTGGAGCAATGAATAACCAACCGCATGCTCCACCTAGCACAACGTTTAAGGACTTCAAGGCGGTGGGACCGCCAGAGTTCAAAGGTTCCAGAAACCCGATCGAGGCTCAAACGTGGGTGATGGAAATGGAGAAGGTTTTCGACGTTGCTAGGGTTCGAGAAGATCAGAAGACCGTTTTTGTGACATTTATGCTGAAGTCTGAGGCTAGCTACTGGTGGCAGGCAAACAAGATGCGAGGAGGTGAAGGTGTAATTACGTGGGAGAGATTCAAAGAGATGTTTTTCGAAATGTATTTCCCAGCTAGTTCGCAGAATCAGATGGAGGTGCAATTTCTGGAACTGAAACAGGGAAACATGAGCGTGCCTGAATACGCGGCTAAATTCGATGAGTTGGCAAGGTTTACCCCGTATCAAGTACACACTGACGAGAGGAAAGCCAGACGATTCGAACAAGGACTGAAGCCTTGGGTATACAGCAAGGTATCAATGTTTCAACTTAACACGTTTGCGGGAGTTTTGGAAAAGGCCATTCTCGCAGAAGGAGGAAGTGATGCAGTGACTAAGTACAACCAAGAATAGAAAAAGAAAAAGAGTGAGAATGAAGGTAATAACAAGACTGGTGGAAGTAATACTGGGAATAATAATAATCAGAAGAGGAAGTGGACAGATAACTCGACAGCTGGAAGTCAACACGGAGGGCAGAAAAAGAAGATAGAAGCATGTCCGACTTGCGGCAAGGCACATCTAGGAGTTTGTTTGAAGGGAAAGAGAGTGTGTTACAATTGTGGTCAGGAAGGCCACATAGCACCAAATTGTCCAAACCCAAAGAAGGGTGCTTGTTTCAACTGTGGTTCGAAAGATCATTTAGGAAGAGACTGTCCCAAGAAGGGATCGGGAGGATCAGGACAAGGAGGAAACCGGGGAAATAGCAGTGGAAATACCTTAACCATCACCGGACCACCTGCAACAAACCGACCAACCGCCAGAACTTTTAATATGACGGTGCAGGATGCAATCCAGTCTCGTGAGGTGGTGTCAGGTATCATTCCGATCAATGAAATTAATGCTTATGTTTTGTTTGATTCGGGTGCTACTTGTTCCTTTATATCCGATGACTTTGCTAATAGTTTAGATTTGCTTAAGGATGAATTGGAATATCCCATGATTATAGAAATTGCGAATAGAGAGATAATTCCTGTTAAGCATGTGTATAAGAATTGTAGAGTGGATATTAAGGGTAATATCATGAACGTAGATCTTATCCCTATTCGATTGGGGGAATTCGACGTTATATTGGGTATGGATTGGCTATCCAATTATGGAGCTGTAATTGACTGCCAAAAGAAGCGTATTAACCTTATGACTCCGTCAAAGGTTGTGTTTTATGGTAGCAAGTCGCCTAGACAAGCGAGTTGTCTGACGACATTGCAGGCCAGGAAGTTATTAAGACAAGGCTGTGTAGGATATTTAGCTTACATGGTCGACAGTCGAAAAGAGAACCCGAAGGTAGAGGAGATACCGATTGTGAGGGACTTCGTCGATGTATTTCCAGACGATTTGCCAGGACTTCCACCAGATAGAGAAGTAGACTTTGTGATTGATTTGGCGCCCGAAACTGCTCCAATATCGAAGGTACCATACCAAATGGCGCCGGTAGAGATGAAGGAATTAATGGTACAACTACAAGAATTGTTGGACAAAAAGTACATTCAACCGAGCGTATCGCTGTGGGGAGCGCCGGTGTTGTTCGTGAAAAAGAAGGACGGATCGATGAGGCTCTGCATTGACTACAGAGAATTAAATAAGGTCACGATTAAGAACAGATATCCATTACTGAGGATCGATGATCTGTTCGATCAATTGAAGGGAGCAAAATACTTTTCCAAGATTGACTTGAGGAGTGGTTATCACCAACTGAAGGTGAGGCCAGAGGATGTACCGAAGACAGCATTCCGAACGCGATATGGTCATTATGAGTTTTTAGTAATGTCGTTTGGTCTTACGAATGTTCCTGCAGCATTTATGGGACTAATGAATGGTGTATTCAAGCCGTTTTTGGACAAACTCGTGGTGGCATTTATAGACGACATTTTGGTATATTCCAAAACCAAAGAAGAACACGAAGAACACTTGAGGTTAACGTTGGAAGTATTGAGAAGGGAGAAGTTGTATGCTAAATTTTCAAAATACGAATTCTGGATCGAGAGAGTACAATTTCTTGGTCACGTAATCGATAAAGATGGAATTTCGGTAGATCCATCCAAAGTAGAAGCTGTGATTAATTGGGATCAGCCGAGAACGCCGTCAGAAGTAAGAAGTTTTCTTGGATTAGCAGGATATTATAGAAGATTCATACAAGATTTTTCTAAAATCGCAACTCCGTTAACGAATTTAACTCGAAAAGCTGTGAAATTTGTTTGGACGGAGAAGTGTGAGGAGAGTTTTCAAGAATTAAAGAAGAGGTTGAGTACAGCGCCTGTGTTATCTCTTCCGGATGATACAGGAAATTTTGTTGTTTTTAGCGATGCGTCGCATAAAGGACTTGGCTGTGTGCTGATGCAAAACGACAAAGTCATTGCGTATGCATCACGGCAGTTGAAGGATTACGAGAAGGGTTACCCAACCCATGATTTGGAGTTAGCTGCAGTTGTTTTTGCTTTGAAAATTTAGAGGCACTATCTATACGGGGAGAAGTGTGAAATATATACGGACCACAAGAGTCTGAAATATATTTTTACACAGAAAGATTTGAATATGCGTCAAAGAAGATGGTTAAAATTAATCAAGGATTATGACTGTGAGATTTTATACCATCCGGGTAAGGCTAATGTGGTTGCCGACGCCTTAAGTAGAAGGGGTCGTGAGAAATTGATGATGTTGACTGCTCAGCAGGAGCTAATTGCAGATATGGAGAAAATGGAGTTAGAAGTGAAGTATCCTATGGAGATTGATGAGAAGCTATTTCAGATGCTATCTGGTACAACTCTACTAGATAGAGTGAAGGAGACTCAGCTTCAGGATGATGAATGCAAAAAGGTAACATCGAAGATATCTGAAGGAACCGAACCAAGATTTAAGATGGATAAGGAAGGAATATTGAGATTTGAAAGCAGAATTTGGGTTCCGCCAGTACAAGAAATTAAGGAAGAAATTTTGAGTGAGGCTCATAGGTCACGATATTCAATTCACCCTTGTAGTACCAAGATGTACCAAGATCTTAGACAACATTTCTGGTGGCCAAATTTGAAGCGTGATGTTGCAGAATGTGTTGCCAAATGCCTGACATGTCAGAAAGTTAAAGCAGAACATCAGAGACCGAGTGGATTGCTACAACCGTTGGAGATCCCAGAATGGAAATGGGAACATATTACGATGGACTTCGTGGTTGGCCTTCCGACGACTCAGAAAGGCTACGACGCAGTATGGGTTATCGTTGACCGACTGACGAAATCTGCGCACTTTCTTCCTATCAAAATCAGATTTAACTTAGATCAGTTGGCAAGATTATATGTGAAAGAGATTGTTTCGAGGATCGGAGTGCCGGTGTCTATTGTCTTCGATAGGGATCCGCGCTTCACATCAAATTTTTAGAAACGTCTTCTGGAATGCATGGGTACACAACTGCGAATGAGTACAGCTTACCACCCTCAAACAGACGGACAGAGCGAACGAACGATTCAAACACTGGAAGATATGTTACGAGCC
Source organism: Panax notoginseng (assembly GCA_016801055.1). NCBI lineage: Eukaryota > Viridiplantae > Streptophyta > Magnoliopsida > Apiales > Araliaceae > Panax > Panax notoginseng. The sequence goes on from CM029013.1 coordinate 176,439,080, forward strand.
TGTGTAATGGACTTCAAAGGAAATTGGGATGATCACCTACCGTTAGTAGAGTTCGGCTACAACAACAGTTACCACGCTAGTATTGGTATGCCGCCTTACGAAGCGTTATACGGCAGAAAGTGCAGAACTCCGCTTCACTGGGATGAAGTTGGTGAAAGACAATTGCTAGGGCCAGAACTGGTACAGCAGACGGCACAAATAGTCAAAGTAATCTGAGCCCGTCTGGTAGCGGCTCAAGATCGACAGAAGAAATACGCTGATCCACATCGTAAAACTATCGAGTTTGAATCCGGTAGTTATGTTTTCTTGAAAGTCTCTCCCTGGAAGGGAAAGATCAGGTTCGGAAAGAAAGGAATATCCACAACGTCTTCCATGTTGGAGAATTTGCGTACGAGGTAGCGTTACCTCCAGCACTCGAGAATATCCACAACGTCTTCCATGTTTCTGTGTTACGACCTTACAAACCTGATTACAAGCATGTAATTGAATACGAACCCCTGCATTTTGAGAAACACTTGTCTTATGAAGAAATTCCTGTCCAAATTGTCGACCGAAAAGAACAAGTTCTCAGAAATAAAGTTATACCTTCTGTTAAGGTAATTTGGAGGAACCACAACGCTGAAGAAGCTACGTGGGAACTCGAAGAGAATATGATGAAGAATTACCCTCATTTATTTACTTATTATTTGTAAGCGATTCTGGGGACATAATCTTTGTAAGGGGGGGAGAATGTAACGGGTTGAATTTATTGAGTCGTGATTCTGGAGACAAAATCCTTTTAAGGGGGGAAAGATGTGACGAACGACAATTTTGTAAATTAATTTTAAATATTTATTGAATTAAATAAATATTTTTCAAGGATTTAATTATTAGATTTAATAATTAATTGATGCAATTGTGGTAGATTAATTTAATTATATGTGTTACATTTATTAAATTAATGTAGAGAATTTTTAATATTCAAAATATGTGATTATGTGAGCTTATTGAATTAAATGAATTATTTAATTAAGCATGATGTTACTTTAATTAATTTAATTATTAATTAGAGATTTAATAAATTATTATTATTTATTAAAGAGATAATTAATATTGTGACTACGTGAATTTATGAGAAATTATTATATTTTATTTAAAGTAAATTAAATAAAATATTAGATTTATCTTATAAGAGTGTGACATTATTTAAACTATATTATAAAGCTCTATTAAATTAAATAGTTTTGAATTAATTTGCTAAGCCAAACATGACACTAAGGGAGGTTATGGGCAGTTAACCCATGACTGGGTTAACTGACCATAATACGCCAGTTCTTTTATCGACGTCTTTTCTTTTCTTCATTTGTTAAGTCTGGCATAGCATCACAGAGAGAGATTTAGAAATTTTTGAAGGAGAGTGTAAGTTGTGTGAATTAAAGGATTAATTGAGAAGGTTTTAATTCTACTCATTCATACTCTGGGTAATTTTCTCCAAACCCAAATTCTTATTTCACGTCTTTTTAAGTTTTATGATTATGGCTTTCATATATTCTGTTAATCTCTGTGAAGTGAGAAATTGTGTTATGTTATATCAAATTATGTTTAATTATGTATATGTTGTAAACCATAACATCAAATTCATGAAAGCATGTCATACGTATGTTTTTCAAAATAAACAGAGTACGTGATATGCCCATATGGCCTTATACGTGATAATTGATGTATTGATCATATATTATCCCTAAATTTTACACCCTTACATTATTGAGCATGTCGATACGGAGAGATCGGAGTTTAAATGAACGGATTCGGTGTTATAACGAATCCGTAGGGAGAATTTTTATATAAAGTTTTCTAAACTTCACGAACATCAAAGTCAGTAATTTTGTTAGGCTTTAAATCTGTTAATAAGTGTTTAAAATTGGTTTTGTCAGTATATAAATGTTGGGTAATGATTATATACAAATTATAGCATATGGGTATGTTTAATTTCGAGTAGAACTTTAAGAAATTGGGAGAAATTGGCAAGTTCTGCGATTTTCGCGAACTGCCATTTCTGTACCTGGTACGCCGCGCCGCAGCGCCGGCTGCCTGTTCATTTCTCGCGCCGCAGCGCCACCGCGCCGCATCGCCAGAGGCCCGGCCGCAGCGCCATGGCGCCGCAGCGCCAAGGGCCAGTTCAAACGTGGCGCCGCAGCGCCACTCCCCAGAAAACTCAGAAATGAGATTTTAAAAATGTTTAAGTCTAACAATGTGTTAGTGGATTATTGTAATGAACATGTAAACATGTTAGAAGAATAATGTGATGAAAAAATAGTTGTATAACATGTAAATAACATAATTACATGTGGATTAAATTATTGATTTCATAATTAGATTATTATTCATGAAGTGGTGTTATGTGACAGTAAATGTGATAAAGTGATTAAGTATAGTCAATAATCAAAGTAGACAAAGAGAATGGGTTTATGTTGATTAGTTAAGTTGTAATTAACAGGTATTGAATGTGAATGATATGTAGGATTTAATTCAAAGCATGTGCTTAGTTAAAGTGTAATCTACGCACGAGGCAAGTATCATATCCCTAACTCCATTCTATTGAGCAAGTTTATTTAAACTTAAACGTTACTTTTATGTTGAGCAAGTTTCCCTAACCCCACTTGTCATTATTGTTCAAGTTTATTATTTTAAAGATTAATTATCTTTCCAAAGCATGATTCAGTTATACAATAATTGTCCTATTGTATACTTTTGAGATTATTATTCTAATCAAATATCAATTATTGTTGAACCTTAATAGACTAGTGAACCTTATTGATTCAACTAGTCCTTAGTTGATGAGCGTTCTAAATTTCGAAACCCTTGATGAAATTATCCAAACCAAACTTCCTTTGGTGCGGACTCGAATGTCAAACTGAGATGAACAACCCTGTATAGGGGATTAATTACGCTTTAGCGTTAAGATATTGTGCACAGTATGGTACTAAGGGATGATCCCTCTAAGTACGAGAAGAAGGTCCATAGTCTTATGACTGTTAAAGGTTTCAAGTATAACCCTTGTTAACCTAGGACATAGTTCAAGGTCTTATGACCCTCAGAATTCTTTTGATTCATGTTATTTATTCTTGATTCAAAAGTTGAGCTTTATTCAGATGTCGTTGATTATTCGCATGTTATTATACTGTTATTTCATTTTTTTATACTTGTGGGCATTTGTGCTCACTCTTGCTTAATAATAACATTGCAGTTAAGAATGAAAGAAGCGATGAACCCTCCAATAGTAAAGGCAAGGGCAAAGTTAGCAAGTGATGAAGACTTGTTATTTTAATTGATGATGTATTTATGTTTAAGACTTATGATGTTGTTTAAGACTTATTTGTTTAGAATTCCGCACAGATGTTTTAAGGTTAGAGTAACCTGGGATTTATTTATGATTCAGTTGATGTAACCCTTAAGGGAAGAGATTTATTTATGATTTCTATCTATTGTATGGTTTGATATTATTTATGGGTAGATAGATTGATGATGCTTGTACAGTGAACACCAAATCCCGTGGAATCGAAGTACCCGGATTTGGGGGTGTCACAGTTGTTGGAAAAAGTAGTATCCCATTTCCATTTATTATTAAACCCACCTAAGTTGGATTCGGTCATAAGTTTCCCTTTCACATTTTTAATGTTCTTTTCCTGATGAAATTTAGCGAGGCTTTCATTTTCACTTTCAGCTATAGAAGCTTTCTTGAGTATTTCTGAAAAAGTCTTAATTTGGAGTACCGACAATTTATTTCGTATCGGAGGTTTCAAACCTTCCTGGTACCTACGAGTCTTTCTAAGTTCAGTTGTTACTTGATGAGGAGCAAACTTGGACAGTTCATTGAACTTAGCTGTATACTGAGTTACAGATAGGTCTCCTTGTTTTAATTCTAGAAATTTTACTTCCATACGATTTTTCAGGGATTAGGAAAAATAGTTTTCAAATAACAACTCTTTGAATCTATCCCAAGGTAGAATTTCAGTTTCTACCCGACCCTTAGTTGATTTCCACCAATAATTAGCCTCACCTTTCAAGAAAATGGTTGCAAAAGTCATCTTTTGATTATTATTGACAATGGTCACTAGGAAAAAATTATCTATTTTAGAAATCCATATTTGTGCATCGACGGGTTCTGATGTACCTTTGAATTTAGGTTGACCAACTAATTTGAAATCTTTAAAAGATGTTTTTTGGTTTATGGGTCTATTCAAAGCCCCTAACATAAGGTCTACTAACTGTTGGGTAGAATTATCATCATTATTCATTTCTCATTGGGGACTTCTGGTTGGTGGCATGATTCTATATAAAACAACAACAAAAATTTACATAAGAATTTTAATAATACAAATATATCATTTATTTATATATCACAAGAGTCATACAAAACAACTTAGTAGTTAACACATACTACTAACTTACACATACTACTAGCTATATTACAAACATTAAATGCTCCTTTATTTATACTAATATAGAGCATTTAAACACCTACACTACCCTCTAGAATTCATTGATATCATCAAAGGAATTCTGGATCATGCGGCATACCATATGTCGATCTATCAGATAGGCAGTTTTCTTCTCCTACACCAGATATCGAACTACTCGGCGCTGCAAATCATTAAAAGTATCTCGAGTACCCAGAGATGTTTTAAGAAGTCTTGACTGAAATTCCTTTTTTGCCCCTTTGTGCATGGTACAGTTGTACTTTTAGTCGGTGATTAGTTCCCCTCTCATGTTGTAGCATTCCCTCAGTTATGTCTGCCCTAAACTTCATTTTATTTTTCTCATATTCTGTTGTCTTCATTAGTGATGCCATTGCCTCATCATGTTCATCAATTCTCATTAATTGCCTTGCTAATGGATCTTCTACCTCTGCAGCATCTAGCAGTTATTGATCATGAAGCAATCCTTCGTCCTCTGCATTACTGGCTATAAATGACTCAATTTGTGGTGGATTATTTACTAACATCATTTCTTCAGCACTAGAGTTGGCCATCTATAAATTAAAAACTCCTTTAATACTGATATTAAAATTTACACAACATAATATTTTTAATGTTATTTTTATGTGTACTTTAAAAATTTTACGATCTCGAAGACTATATACTAAGATTTCTCTTCCTTATATCTATAGCTTTGAGGCTTTGATACCAAAATTGTAACACCCCCATATCTATACTCCCACGGTATCTGATATGGTGCTTACTATGAATCAATATATATAACGTATTTAAATCTATACACCCATGGTATCTGATTATATGCTTATATCTAATTAAGTGACTATACAATTTATAACCAGATATAATTTCTATAGATCCAAGATTCACAGTATCCCATAATAGATGACAATTCTCAAGAGAACTATTATTGTGTTTAGATACCATCACTTGGATATATGAACTGTATCTATGAATAGGATCTATCTATCCGAAATTCAGAGTATAAGTAATAACATGAACAGTCCATATTACCAGTACCCTCACCCAGATGTATAGTCTATTCCATGCGAATTTATACTATTATATCGATAATAACTATATATCTGAAATCCAGAGTATCAATAACAACATTAACAATCCATGCTATTAATACCCTCACTCAGATAAATAGTTCCCAAGGATCTCAAACTAGATTTAAAGAATTCAAAATTACATCTATAGATGTAAGAAAACACAGTTACGAAAATAAAAGATGTTATATATAAATATTAGGGTTCGATTACATGATTCTTATAAACAGTTTCTTATTACAAAGTATTCAACTAGACATGAATATAAACTAATCTATGCAGGGATGCTTCCCTTTATCTACTCCAGATGTTCCATGGTTTCCATCTAATACTGCAAAGGGAATAATTTGCAAGGGTGAGCTATGACATGCTCAACAGGTTTTATATTTATAACAATATATGATTTGAAGAAGTATAACAATTCAAAATTTGATTGATAGTTGTTACCATTTTCTGGATTTCTTTTTCAACCATTTCTGGACTTTTTATTTCTGTCAGTCACATAGACTTAGAAATTTTGTTTAGATATGAGATAGGGGATCAACCTACTCAATATCCTAGGAGTATGCATCGCATCCTATCAGTGCTCAAATGCACCCAAATTAATGTCAATGTATTATTGACCAAATCTCGATCCCTTATGGAATACCCAACTTCAGTATAGGATGTCTTACCAAAATAATTTGGTTTGACACAACAGTTCATGCTCAATAAACAATATCATATGAATAAACAATTCATTTTGTAGTTATGTTGAAGCTATAGCAATAACCTTACAATAAGTGGTACTTCAAATGTAGGTGTAATATATCATATCAACAACATTTCAAGATAAAAATCTTGTTCAATGAATAACAGGGTTGTGTTTAGTAAACTTATGAAAATAATTAGGGTATATGAAACTTGCCTGAGCGTAGATCAGTCAAGTTATGCTACTCGGTTTGTTTAGTAAACACCTACGATGATCATTAATATAAATCTAACATATTAGTATTGATAATAATACTCAAATATAACATTTACATATGATCGGGTTAAGTTTGATAAAGTTTCGGTGTTTAATGACCTTAACGAGTATTAAATAAGTTGATATATCGGCTAAATTTTACTTAAAAGCTTTATTATATATTTAGATAATTTATATATCCATTATAATAATTTCTAGAAGCTTATAATAATTTTTAAGTATTTATTCATCCCTTAAATGATTTTTAAATCACTTATTTCTATTTTTAAATAATTAATATTTACTTAGAATTTTATAGAAACTTTATTTATTATTTTTAAATAATTTATATCCATTTATTATGATTTTTATATCATTAATATCATTTTTCAGTAATTATTTATTATTTATAAGTAATTATTCTAATTACTTTATTATTAACTTAATTATTAATAATATCCAAATAAAAATAAAATATTTATTGAATTTATGAAAAAATATCAAAAGTTAATTATAATAATTTAATATAGTTTTTAAAACTATTTTTTGTATTTATTTATTAATTATTTCTATTTTTTTATAAATTAATTTCTAAAACAATTTTCGGACTGTCACTAAAGCCCTATAGTGAGAAGTGTCACTATAGGTGTTCTTGAGTTTTTGGGTTTCGGCCAGTCATCGTCGAGGGACTACTTCGACCACGATTTATCTTGCTAATATTAACGATTCTTGGTTTGGACAAGTATTGGTGTTATAGTACTCATACAGTAGTACAACATCATATAAATTTCATGCTTTAACCTACATATAACAAGAAGTTATAGAGGGTCAAAGTCACTGTCAGAGCTATTCTTAAGTTTCTGGGTAACCTAGAACAGTGGTCATGGTCGGTAAATGATTTTGTGGCTTTCATATCTCTGATTCTGTTTAATAGATTTGTGTTGTGCTTGTTATAATATATAATATATATGTTAAGGTACATATATATAACATTGGTTTGGACAAAGCATAATTCTAAGGTCTCAGTTTATGCTGGTCAAAGTACAACCAACAGCTGCTCTTCATGTTCATCAGTTTTTCGGGTAACCCAGAAAACTTGGTCAACGACGACTTTTGACCATTAATTCTAGTAATCCTATGAATTGTTTAAGTAATCTATGATTATATATATGTAGTATGTATACCAAAGTATTGATCTATTACAAAAAGTTACAAAAAATAAGAAATAGAAAGCGATAAAAATGCTGGTCAAAGTAGTCGGCTTAACCTGTTCTTGAGTTTTCTAGGTAACCCAAAAAACAAAATTTCGTGATCGGTCAACCACCTTTGACCACCTATATCTTGCAATATGATTCTAATGAACCTGTTTTCTTTTTCGGATTAATGACATCATAACAGACTACAAATAATGTACAACTAACAGACCTAACTATTAACATACACGAATCTACAAGCTCTGACATTCGACTGTCAGGCTTGTTTTTCCAAAATTTCCAGATTACTAAAAACACTAATTTGAGGCATTTAGATGTTATGAAAACATGTTCTATCAACCTAACATGCTTTCTAACATACTAATATATAACTGTAAACATCTAAACAACTATTTGAGCAAAGCATCAAATATCTAGCTATGCATTAGGGTTTGCACATTTCTTGCTTGATTTTTGGATTCTGGCTTCTGAATTGGTTGCTGCTATCACCAAGGCTTATTTAGGTATGAAATATGAGTGTATAGGCTTATAAAATTTGTTAGTTCTAACTGGAATTGGGCTGCTATTTATAGAATTTCTAAGTTAGGGTTTTTGTGTCATTTTCACCTACTTGCCTCCACAAATATCTAATCCAATGACTCTACTGGTGCTTGGGAGTTACAAGAATGTCATGTGTAGCCAAGGAACTTGCATTGGTGACTGCTAACCTACTTGTGAACTAGTTAGGTTAGAAGATTAATTTACTTTTAAAAACACCATCAATGGTCCAGATTGATTTACTATTAAAACCACCATCAATGGTCCAGATTGATTTACTATTAAAACCACCACCAATGGTCCAGATTAATTTAACTTATTACACATTAGTACCCCTAAAGTTTTCCAAGTTTGCATTATTCCCCTCTAACTTTTGTAATTGACTTATCTTCAATAAACACATTCTTAATACTTCAACAATTATTCATCATTAATATTATAACTCACAATATTTAACAACCAGATCGTTCCCAAGAAAGAGGGGATTTTCCAATAAGGATTTCTCCCTATTGTCGCGCAATTAGGTGACCAAACCTCTCCTCGACAGAACTTTCTAGACATTGTCAGTATTGCAAATAAAAATATGAATAACTTTGTTGTCTCATTTATTGATTTAATAATTAATATAAAATATTATGCAGATGATAATGTGACAATAATTGAATCAAATAACGTGAGATACTATGCAACAATTACTGTAACAATAATTGAGTAAACTGAGTGACTTTTTACGTAAGCATCAATAATCAATACCATGTACTACTATGCAACCACGTGTATTACTGTACTTTTAACACCGGGTAGTTCAACAGTTTTAACGGTAAAACTTCCACTGTTATTTTTATAAAAAGATATTTCTGTCATTTTCTAACTCCGACAATAATTTCGTTGTGGGACCCACCAATGATTGTGCCGTCGTACGATTACTTTCTGTTTAAAACGAATATTCCCCGAACAATCGAATATTTTATAACAACTTGCATACTTTACAAAATTTATAAATATTACCCACAACTATAACATTATATCAAAACCACACCATAATATTTAAAAATATATTTCGAGAAAAATTAATCTTTATTTATGAAAGTTAGGGCTGGCTGGGTACGTTTTACTGATTCCCACCAGTAATCAGCTTCTCCTCTCAACATGAAGGTGGCAAAGGGAACCTTTTGATCCTCGGAGCATCCCAAGACATCAAATATCTTGGTGATCTGCTTTATCCACGTCTCCGCCTTAAGTTGTTTTGGCTCTCCCCAAAACTCCGATGGTCCCAACTCCTTGAATTGTTTAGCGTTGTGAGTTGGCAGTGCGTCCACCTGCATTTTGAACAGGAGCCGCTCTCGCCTGATGTTGCATGAATTGTATGAAGCCTCTAAACATTTCATCGTTCATCATTTGATCGGTGTTGTTGTTTACTTGAGGATTATTATTTTCCTGTTGCACATTATCCTGGGTATTGATCGTTGGTGACTCAACAGTCTCATGTGCTTCATTGCTTATCTCGACATTTTCAGATGCCATTTTCAAATACTGCCACAAAACAAGGGTTAATTGACATGCCACATATTATCCCTATACTCTGACTGACCAATTAAATACCAAATAAACTTAGGTAGGTCATACTAGCGAAGCAATTTCCCGTCTCTCCCCTCCTAGTTCTTGTCTCACATCTCAGCCAGGGATCATATCCCTAAGCTCTGATACCAACTGTGACGTCCCCAAAATAGGTATACATCACCTATCTTGGGTCGCCAAATACATGGTACAGAATACAAATACAAACTTAATTATACAACCAGAGCTGAGAGTTTTTACACGAATATTGTCTCATATACAATATCCAAACTTAAATTCAATCCTCATTACATTTATTATCACACTAAATAGTGAGGATTACTAAAACAGCCATCTCGGACCATCACTCCATTCCCCGACTAGTCCCGGCTATGTTCTCATTTCCTAAAGAGAATAATGAAACCAAAAGGGTGAGCTCAACTAGCATAGTAAGAAATATTATGACTAAGATAATGCAGAATAAGTTATCGTTAGCCTTCAACAATGTTAAACTGATAGAATATACTAGACAACAAGTTTAACTGCAGCGGAACAAGCAATCCATTAGAAGAGTCAAGTAGTGCATGATATCTACTATCTTCTATGATTTAAAAAGTTCATCATTAACTTTATTGTTGGGACTCAGCTTAATAAATAGATCACATCATCGAATCATCCCTGCACTACGGGCCAAAGATATTCATTAGTATTTCTTGCACTACGGGCCAAGAATTATTCGTGTAATCATCAATGGTCATAACTATACCGAATTATCCCTGGTCATAATCATACTAATCAACAGTACATCTATGTACATAAGCCAAATATGACTTTCATCACAATATAAGAATGATGATGATGACAATGATATAAGAATTCAATCAAAAGAAAGTAAATGATAAATTTTTAAAGATTTATAATTTAATTTATCCAGAATTTAATAATGTCCAAATTGTCAACATGATACTAATTTGTGGAGTAAAATTCAAGAATAATATCCATGTATTAAAAATATTTTGGACAGAAAAGAAATTAATTTTTCGGGTGAATAGTAACCGGGTGAATAGTATCCTGTGAATAATAACTCGGCATGAAAAGTACCCCAAATACCCGAGTGATTAATATTTGAGTGAATAGTAATTAGGTGAATAGTAACCCGTGAATGGTAACTCGTGAATAGTACCCCGACATGAAAAGTGCCCCGAATACCCGAGTGAATAATATTATAGTCAATAGTAATCGGGTGAATAGTAACCCGTGAATAGTACCCCGAGTGAAAATATTGATATTTAATAAAAAAGTTCAGATCAATATTCCAATGAAACAATACTGGATGAAGCGCAAAACTCAAGGATATTCCACTAATTTTAAGGATTATAGAAGCAATACTTACCATACTAAGTTTAGATTAAGAATATGAAAAAGAAATAACATACGAAATTACAAATGGATTTTCACCTGTCATATGGTATGTAATCCACGTAGACAGGTTATTCCGACATATTAAAGGATGAATACGAAAAATAGTATTCCTTATGAATACGAAAGAAATAATACCCCTTACTATAGTAGAAAGCTAGATACTGCAAAAATGAAGTAGCAAAATACTCTTCTTCTTGCTCTTTATAGTTTCTCTAAAGTGTCTCTTGTGAATCTCAGTGAATTGGTGAGAATGAAAGAAGAATTAAGCTTCTATTTATAGGATAATGGACTAAATAGTAACTAATTCACGAACGATCCAGATTGATTACTATTAAAACCACCACCGACGGTCCAGATTGATTTACTTTTAAAACCACCACCGACAGTTCAAATTGATTTACTTTTAAAAACACCATCAATGGTCCAGATTGATTTACTATTAAAACCACCATCAATGGTTCAGATTGATTTACTATTTAACACAACTATCAATGGTCCAGATTGATTTACTATTAAAACAACCACCAATGGTCTAGATTAATTTAACTTATTACACTTTAGTACCCCTAAAGTTTTCCAAGTTTGCATTATTCCCCTCTAACTTTTGTAATTCACTTATCTTCAATAAACACATTCTTAATACTTCAACAATTATTCATCATTAATATTATAACTCACAATATTTAACAACCAGATCGTTCCCAAGAAAGAGAGGCCTTTTCAATAAGGATTTATCTCTATTGACGCACAATTAGGTGACCAAACCTTTCCTCAATAGAACTTTCTAGACATTGCTAATATTGCAAATAAAAATATGAATAACTTTGTTGTCTCAATTATTGATTTAATAATATAAAATATTATGTAGATGATAATGTGACAATAATTGAATCAAATAACGTGAGATACTATACAACAATTACTATAACAATAATTGAGTAAATTGAGTGGCTTCTTACGTAAGCATCAATAATCAATACCGTGTGCTACAATGCAACCACACATATTACTGTACTTTTACCACCGGGAAGTTCAACAGTTTTACCGGTAAAACTTCCGCTGTTATTTTTATAAAAGATATTTCTGTTATTTTCTAACTCCGACAATAATTTTATTGTGAGGTCCACCAATGATTGTGTCGTCGTACGAATACTTTTTGTTGAAAACGAATATTCCCCGACCAATCGAATATTCTATAACAACTTGTATACTTTGCAAAATTTATAAATATTACTCACAACTATAACATTATATCAAAACCACACCATAATATTCAAAAATATATTTAGAGAAAAATTAATCTTTATTTATGAAAGTTGGGGTCTTATAGAAAATAACATCCCTTACCTCAAAAGAACAGTACTTCTGACTAGAATATCGGATGTAATACCAAAGAAAACTTGCACTGAATAGCAACTCTCAAAGTATCTAAATAATCACAAAATACGGTCGATAATGTAGAGAGAGAAAGTTTATGATTCTGGTGTGATTTTCAATTCTAACTAAGCACCCTATTTAAAGGAAAATACTTAGAACGCCAAAGCAGACTAACCTGCTACCTGATGGCTTTACCTGCTACTATTCACGCCCACCATTTTTGAAATAAAATTTTAGCACATTTCTCACCAACCAATAGTGGGGTCCACCCATGTTTTTAATAAAAAAATATTTATTTTTGAAACTTCAATAATCCATAATAAATAGTTCTTTTATCAGAAAAATTCGAATCTCATGTCTATCCCATAGGAAATTTAATTCTCTACAACTTTGTAGAAGAAAGTTTTTTCAAATTCCAATTAAAAAATGTCCGAAATCTACATACAGATAATTTTTAACTCCTCTATTCCGACAAAATACTGATAAAATACCTCGAACATTAATTCCTTCATTTATACCCATATAAAAATAAATATTTCCTTATTATATAAATTAATAATTAATTATTTACAAATAATATTACAGAATCACAATTATGACAATCAGGTCGTTCCCAAGAAATTGGTGGCTTTCCGATAAAGATTTCTCCTTATTGGCGCGCAATTAGGTGACCAAACCCCTTTCATAGACAGAACTTCCTTAGACATTGCCAATAATGCTATCTAATAATATTATTCAAATAATATAAATTATTGATCTGATAATGGGAAATACTGTGCAGTGACAATTATTGAAACAACAATAATATAAAATATCAATGTAGAAATTATTGAATCAATAAAATAAAATATTGAACAATAATTACTATAATAATTATTGAGTAGTGTCTTCTTACGTAAGAATCAATAATTCAAAAATACTGTGCAATACCGTGTGCTACTGTGCAACCACGCGTATTACTGTATTTTAACCACCAGGTATTCCAACAGTGTTAACGGTAACAACTACTTCGTTATTTATAAAAACTCAAACTTATCATTTTTTTCATCCGACCATTTTTCGTTATATGGCCCACATATAGCTGCGCCGTTGTACGAATATTCCCCGACAGCAAGAATATTTCACAACCAAACGAATATTCCCCGACAACAATGAATATTTTATAACCACTTACTTATTTTGTAAAATTTGCACATTTCACCCATAACCAAAGTATTATATCAAATTAACACCTTATTATTCAAAATAATAATTAGAGGAAATTCAATTTTATTTATAAAAAGTTGGGGTCTTACACGTAGAGTATCGAGAAAGTTGCTGTAGAATTGTAGTCTACATTGGAAGGCCTGACTAAGAATCTTAGAGTTGGTCCAAGCACCTGCTGAGCCAAGTCAAGAATCATAGACCACACTTGAAGTCGTGGAGTCTACTGATTGTATCAGAGGCAGAAATCGTAGTCTTCGATAAAGTCTATCAGTGCTCGCAATCCCAAGGAAGAATCTTAGTGATAACACGATTCTCAACACATGAGCACTTCCAAAGCATCCAAAGAATGTAGCCTCTGGGCAGAACCATAAAGATGCAATCTACCTGAAGGAAGGCAGAGAGCACTCACCAAATGGCTTGCAAGAAAACAGAAGATCGAAGCACTAATTCAATCAGCATCCTGGTTGAGAAGTGCAGCCATTCAAGGGAAGTCTACCACAAGCAATAGTAAGAAGACTTCAGATAATGTGACTGACAAAAGGAAGTCAGAAATGCAGTAGCTGTCAAGATAAACAAAAGATGACGATCTTGGGTGTGACTATGATCATAGTGCTTGCCAGATGAGAAGCAAGAACTGAAGCGATTTATATAGAGATACTGGCCAACATATAAAGAATAGACAAAGAAGATTAAGCATGGGTCAGACTATTGATGATATGTGAACGGGAGATCACAAGGAGAAAGAGAGTTGAGCATGACCAATCAGCTGAGTCTTGAAATTCAAGAACGACGGAGCATTCAAATAAGTTGTCAGTGCTTAATGCAAGTCAAGGCAAGCGGAAGTGTTGAAGCACTGCACGAGGGAAGAAAGAGAGGTTCTACATTGCAAATCCAAAGAACACTATCAGAATCGTAGTGTTGTCTCAATCAGTCAACCACTACAAGAAAAAGGCCTATCAGCGACCAAGGATATCAGCGACCGCATATCCGATCGCAGATAATACTTATAGCGACCAACATCAGCGACCGTAATTGAATCTGGTCGCCATTTACTATCAGCGACCACATGCGGTCGCTGATTGGTCGCTGACATTAGTTTCCCTCCCAAAAATTGGTGCGAAAAGGTGGCGCGTTAATTTGTTGCGACCAATATATATCAGCGAGCACATTGCAGTCGCTAAAGGGGCCACGTCATAAAAAATCAACGACCGGAAGCGGTCGCCGGACGCGGTCGCTGATCAACTAAAACTTATTCAGACTCAGGTTCGCGATATCAGTATAAGAAAAAAAAAAGAGGGAGATACACGAGGGAGAAGAGGGAGTAGGGGGAAGAGAGGACCTACACTGCCGCACCACCGCTGCACTACCCGCTTCACCACCGCCGCACCACCACTTCACCACACCGGTAAACTAATTTTGGGTTTAATTTGTTTGTTTAATATGCTAGAATTTGTTTTTAATTTAGGGTTTTAATATATTTTGTTATAAAAATGATGAATCCTCGAATGAATTAGTGTTCAATTTGAGTTTTGAAATTTAATCTAGGGTTTAATTTGTTATATATTAATCGAGGCTGAATTCAACTTGGGTTTGCTATGTTGGAAATTTGGATTTGATATTTACTGTATTGTATACTGCAATTAGTGTTTGATTTGTGCAAATACATGTTCTACAATTAAGTTTTAATTTGTATAAATTTGAGTTTGATATGTAATGTATGAACAGAAAAGAATGTATCAATTTTTGGTTTGTTTATGCATGTTTCGGTATAGTGTGTATATTTGATATATATACGGAATAGTAACATTTATCTCTGACGACTATTTCGTAGAAATTAAGTTTCATGCCCTGACACGTATATCCCTAAACTTTTACTTTCCCTATTCTATTTTGCAATAGCAAATTTTGTAGGATTATTTTTTGATTTTATTTCAGTGTATTGATTCCTGGCGGTTTCCCCGCTAATCTTCCTATAAATTCCATTCCTAAAACCCTGTAGACTACTTTGGTTTATCTAGTCTTGATACTGTTTTACCCATTGATAGACACAAACTTAGATTGGATCTAGAGCTGTAATTTGGTTTATTAGTGTGTTTTCTAGAGTTGTAGTTTGGTTTATCTAGTCATGATACTGATTTATCGTTATTGTTTTGGTCTTATTATATTGGGAATTTGTATATTTCTCTTGGTTTGTGTCTTGGGAGCCTAGAAATGACTTTATATACATGTTGCCGTACATGTGGCTAGTCCATATTATAGGGAAGACTCTGGCGAATTTTTTTTATTGGTCGGGTAGTTGCGAACATTTATACTATTAACGAGCCTATTGTTGATACACTAGAGCCTATTAAGGGGCTATTAGAGTTGATGGGCTGGGCTTGGGGTCACGAGGCCACACGAGGCCACGACAAGCTTAGCCAAGCCTCACGGGGCCAAGCCAAGCTTGGTTGTTAGCATGGTAAGCTATGGCGACGAGGTATAATATCAATTTGTTGTATATTGTCGTAATATACCAATATTAACACAATTAGTATATATTTCTAACCTGTTTTATTATTTTGTTAATTACAGGATGATCAAGGAGGCGGTGATGCTTGACGTACCTGCTTTAGATTAGTTTTATAGTTATAGTATAAGTTTGTACTTGTATATTCATTCTTAGGATGTTTGTATGTTACTTAAACAAGTTTTGAAATGTTATTATATTTATTCAAAATCATAGTTTGGTGTATATATACTAGTTTGGTGTATGTGTTGGTGGACGATGGATGTTTATATTATTGTGCATGTTGTTATTGAGTATGTGTGTTGGGATAAAATAGGTACAAAACAGGTACATATTTTTGGGATTTCTGCAAAACAGTAAGATTCTGTTTTTTTATTTTTCCATATCAGCGACCGCATGCGGTTGCTGGTAGGGTAATAGCGACGGATACTATTTGTGGACAACAGCGACCGCATCCGATTGCTGATACCGATCGCTGACACGTGGAACATGTCAGCTTTGGCCCTAGACCATGCTGACTAAGCTTAGCGACCGGATTTGTTATTCCGGTCGCTCATAGCGATCGCAGATATATCGGTCGCTAATAGTGGTCGCTGATGTGCATCTCAGCGACCAGATTTTGTGCGACGCCTTTTAGCGACAGCATGCGGTCGATGATGTTTATCTGCGACTGTATGCGGTCGCTGATAGGCGGTCGCTGATAAAGCTTGTTCTTGTAGTGAACAAGCAATATTCAACAAACTAACTACGATCAAGTTCAAGGTTACCTACATCAGAATCGTAGAGTTCAGTCACTTGAGTATTAAAGCCTTGGCAATGTCTCAATAAAAAGACTGACATTCGAACGTTGTTGATTGAAAGCATCGATGCAGAAAGACAACTCCTGATGTTCTGATTGAGAATTTAGAAAGAAGGAATAAAGGTGACTACCTGCCTGACGTGTTAAAGTGACATCTCTGATGTGGTAGGTGAAATAGTAGACTGCAGTGTCAGAAAAATAAAAAAGGGGCTGTCACGTCACATCAGTAGTCTGCACCAAATAACACAAGATCTGCGAATCAATTCAAATAGCTTCCAACGAATTTAGTCCAACGGGAAGCTTATGGAAGGATATTTAATTGTTGAAGCTTGAATGTAGAAAAGTAGTTGGTGTTAATAAGTTGTTGACTCTGCGAGTTCTATAGAGCAAAACAAAATACGTCTCAGTGGCAGTAAGACTACGAAAGTAGAAGTAAATCAAGATAAGAGAAGAGCTTTAACATAAAAAAGCTTCACTCAACAACAATAAAAATACCAATCAGAATGGCAGCTAAGCTGAAAGCCGAGAAGGCTAAGAAGATAGCATTTAGAAAAGTGGCAGACCAGAAAAAAGATTCAAAGAGCCATTCTACGAATCACCATGAACCACTAAGAGCTGAAGCAGAACAGATACAAAAACAAATATGAATACAAGTCAATCAAGGTTCAGGGGATGCTAAATGCTAGATGGAGTCTACCAAAAGTTCAAAGACTTAGCAAACCTCAAGTGGTGAAGGTGTGCAAGCTGAGATCAGATAAAGATTAGCACCAACCACAAGATCAGCTGTACCAAAGAAAAATTGACAAACTACTAATTACTCAAAGAGATCGAGCTTCATGAACAACTTAGCAGAATCTAAAGAGGATCACATCAAGCTGCTAAGTATCAAAGGATGAACAAGCTTCAAGTCATCTTAGCATCTCAGCACCAACAACAACATCAATAAGAAGCCAGGGCCTAAAGGGTCCTTGTTCTAGGGACTAAACTAAGTTCAAAGTCTGCTGGACTTGAAGAGTTCTTAGTGAACTAAAGTTCCAAGTCTGCTGGACTTGAAGAGTTCTTAGTGAACTAAAGTTTCAAGGCTGTTGACCTTGAAGGAATCTTAGTGATTCAAAGATGTAAAGACTTCCTTAGTAGAATCCCTGATTGTTGAAGTAGAAGAGTGGATTAGGAGCTTGAGTCTCTGAACCACTTAAAATCCCTTATATTTTTTACATACTATCATTTACATTATGAACCTATAACTGCTATGAATATAATAACCACTTACATCTAAACTAACTCTAGAAAAATAATCAATAAAATATCTATGAAGGGGAACCTTAACTTATTTCGCTGTGTTTGAAATAATTCTTAAGTTTTTCATCTGATAATTACTTAGCAATATAAACTAAAATGGAAAAGATTTTTGAAAATGAAAAGGATCTATTCAACCCCCCCTTCTAGATCTATTGTGTGCTCTCTAGAAACTAACAATTAGTATCAGAGTAGGTTATCATACTATATTCTAAAGCTAACGCTTTTAGTCTAATCCTAGGCACAAACCATGTTCTAAACTTAATTTAGTAGCAAGTCACTTGTGATTACAGATGAGCTCACACGTTGGAAATTATACGTACAGGTAAATGTGAATATTCACCTGAAGCTGCTCAGATTGGTCCCTGTTCTAAATTAATGTAGCAACAAGACCAATCCGTGTCCAAAGTAAATCAGTAGTCTGCAGACCAGTGATGGGAAGTCAAAAGGCATCAAAAGCAAAGAGTCTTTCA
Organism: Panax notoginseng; assembly: GCA_016801055.1. Taxonomy (NCBI): domain Eukaryota; kingdom Viridiplantae; phylum Streptophyta; class Magnoliopsida; order Apiales; family Araliaceae; genus Panax; species Panax notoginseng. The sequence goes on from CM029013.1 coordinate 176,457,940, forward strand.
TCCACTGTTCTGAAAGATGAAAGACCTATACATGCAATGAAATGTCTTTCCAGAGAAGAAAGAAAATTTCTTTCAATATGTACTTGGCTAATCAACTGGATCTGAACCTTGAGACTCAAGATTATCAAAGAACTAAAGATGTTAAGACTCTCCTATGTTGTCAACTCCAAGACGATGCATGATTGATCTAAAGTCAAATGGAGCAACAAGCTGTTAGCAATGAATATAAAGATTTGCACATCAATGCCTAACATCATTATAGTAAGATAAATGATTGTCAAGAAACTAACAGTGTAAAGGTACAGTTCCTCATTAATACTTACATGTACATTATGTTGCATCACCTTATATACTATAACAATATCCTATCAAGAGACCATACTCTTCCTAAAAAGGGTAAGAGAGAAAGTACACTCAGGTTGGAAACTTAATTGTCAACAAAGTTTATCTCCACTCAAGTTTAGGTTAAAGAGAGCATCTTGAAAGAAGTCTGGAGTATGTTGTAAGTTAATCTAAATCTTATGAAGCTTAAGTGGATTAACTCTTTCTAAAGGATTGGTATGTATGCAAATATATACAAAACCTGTGACACCCCCAAATCCTGCTACTTCATTACCTCAAGATTTGGTGTTCACGTAATCAAAACATTCATTTCTAACTACCCAATCATAATAGAATAGAATAATAAAAGAAAACCTGCCCATACAGGATTAAACTTAAATAAAAATTTCCTAGGTTATCTAACCTTTTCAAACATTCATTCATTCATGCGGAATAATTAAAATAACATTCATTACAATCTTTAAACAAATCTGAAAATAAACTATTCAATCTATTACAGGTCTTCAGCATTGTTTCATCTTTCCTTTCCCTTTACTGGTGCTAGGTACATCACCAATTTTAACCTTAGCTGTAAGAAATTTTACAGGCAAGAGTGAGCAAACAAAGCCCACTTGAAATAATAGTAGATAAATCATTTAACTTTACATCATGTACCGACGTTAGGTTTAATAGAACTGAACAATAAATTCTATTACTTTTTAAAAACTTTAATCAATTACTGAGGGTCTAATGACCACGAATCATGTCCACAGTTATAAGTAATTTTTCAACATAAAACTTTAACAGTCATAGACTATAAGGACTTCACGTACTTAGGGGGATCAACCCTTCGTACAATGTATTGTGCACAATCATTTCAACGCTAAGCGTAACCTCTTATAAAAGAGTTGTTCTTCTTAGTATTTAGAATGCAAGTCCGTACCAAAGTGAGTTTGGTTTGGATACATCACGGGGTAATTTAGAATTCAACGGTAATCAACTAAGGGTTAGTTGATTACAAACAACATAACTGTATACTATGGAATAATCATAGTTGAATTGATATTTATAAACTAACATCATGTTTTAAGAATAATTTAATAGCATAATCATGGAATAATCATAACATGCATCCTCATAAACCAATAGATACACGAGCTTAACCAACAATAAACAATCTAACTCTACGAAAGTGTAAAGTTAGCAATTTGTACAATTGAAATGGAATTAAAGCGATAATGTGTTTAACGAATTCAAACTTGCACAATGAAGTTTTGAGTTAGAGAACTTGCATAAGTATAACATAACAGTGAAAAGTAATCTTGCTGAATAATAAAGTAGCAAAGGTTAGGGAACTTGCCTCGCGTGTAGGTTAAACAATTACTATTCACGTTCACCCCAAGTCCTACACATACCATATGCATTGATAATACACATTAGCTACACTAACATTACCTTTATGAGTTTCTTTATTACTCTTAGTATAGCTACTAACTAAGTTTAAGTTTAAACACAGCACATCTTTCATGAATATTACATTTTAGCTTTATTACAACTACTTAAATGATCATGCCATTACACCACGTGTACATTAACAACTTGATATAACATCCTAATACATGTCCAACATGTTATCATTAAGTTATACTAATATCCAAATGGTTGCACTTGCATTCGTGCATCCCGACGCCCTCCGATTGGCTCCAAATACACAATAGTCATAAAGATGACCATTTTGACTACTGTTACAGACCTCAAATAAACAAACTTAAAGAATGAAAGTTGTAGGTATACTCGTCCTCTTTCCGAATCATCTTGAATTACCTAAATCGGAGTTCGTATGAAAAAGTTATGGCTGTTTTACTACAGGAGGCCAAAACTGCCCAACTAGGCCACTTTTCCGGCGTCGGGGCGCGGAACAGTGGCGCTGGGGCGCGGGACACGGTGCTGGGGCACGGGCCACGGCGTTGGGGCATGGGCCACGGTGCTGGGGCGCGGGCCTCGGCGCTGGGGCGCGAGCATCAGCGCTGGGGCGCCAGCAATGAACTGCTGGGCCGTGCCGCGGCGCGAACTGTCAGTGTCGACTGACAGCTTCGGCAGCCATGAAAGAAAAACCAAATTGGCCAAAAAGCTCGAATCTAATAGACTAGTTACACTGTATTTTGCACATAAACTTCATACAAACACATTGTGACAATTCCTAACGTGTTTCTATTCATAATTTGTCTAAACATCAACTATAAAACACCTAATTTCAAGGTTTTTGGCAAAACTCCATTATTGATATTATTTCATAAAAAATCAACACTGTGATTTTGTTATTCAACCAACACAGAAATTTCAAAGCATTATAATTATGTTTTTACATACTCTATCAATTCTAACAATCAATTTATCCATTTAACAACAATTAAAACCTTAATTTCTATTTTAAAATAGCCATATTCATACATATTGTCATATGAACACTCTGTAAAATATTTTCTTCCACAAAACACATATATACATGAACTAATTTCTCTATAATCATATATAAGTTCATAGAACAACCATATAATCAATAACCATGCCAAACTATAACATAACATCACTTTATAAAAATCACAGAGAACTTTTTAGGAGAAGAAAACTTTTAGAGCTTACAAAAGAAAAGATGGTCTACCTTGGATTATGAAGAAGATGATGGTCCTAACTCTTTGATTGTCAAGCTTTTCTCCAAAACCTGTTAATAATCTCACAATTCTCTCTAGAATTCTCTCACTTTTCTTCTTTTCTTCTTCTTCTTCCTCTGAGTCTTTCTATTTTTCTCTCCTTTCTCTCTCTTCTATCTTACGTACTAAAATCTAACGCATACAATATAACGTAATATATTAATAATATAATATAAGTACTGATAAATATATCAGTTATAGGAGTTTTGAAATTTAAAAGCCATAAGGCTTGTTTGGCTAGTCTAAGTAAAATAACCCCTTAATCCTTACTCCTTGTTTGGTAAAATACTAATAGATTAAAGACTTATTATGCAATAAGGCATGTTTGGCAAACTAAAATAAACTCTTTTAATTTATTTTAATAACTCTTTTATAGCAAGACTATTAGTCACACTTTATTTAACTAAATAAATCAAATAAAAACATTACTCTATTAAATTACTTTAACACATAAACAATTATAATTCTTTTTACAATTATAATTTCATTTAATCAACTAATATTTCAAACTACAATTTCTCATTTAAATATTATTATTTATTTAAAATCATTATAAGCTCTCTAGCTTATTAAATTAAACTCCATTATTATAAAATCTCATAATAATTAATTTATTTAGCTCCTTAATTATTTACTCAACAATTAATTAATTAAATCACATCAACTCAAATTGCCATATAATTCAATAAATATTTAATATTGCCAATAAATATTTAATATTTAATATTTAATTATTTATTCAACAAATAATTAAATAAACCACATCACTCAAATTGAACAATTATTTATTCAACAATAAACATATCCACTAAATATTTATATAAATCAATAAATATTTATAACTTACATTTAAAAATTCTGGAATGTTACATCATTCCCTCCTTACAAGGATTCTGTCCTCAGAATCACAATTCAAACAAATTATTCGCTACATTCTTCCCTACTTACAAAGATTCTGTCCCCAGAATCGAAGACACAGATTAAACAAATAACTCAGGGTAATCTTTCAACATTTTCTCTTCGAGTTCTCACGTTGCTTCTTCAGCGTTGTGGTTCCTCCAAATCACCTTCACAGAAGGTATCACTTTATTCCTGAGCACTTGTTCTTTCCTGTCGACTATCTGGATAGGAATCTCTTCATAAGACAAATCTTTCTCGAACTGCAATGGTTCGTACTCGATTACGTGTTTGTAATCGGGTTTATATGGTCGTAACACCGAAATGTGAAAAATATTATGAATGTTTTTCAACTCTGGAGGTAGAGCTACCTCATAAGCTACCTCTCCAACTTTTCGCAGCACTTCAAAGGGTTCAATAAACCTCGGGTTTAGTTTTCCCTTTTTACCGAAACGAATTTTCCCCTTCCAAGGAGAAACTTTTAGGAATACATAGCTTCCTACGTCAAATGCACGATCTTGCCTGTGTTGATCAGCATACTTCTTCTGTCGGTCTTGAGCTGCTACTAATCTTATCCTGATGAGTTTGATAACCTCAGCAGTTTGTTGCACCAATTCTGGTCCTAACAGTTGACGTTCACCAACTTCATCCCAGTACAGTGAAGTTCTGCACTTTCTGCCGTATAACGCTTCGTAAGGTGGCATGCCGATGCTCGCGTGATAACTATTATTGTAGGCGAATTCCACCAACGGTAATTGCTCTTCCCAGCTTCCTTTGAAATCCATGACGCATGCTCTCAACATATCTTCCAATGTCTGGATCGTTCGTTCGCTTTGGCCATCTGTTTGCGGATGATATGCCGTACTCATTCGCAACTGTGTTCCCATACATTCTTGTAGTCTCTTCCAGAAGTTTGATGTGAACCTTGGATCTCTGTCTGACACAATTGACACTGGAACTCCATGTCTTGCAACGATCTCTTTAATATATAGTTTTGCCAGCTGATCAAGATTGAATCTAATCTTTATTGGCAAAAAGTGTGCAGATTTTGTCAGTCTGTCTACTATTACCCAAATTGCATCGTATCCTTTCTGAGTAGTTGGAAGACCCACCACAAAATCCATCGTGATATGCTCCCATTTCCATTCCGGTATTTCCAACGGTTGAAGCAATCCGGTAGGTCTTTGATGTTCGGCTTTTACTCTCTGACATGTTAAGCACTTCGCTACACATTCTGCGACGTCCCTTTCATATTTGGCCACCAAAAATGTCGGCGCAAATCTTGATACATTTTCGTGCTCCCTGGATGAATTGAATATTTTGAGCTATGAGCTTCGATCAAAATTTCTTCTTTCAGTTCTGGTGCTGCTGGAACCCAGATCCTTCTCTCAAACCGTAGTAACCCTTCGGTGTCGATCTTGTATTTTACATCACCGCCTTCAATCAAATTCTCTTTGATTTTCGCACACTCTTCGTCTTGTAGTTGGGCACTCTTCACTTTGTCCATTAAAGTTGGACCAACTTCTATCTGAAATAATTGTTCGTCGGATTCCTGTGGAAATTTGATCACACAAGGAATACTGAAGCAAATAGCTTCAATCACAAGGATTCAACCTGTTGCAAGGTCAAGACATTTCAACAATGCTCTTGATCATATTATCCAAAGTCAAAGACTGTTCTTGAAGACTTGCTGAGTCCCCATTAATGAAGATTCACATGGTTGATGATCTTCATATGGAATTAGGCTATTCATGTCAAGACGAAAGATATTTACTTGTGTATCCATGTAAAGCATATCATTCTAAAGGGAACGTCTAGGAAGTTCATATCAAAGAATCATCAAGAATTGATGATGAAGAATGCTCCATTGAAGCATAGCTTCACGAGTACAGAAGATACTGAAGACTGAATAAGAAAGATTACGTTCATAGTTTTGTCAACAATCATAGAGTGATCAATTCTGAGGATACCTCCCTATGATACATTTAGGTTTATTCATTTATAATGATTTTAGCCTGAAGAAGATGATGCAACAGCCTCTTAGCCTGAACAAACTATCAAGGCTGAAGCTGAAGAAAATGCAAAGGCTATTTCCAAGCCAAAGAAGAGAACGAAGAGGCTTGTCAAGAATAATGCTTTGGCAAATGAGGAAGTATTGAAGGAAGACGATTAAAGGATTGCTGATGAAAAGGCTGAACAAAGTAGCCAACCTCAAACATCTGGTCCAACTGTGGAAGAGACAAGAATCATAAAAGATGATCACGCCATGATCAATCATGCAGAGCACACTACTGCACCTGATCAAACCATGATCAATGCTAAAGAGGAAATGTCAGGATCAAGTGTTGTTACTGAGGAAGTATAACCTGAAGTTGTTGATCAGTCTGAGGAAGTTCTAGATGCAAATGATGAAGATGGTGAAGCTTGGGGAGCAAAATGAAGAAGTGGAATACTTTCCAGAAGATCTTAGATAAGCTTGAAAGATAGGTCACCCAGGGTACATGTCTGTAAACCACTCTATAAATACCAAGACCACTCCTGTAAAAATCATAGAGATAGGAGCTAAACCAAAATAGAAATATCCAAGTTAAAGTGTCCCAAAACTCTATGACTGATGAACCAAATGAAGATCTATAGTCAGTAGTAACGTCCCAAAATGTGCTACTAATAACCATATCAACCAACCACTCAAATCGTGGAGTACTTTCGATCAGTCTCAGTGATCGTAGTGTAAGAGCATGATGACACCACGATTGCATCCTAAACAAATATTGTGAGACCCCAGATTTTATGAATAAAGATTTAAATTTCTCGAAATATTTTTTTTGAATATTATGGTGTGGATTTGATATAATGTTATAGTTGTGGGTAATATTTATAAATTTTACAAAGTACGCAAGTTGTTATATAATATTCGATTGGTCGGGGAACATTCGTTTTAACAGAGAATATTCGTACGACGACACAATCATTGGTGGACCCCACAACAGAATTATTGTCGGATTGAGAAAACGACAAAAATATTTTATTAAAAATAACGGCGGCAGTTTTACCATTAATATTGTAGAACTACTCGATAGTAAAAGTATAGTAATACGCGTGGTTGCATAGTAGCATACGGTATTGATTATTGATGCTTACGTGATAAGTCACTCAGTTTTGTTTTATTGGTATTATTAATGTAATAAAATAGAAAAGCTTTTTATATAAAACAGAATACTTTTATAAAATTATTCGTTTTATTAGGCTAATAGTAAAATCTTTTTATATAAAACCGAATACTTTTATAAAGTAATCTGTTTTATTATACAATAATTAGAATATATTATATTTTATTATGTATAGTGTTTGTATAGTGCATGCATAGTGTTTGCATAGTAAAATCTTTTATAAAGTTATTCGTTTTATTAGATTATAAATAGAATATATTATATTTTATTTAAAAGATTTTACTTTAAATATGGACCGTCAGATTAAAGTAAATCAATCTAGACCGTTCATGAGTAAGTTACTATGCAGTCCATTTTTTTATAAATAGAAGCTCATTCCTTCATTATTTTCTTATGAATTCACTGAAACTCTAGAGAGAGAAATTATAGAGAGAGAGAAGAAAAGTATTCTGGTACTTCACTACTCCGATATCAAGTTTCTTTTACGGTAAGGGATATTATTTGTTGTGCTCGTAAGGGGTATTATTTCTTTTGTATTCATGAAGAGAACTTCTGTTGTTCCATTCTTTATTATTTTGTTGGAATAACCTGTATACGCGAGCTACCCCATACTTGGTAAAATTCTTCTGTTATTCCATTCTTTATTATTCTGTTGGAATAACCTGTATACATGGACTACCCTATACTTGGTGAAATTCTTCTGTCATTCCATTCTTTATCATTATGTTGGAATAACCTGTCTATGCGAAGTACCCCACACATGGTGAAATTCTTCTGTTATTTCATTCCTTATTATTCTGTTGGAATAACCTGTTTATGCGAAGTACCGCATACATGGTGAAATTTTTCTAATATTCCGTTCTTTATTATTTTGTCAGAATATCCTATCTGTACGTTTATGCCGGACCTGGTTCCATTATTTATTATTCTGTCAGAATATCATGTCTGTGCTTTTACGCCGGACCTGGTTCCATTATTTATTATTCTGTCGGAATATCCTGTCGGTGCGTTTACGCATGACCTGGTTCCATTATTTATTTTTCTGTTGGAATAACCTGTCTGTGCGGTCTATCGCATGCTTGGTGAATTCTTTTGTTATTCCATTCTTTATTATACTCAGTTGGTTAAAGTTATGGCTTTTATACTTCATGAAATTAGTGGAATATCTTTGATATTTGCGCTTCATTCAGTATTTTTTTCATGAAAATATTCTTCTGAGCATTCTTGAATTTTACTCTACAAAACAATATCATGTTGATAATTTGGACGTTGTTGGTTCCTGGATAAATTAATTCTTGAACTTGTTTTATTGAATTCTTATATCATTGTCATCATCCTCATGTTTATATTATGTTGAAAGTCATATGTGGCCAGTAGTGCATAGATGGACTTGGTATGATTATGATCAGGGATTATTCAGTATAATCATGACCGTAATGTTACAAATGATGTGAAAAAAGTCCTCATTGGCCCGTAGTGCATTGATGGACAGTTTTTGGTATGATTATGGATATGGATTCTCTTCGGCCAAGGGTTCAAAGATGAATTGTTTTATGGCATGATCATGACCATTGATGAATACACGAATATCCTTGGCCCGTAGTGCATGGATAATTTGTGGTCGTGATACTAATGAATATCCTTGGCCATAGTGCAAGGATGATGTGGATTATTTATTAAGCTGAGTCCCAACTATAAAAGTGATGAAAAACCTTTTAAATCATAAAAGATAGTAGATTTTATTCTCTACTTGACTCTTTTAATGGATTGATGGTTCCGCTGCAGTTAAACTTGATGTCAATTGTATTTTATCAGTTTAACATTGTTGAAGACTAATGATAATTTATTCTGCATTATCTTAGTCATAATATTTCTTACTGGACTAGTTGAGCTCACCCTTTCTTTCACTGTTCTATTCAGGAAATGAGAATATAGCTGGGACGAGTCGGGGAACGGAGTGACGGTCCGGATGATAGCATTAGTAGTCCTCACAATAAATGTAATGAGTACTCCATTGAGTGTGGATATTGTCTAGATGTCAATATTTGTATTCAAAATCATAGCATATGTTTTGTCGTATTTTACACGATTGTTGTATAGTTAGTTTGTATTTGTATTCTGTACCATGTATCTGGCGACCCAAGATAGGTGATGTATACCTATTTTTGGGGGCGTCACAAATACCAACATCAAAGAGTATCCAGAGTTGGTAAGTGAACTCTTTAGTAGAAAAGATCAATGTGATGTCATTATAGCCACCATACTTATAAAGCTCTTCATCTGATAAGCGCCTCAGGGACAAACCTGACCCTTAGTCTTGGACTAAGAGGTTGGACCTTCCTGAGCAACCTTAACCCTGAAGAAATGTAGAAATTGATTGGCATCACAAGAATCTCTGCTGAAGCAAGTAGTAACTCCTCAGAAGAATACAAACTCTAAATGAGTATTGCCACTCTCTTGAAGTCTAATGAAGAAGTTATCTATTGAAGCGTACCCACAAACTACGATCATCAAAGAAGGTACAAAGGTTGTAGATCAGTCTAAGAAATCGTGGAGTACTAAGCTAAGTCATAAGGCCGCTCCACAAACTGAAGAAACGTAAAATCTGATAAACTAACATGTTTGAATAAGTTACTGATTGTGACCTATCAGAGGCTTACAACTATCCCACAAAGAAAAGTAGAGGGAACAATCACAAGAGGGAAAATTCAAATCAATGGCAGTTATACTTTTGAGAGTTCATCAAAATCTGCAAGCATGTCTAATCCATACACTCTCTCTCTCTCAGGCCAAAACCTAAAACACCTCTAAACTATCAAATCCTCTCAAACAGCCATTTATCCTCAAATCGCTTCCTGATATCTCACAATATTATCACAAAGACATAAACCAATAATTCCCCAACTCTTCAAATTAAAGATTTACGTGTAATCACTTGTATTCAGTTCGGAACTAAGAAGTTTAGAGATATTCTTCAGTTGGTAAAGAAGGTTGGATTCTCTAAATGCGTGGACTCAAGCACCTTAATCTACTCAAACCTTGTGAGAGAGTTCTACTCTAATACGACTACGAGTTCTGGAACTCTATCGACTAAGGTCAAAGGCCAGATCCTGAAGTTAAAGCCTACAAACATTAATTAGTGATTGTCTTCCAGACTCAGGTCTGAAGAACCTTGAAGAGGTCAACATTGAAGAAGGGAAGAAAGCTATGCGCTACAAAAGAAACCCTATTTTGAAGAATATGAAGAAGAAAGAGTTTCCTGAAGAGTACGAGTTTCTTAATGAGATAGTAGGGAAATGCATGCTGAGCAAAGATACTACTCATGATACAGTAAGTGATCATCAACTAAGAATCATAACTGCCATTATTCTCAAAAAGCAAATCAATTTTGGTGCCATTATGTTCGACTTAATGTCTGAGTGGCTAGACAAGGCCAAAAAGAAGAAGTCAACAGACAACCAACTTACAAAGGTTTTTCATGGGAGATTTATAAGCATCATTCTGAAGAAGAAGCTGAAGAATAAAATTAAGGATGATTAGGGTGAAGTTCTAAATAGTCAGAAGGTGTTGTCCCCAAAATTGTTTGTTAACTAGAAGAAGAATCTAATGGAAAACAAAAGGCTAGTGACATATGGCAGCAGCAACAAGAGCGCTACTAAGAAGAGGAAGGCAAATAATATAGAGGAAGAGCTATCACACTATTAGGATTCAATCATTCCAGAGTTCATATTTGCAAAGGCTAGTAGTAAGAGACTGAAAACTGCGGAGCACGAATTGCCAAGTGGATCTAGAAATACTTGCTCTGCTGAAGATAATGATCAAATACAGGAATATTCTGATAAGTCAGTTATAGAAAGTATGCACCAATCTGACTCCAAATCAGGACAGGATAAAAGTAAAGAAGACTCCAATCTTGAGGATGAGATGCCAGAAGATTTTCATATCCCTTGTCCTGTTCATCACAAGAAAAGAGTAGTGGTGGAAGTTGATGATGAACCAGTAGATGTACTTCCAAGAAAATGGGTTAGCCTTGGAAATGAAAAGCAAAATGTGGTGAAGATGACCACAAAAAATCTGTTCAATAATCTCAAGGCTATGAAGTTGGATACTTTAACTTTGATATATAAGCCTGAAATTAAGGATCATGCAATAAGGTGGTTTTATCCTCACAAGCCATGGGAAAAGGCATCCATCACTGGTGATAACAACTACTTCTCATGGTGCTTCTCTCATATTCCTAACTTGGAGCGGGTTTTACAGAACTTTCCAAGGGTAAAGAAATTTGCAACACAACTGATCGATGACCAGTCTCACTTTAGGGTCCATCGACATGCTGGCAACCACTACATTCCTTATGATTGTAGAGTAGGTTCGGATGGGAGAAGGATTATATCTAAGTCCATGACGTAGAGTCCTTTCACTCTACCATTGAAGATGATCAATCTCATTTTGAGAAGCTCTACTCTGCCCAAGCAGAATTGTTTGATATTCCTTCATCTTCTAACATTGATTGGCACTCAACGATCTATCAGATTCTCACTACATTCAAAAGTCTGTCCAAGAATGAGAATCATGGAGTCCAATATGATGTTCAGTAGGAGTCTGCTTAACCAAATGACCAAACTCCTCAAGAGTAAGAGTTACTGAAGAACTCTGACGAGTTGGTTGAGAAGATATATCTCATTGCTGCAGAAGCTAAGATGCTTTCAGAAGAAGGAGATAGTGTGCTTCAAAACAGAATTCAGGCCACAATATCAGATATATCTCTCAAGATCAAAGAGACAGATCAAATCTATCTGAATTTTATCAATGATCAGAAGGAAGAAGCTCAGCAAGCTCAGAAGGATAATGCAGATCAAATATTATCCCTCTCTGATAAGATTTACTCCTTAAAGCAGTCTATATCCCTACAGTTGGAGCTAAGCCAATAAGAACTCAAGATTGAGTGATTAATGACAAAAAGGGGGAGAAAAAGAGGTATTAAAGGAAGAGCAAATAGAGAAGAATGAAGGCAGAAGAAAATAGCAAAAGCAGAAAACAAAGAAGGAGAAGAAGAATAAGGTCTAAACAGCAGCAACAAATGTGTCATCATCTAAGGGGGAGCTAATGTAATAACCCAAAACCCTAATAAGGCTCGGATATGTAAATTCAGTTATATTAATAAAATCTCTCCATTCTGAAAGTGTTATGTGTTAGTATATACTCTGTTTAACAAATTAGGTCAAATAAATTTTCGTCCGAAAATTGATGTGCTTGACACCTCGTGCTTAAAAATTTTCTTCTGAAAATGGACTTTTCGGTATATTTGTTTTGACAAGCTGCTTTGTCGTGCTTACACTGACAAAATGCTTTGCCGTGCTTGTTGGGATTTATGTAAAATCTAGGCTAGGAACCCAAGATTATAAACCTTAACCCTAATTTATAAACCCTAACCCTAATTAGCTATGCTAAATCCTAATTAGGTTATCCTAACACCTTATCATGATTACTAAACTTCAATTAAGTACTAATAAACATCATTAAACAACCCTAATCATAAAAAACAAAATCCTAATCAAGATTAGCGAGGATTAAGGCATAATTAAGCTACTAATCTAACCTAACTAGCTCACAAGTAGGTTAGGAGTCACCAAACAAAGTCTCAAGGCTGCACATGTGCTGATAACAAACCCTAAGCAGCACAAGTAACTTAGCATCAGATATTTAGAGAGGTAATTAGGTGAAAAAGACCAAAAAAACCTAAGTTGCTTAAGTCTATAAATAGCAACACATCCTCTGGCCAAACCCACGAATTCTCTAAGCTTATACACTCTTATAAACATAGCAAATCAAGTCTGCGTGATAGCAACATCAAATTCAGTAGCCAAAAATCAAAATCAAGTACGAAAGGTGCAAACCCTAATTCATAGCTAGATCTTTAATGCTTTGGTCAAATTGTTGTTTAGATGTTTATATTTGTGTAATAACATGTTAGAAAGTATGTTAGGTTGATAGAACATGTTTTCATAACATCTGGATGCCTCAAATTAGTGTTTTAAGCAATCTGGAAATTTTGGAAAAACAAGCCTGACAGTCGAATGCCAGAACTTGTAGATTCGTGTATGTTAATATTTAGATCTGTTAATTGTATGTTATTTGTAGTATGACATGAGGTCTTTAATCCGGAAAAGAAAATAGGTTCATTAGAACCATATATTAAAAGATATAGGTGGTCAAAGGTAGTTGATCGATCACGAAGTTCTGTTTTCTCGGTTTCCCAGAAAACTCAAGAACAGGATGAGCCGGCTACTTTGACCAACCTTTTAATCGCTTTCTAATTGTTGTTTTAATAACTTTTTGTAATAAATTAATACCTTGATATACATACTACTTATCTAAGACCTTAAATTGCTTAAACAGTTCATAGGATTACTGGAATTAATGGTCAAAAGTCATTGACCGAGCTTGACCAAGTTTTCTGGGTTACCCAGAAAACTGATGAACATAAAGATCAGCCTTTGGCTGTACTTTGACCAGCATAGATCGAGACCTTAGAATTATGTTTTGTCCAAACCAGTGTTATATATATGTACCTTGACATATATACTACCTATTGCAATAAACACAACACAAATCTATTACACAATTTCATAGATATACAAAGCTACAAAATCGTTGACCAACCATGACCACTGTTCTAGGTTACCCAGAAACTCAAGAACAACTCTGACAGTGTCTTTGAGCCTCTATAACTTCTTGTTATTTGTAGATTATAGCACGAAATTTGTCTGATGTTGTACTACTTTATGAGTACTATAACATCCATACTTGTCCAAACCCAGAATCATTAACAGTAGCAAAGTAGATCATGGTCAAAGTGGTCCCTAGACCATGATCGACTAAAACCCAGAAACTCAAAAACACCTATAGCGACACTTCCTGTCACTATAGGGCTTTAGCGACAGACAGTAATTATTTTTTTAGAAATTAATTAATAAAAATTAGAAATAATTAATAAATAAATATAAAAACAGTTTTAAAAATTATATTAAATTATTATAATTAACTTTTGATATTTTCACATAAATTCAATAAATATTTTATTTTATTTGGATATTATTAATAATTAAATTAATAATAAAGTAATTAGAATAATTTCTTAAAAATAATAAATAATTATTAAAAAATAATATTAATGATTTAAAAATCATAATAAATGGTTATAAACTATTTAAAAATAGTAAGCAAGGTTTTTATAAAATTCTAAGTTAATATTAATTATTTAAAAATAGAAATAAATGATTTAAAAATCCTTTAAGGGATAAATAAATACTTAAAAATTATTATAAGCTTCTAGAAATTATTATAATGGATATTTAAATTATCTAAGAATATAATAAAGATTATAAATAGAATTTCGTCGATTTATCATCTTAATTAGTTTTCAGTAAAGTCTTTGGACACCGAAACCATATCAAAATTAACCCGAACATATGTAGATTTTGTATTTGAGCATTATTATCAATACTAATGTGTTAGATTTATATGAATAAACATCTTAGGTATTTATTAATGAATCAAATAGCATTGCTTGACTGATCTTTGCTCAGGCAAGTTTCCTTAACCATAATTACTTACGCAAATTTCTCAAACCCCGTTTATTCATTGAACAAGATTTCAATCTTAAATTACTGTTGATATGATATACCAAACCTAAACTTGAATTACCACTTATTGTAATGTTATTGCTATAGCTTCAACGTAACTAAGAAATGAATTGTTTATTCCTATAATATTGGTTATTGAGCATAAACTGTTGTGTCAAACCAAATTATTTTGGTAAGACATCCTATTTTGAAGTTGTGTATCCCGTAAGGGATCGAGATTTGGTTAATAATATATTAACATTTAGGTGCATTTGAGCACTAGTAGGATGAGATGTGTACTTCTAGGATATTGAGTAGGCTGATCCCCTATCTCATTGTTGACGTTGAGACTTTTATTTATCCATTTTCTGTTCTTGTTCTTTTGTATTCTCATATTAGGTGAGATTTTTTTGAAAAAACAAGCGAAAAAGGTCCGACATTTATATGTCGACGATTTGACTGTAAGAGTCACCAGTTGCTTTTTTAACTAGTTGTACCAACACAATCGAGAAAAGGTTTGCACATTGACCTAGTGATGTGACACTGCTAAACGGGTCTGTGAACCGAAATTCATTAGGGTCCGGGGACTTACTTATGCGGAGGGAAGGTGTTAGGCACCCCCCGGCATCCATGTTGCCACGGTGACCACTAATTTTTAAGAAACAGTTTTACGAATGTGTGTGTGTATGTGTTAATGTGCTATTATTTGGAAGTAGTGCTATGCCTCGTTTGCACCTATATACAAAGGGTTTAAATTTGTGTAAAAAATCAATTTTAAACAAGATATAGCAGTGATGTTTTATAAAAAAAAGGTTTTTTCAAACCCTTGTGCTCAATAGTAATTGAGGCCTTCGATACTTTCATGTTATTAAATGTTCGGCTTGATTGCTTTTATTTTCGAGATGCTAAGCATCTTCGAGAAAATAATGTACAAATCAGTGTCGAACTCCTCGTGGGCATGAACACCATCTGAGAAAATCCAAACACCGTGAATAAATTTACAAGTTGCTTATAGCTGAAAATGTCCATCACGGGAACCGAATCTAGATTCAGTAGACTGAATATGTGATCACATGATTCCTAAGCTCACATGATACCGCAGTTTATATGAAAATTGTAAGCAGTTATATAGAAAAGCCGTAGAAGTATATATACAAACTTTATCAACTACCACGAAGCACCTCCATGGGGGATCAGAAATATAAATATATATAAAAGCAGTAAATATATATAGAGACATTATCAACCACCATGAAGCACCTCCACGGGGGATCAGAAATATAAATAAAACTATAAAAGCGATCAACCGCCATGAAGTAAACTCCAAGCGGGATGAAATGTAAAGAAAGCAATAAAAACGGTCAACCGCCACAAAGTAAACTCCAGGCGGGATGAAATATATATATATATATATATATATATATATATATATATATATATATATATATATATATTAACTGTGGTCGGACTTTGTCCGATGGGCCTAGATTTTACATCCGGTGCGTTTACCGCTTTCATATATATATATATATGAAACGCACCGGATGTAAAATCTAGGCCCATCGGACAAAGTTCAACCACAGTTAATATATATATATATATATATATATATATATATATATATATATATATATATATATATATATATATATATATATATATATATATGAAAGCAAATAAATGCTCCAGACATAAGTTTAGGCTCAATCGAGGCATAACTAGATAATGTTAGTCCATATATATATACAAACTGAAATGAAATCACGGACCGAAGTCCGGGCCTACACACGCAACACGACTCTCAACGTGAAAAATGTTGTGTGCTAAGATGAAGAGAAAGACTTTAAAGTGTGTAAGAAGGCTTACAGTGGACTGTCAAAGAAGACTTCAATAACTTGAAGTGGATGAACACTCAGTTCCCGCCAATAAAAAGTAGCTATATATAAGCTTACAAGTATTTAAAATGAGAAAACACTCAGTTTAGGGTGTGTACAGAGCAAATTGGACAGGGCTTCGTCGCCTTTTTCTCTAGACAACCAAAAATTCAGTATGTGCTTGCTGAACACATACTTGAGGGGATCCATGCGGAATATGAGATGGGTTGTGTACCCATTGAGGTAATGTTGTAACCTCATGGAAGCCCATGCTAAAGTACAACAAGTCTTCTCAATCAGAGTGTACTTGTGTTAACTGCTGCTAAATCTTTTATTGAGGTAGTAGATAGCTCGTTCTTAGCCTCTATCGTCTTTTTGACCCATCATACAATCCATGGCATTGTCATTTATGGACAGGTACATGTACAAGGGAACATCATCCCTGGGCGGTACCAAGACATGAGCTTTGACTAGCTGCTCTTTGATTGTAAGGAAGTCCTTCTGGCACTCATCATTTCATTTCATAGAGGTGTTCTTCCTTAACAGCTTGAAGATGAGCTCACAAGTTGCTGTGAGTTGAGAAATAAACCTACTAATGAAGTTGATTCTTCCAAAAAAATTTTGTATTTCCTTATCTGTCTAAGGAATGGGCATTTCAGTGATGGCCTGGATTTTGGTGGGATCCAGCTCAATTCCTTTGTGGATGACTAGGAATCCTAGCAACTTGCCCGATTTAACGCCAAAGGCGCACTTGGCTGGATTCAACTTCAAGTTGTACTTACGTAACCTGTTGAAGAGCTTTGCGAGATGGTCTATGTGGTCTTCTTCCCTTCGGGACTTGACAATGACGTCATCCATGTAGATCTCTATCTCTTTGTGCATTAAGTCGTGGAAAAGACCCATTATAGCTCGTTGATAGGTGGCTATGGCATTGATGAGGCTGAAAGACAACCGTCTGTAGCAAAAGGTTCCCTAAGGCGTGATGAAAGTAGTGTTCTCACAATCTTCCTCATCAACCATGATCTGGTGGTACCCCACAAAGCAATCAGCAAAGGAGTACATGCCGTATTGAGCAGTATTGTCAATTAGAATGTGGATACATGGCACGAGAAAGCTATCTTTTAGGCAAGCTTTATTTAGATCCAGACAATCCACGTAAACTCTCACCTTTCCTCCAGGTTTAGGCACGGGAACGATATTGGATATCCATTCAGGATATGTGGACACCATGATAATACCAGCTTGAAATTTTTTCATAATTTCTTCTTTCACCTTTAAACTCCACTAAGGTTTCAATCGCCTGAGCTTCCGCTTGACTGGCTTGAATCCCTCTTTAATGGGAAGGCGATGAAGGACAATGTCAGTGGATAAACCCACCATGTCTTCATGAGACCATGAAAACATATCTTGGAATTGGGCTAGTAGTGTAACCACGTCATTCCTATGGTTTGGAGTATGGTCTGAACCAATATGGATTAACTTAGGGTTTTCAAAGGTTTCGAGATTGAAGGAGGTGGTTTGATCAAGGTTGGGTTTAGGTTTGTCTTCGACCCATTCTTTGATCTCCCGAGGCACCTCAATGTCCTCTTGTATTTCCATCAAGTTTGAGTCCAACTTTTCATCAAAGTTACAATCCTTGTGGAGAAGAGGCATCTTATCAGCAAGTATAGACACATCTATGTTCAGAGTCCTAAAACAAAATATGTTTTCACTTAATATATATGAAACTATTTAATCATGCAAATTATTAGCATATATTGACAAAACAACTGCTAATACTGTACAGAAAAGTAAGAAGTTATGATATCTACATGGCAGAAGGAGTTCCTGCCCGTTTTACCCTTGTCGACCAATAAAAAGAGTGCTGCTCCAATTGGCAAGGATAAAGTCCTGGTGGACTGTAGTGATGGAGGGGCTGTCATCATCCTCCTTCTTTCGAATGATGACCATTACGTCTGGGCAATCATCGTCTGGGGTGTATCTGTTTTTATGTTCATCATGGACAATGATGCATATGCCTGACATCATTCTGACGATGTCTTATTTAATTCTTCGTTCCTCTTCTTCCACCTTGGGATCTGGAACAAAGACTCCCTTCTCCTTTACCGGTATCAGTTTGGGAAATAACATAGCCATTACGCTGGCTGGCACCTTTAACGGATGTTGTGCGGACTCTGGATTTACAGTTCGAGATAATTATCGTATGGCTGAAACTGAAGCTGGAGGAATCTGCTTATGCTTATGTGGATTCCTATGATTGAAACTGGCAAAATTGCCTAGTTCGGCTATCCTAGTTTGACTAATCATTTGAATCAGATGCTTAATACCCTGGTTATTTTTACCCACCCCTTGTCCCGGCTGGTGTCCCAATGACATCATTTCTTGAGTAGCTACCATCACTTCGACAGAAATCTTGGGTATGGGAAATGATGTCCCAATGGAATGGTATTGAGTGTTGCTCACTTCCAAGGTATGAAAATTGACCGGCTCAACATCTGAATTGAAGTTGATCAGTGGCATGTCACCATGTTTAGGACATTCCGGTTCAGCGTTGACCGTGACTAGGCTATGGTTGATAATATATTTAAGTTACTGATGAAGAGTGGAAGGGACGACCCCAGCCATATGAATCCACGATCTTCCCAATAGCAGGTTGTATCCTGAATCAATTTTGAGCATGTGAAAAGATACACAAAATGTATGGGGACCAGTCTCAATTGGCAGCTCAATCTCTCCAACTGAATTTCGGCGGGATCCATCAAAAGCTTTAATAATCGTATGGCTGCTTCGGAACCGGTTGAGATTTACATTCATCTTCACCAATGTAGCATAAAGACATATATTCAGAGACAAACCTCCATCTATCAAGACTCCAGCTAGCATATATCCGGATGACAAAACCGTATTGTGTAACGGCTTGTAATAACGGGTCCCTTCAGGCGGGATGTCATCATTAGTGAAAGATATCACATTGTTGTTGAAAATGTGATCAACCAGATGTTAAAATCTTTCCACATCCACTGATTTCGGTAAGTAGGCTTCTTCCAAAACTTTCAGTATGATTTTCCTGTGATCCTCGAAAGTTAAAACCAAGTCCAGTATTGAAATTTGATGTGGAGCTTCTCTTAAGCTTAAATCCACCTTGGCTTCATTATGACCCATAGTATGGAGGAATTTTTCAATCTTCTCCATTTGAATTTTCCCTTTTGATTTAATGGTGGGCTTCATCACCCATTGGGGAAGATACAGTGGATTTTCCTTTGACACTGCAATAGTTGTATGAGAGATGGATCCTTCAGTTTCTCCATAATTCCATGGAACTTTTTGTAAGCTGATAACTAGATATTGCGGTCTGAACGGTAAGGTAATTGGCTCTGGCGCAGCCACTTTCAAATGATTATCAACTCCTTTAAGTTGAATGGCTTGTATTGTGAATGGTTTGACAGTCCTATCAGCCTTAGCGGATATAACTGCTACCAGTCCCTTCCATTTAGTAGGACAGGTATTCTTACTCTCAAATAGCACAATATCATCGTCTGCCAGTTGTAGGACACCACTATCAGTTAGATTCTGAATAAGGTGGTGGAGTGCCCAACATTATTTCGTGATGTGGCCGCGAGAATGGGAGTGATGTTGACATACTCTATCAGAATTAAACCGTCCTAAACGGGGATTAATTGGAGGTAGAAGGGAAGTGATCCTTCATTCATTGATCAGCATCTAAAGTATCTCCTCTATAGATTGGCCCAGGTATGTAAATTCCCTTCTATTGGCAAAATCTCAACGGGCTTTGGCATTTGCTCTCTTCGTCACTTTGTCCTCCAATGTTTAATTTTTTGAAGGTGACGATGGAGTATTCATAACCAAGGGAAGGAGACTAGCATGCTCATGGCTAACTAATTGGCATATGACTTGATGCTGATAGGCCACCAGTTCTACTAATTGCTCGATCTACTTACACAGAGCTTTCATCTTTCGTTCCATCATAAACATCATAAACTGGAACTTTGCATAATCCCATTTGTCAACACCATCTTTGATGGTCTGGGATAATTCACAGTTAAAATTGGAACTTTGTCCACTATTCCAATTAATCATGTTGAACTCTTCCTCTTTGTGTTGAGGAAGAGGGTTGTCTTGTACGTGAGGTTGATCTGGTTTAGTGACCACGATCTCACCGTTGTCTATTAAATCTTGGATCTTGTGTTTCAAGGACCAACAATCTTGAGTATCATATCCAGGTGCCCCGGCATGATAAGCACATTTTCGAGCAGCTTTGAAACCCTTCCCATTAGGGTTGGCTGGTGGAAGAAGATGCGTAATTTTCTTCTGAGTGGTCAAAAGATTGAGAATGTTCTCGAGTGAATCCCCTATAGGTGTGAACACTCGAGAGAGTTTGACTTCTCCACTTTTAGGCAATGGAGGATTTAAAGATTGTGCTTGAAAAGGAGTGTAATTTCTCCTCTGAATGGGTATATTCTGATAAGTTTCGGATTGGATGTGTTCAACAATAGCTTTGAGAGCGGCTAGGTCTTGAATCTTTCCTGACTTCAACCCCATTTCAGCCATCTCTCCATGTTTGACCATTTCAGAAAATGGTTTACAAATGCCGGCTAAAACTCTCTCATAGAAAGGAGCTTTTTCCATGTCTATGAAAGTCATGACCATTTTTGATTCAGTCATAGAAGGAATAACTTGAGCAGCAAGGCGCCTGCACCTTTGAGCATACTCTTTGAAATACTCATTGGACTGTTTCTTGACCTTGGAGATCTGGTACCGGTCAGGAGTCATCTGAGACTGGAAGCTGTATTGAGTAATTAAGGCATGAGCTAGTTACTCCCAACTATGGATCTTTGAATTGTCCAATCTAGTATACCATGAACGGGCTTCTCTAGTCAGAGTCTTTTGGAACAGCTGCATTCTGAGCTTCTCGTCCTCTGCATAAGATCCAAGTTCTCCAATAAACACCTTCAAATGTGTGTAAGGGTCTCCTAACCCATCATATTTTTTGAAGTCAAGAGTTTTGAACTTCTCTGGATAATGAACACCAGGGAATATACAAAGGTCATCATATGAGAAACTCTCGTGTGCTCAAATTCCTTAGATAGAACGATGGGTTTCTTCCATTTGAAGGACCTTTTTCTTGATGTCACCGGTGTCTAAATCTCCTTTGAGATGGGTGTTTTTAGGATTTTTATCTGTGGTAAGCAACTGTAGTTCCAAATTTGTTTTCTCCGAACTTTTAGCTCCTCCTGGTGTAGAGGATTCAGCATGTACGGGTATCTTCGTACCCTGAGTAGACTGATGTAGTTCTTTAAGCAGAACAACCAAATTCGTGATTTGTTTACTTAATCTGTCGAACTCTTCACGAGAAACTGGATTATACTAGTCAGATGAAGACATGATTGACTGTATGCTCACGTCCTTTTTGGACTTTGAACGGGTAATAGTTCTGATTGCTTCCTTGCGAAAAACTTGTATAGTTTAGTCTTAGGGATTTGTAGAAATGTCTACATGCTATGTGATGTATCCGCTTTAGGATTATTATCCTGCAAAATGGATGTTAGCTGTTTGTAATACAGGATAGTATGTTAATTTAAGTACGCACATTTTCTTCATATTTCTCATTATATGGAGATGAATATGGAATGAAATTACAAGTAATTGACTTTACGATTAATTTGAAATGAGAAAGCATGAAGAGACTTTCCTCTGCATTTGGTTTATTAGAAGCTGACATATCTTAGGTTATTCTGGTGGCTTTTTGGCACGAAGGTTCCCAAATCATCGCAATTTACTCAATGAAAAGTTAATCCGGTTTTTCAATTGGAGTGAATTTGGGTGGTTCCTTTCCTGAGCCTCGTTGGAATTAGTCTTCCTACGAGTCTAGTAATAAAACACCGACAGGATAGCCTCCTGGTGGAGGAACCACACAACATACATTCACATACAACGTGTCTCAACGTTTAGGAAAATGATGACATGTGCGAAGCACTAATATCAAAGATAGATATATTGCAGTGCATTAAAAATGCATTCGTACACATTCATCAAATGTAAATGCAACATCCATACACAAGCATATAATAGTTTTAAAAAGCTTGTAATAGCGGCTTAAGTCCTCTTACTGTTATCCCCAGCAGAGTCGCCACCTGTCGACGTTGGGATTTTTATTTGTCCCTTTTTTGTTCTTGTTCTTTTTTGTTCTCATATTAGGTGAGATTTGTTTGAAAAAACAGGTGAAAAAGGTCTGACATTTATATGTCAACGATTTGACTGTAAGAGTCGCTAGTTAGTTTTTTAATTGGTTGTACCAACACACCCGAGAAAAGGTTTGCACATTGACCCAGTGATGTGACACTGCTAAACTGGTCTATAAAACTGAGATTCATTAGGGTCTGGGGACTTGCTTATGCATAGGGAAAGTGTTAGGCACCCCCCGACATCCGTGTTGCCACGATGACCGCCACTTTTCAAGAAATTGTTATATGAATGTGTGTGTGTGTGTGTGTGTGTCAATGTGCTATTATTTGGAAGTAGTGCTATGCCTTGTTTGCACCTATATACAAAGGGTTTGAATTTGTGTAAAATGTAGTTTTAAACAAGATATAGCAGTGATGTTTTATAAAAAAGGTTTTTTCAAACCCTTGTGCTCAATAGTAATTGAGGCCTTTGATACTTCTAGTTTATTAAATGTTCGGCTTGATTACTTTTATTATTGAGATGCGAAGCATCTTCGAGAAAATAATGTACAAATCAGTGCCGAACACCTCGTGGGCATGAAAACCATCTGAGGAAATTCAAACACCGTGAATAAATTTACAAGCTGCTTACAGTTGAAAATGTCCATCATGGGAACCGAATCTAGATTCAGTAGACTTAATCTGTGATCACATGATTCCTAGGCTCACATGATACCGTAGTTTATATAAAAACTGTAAGTAGTTATATAGAAAAGTTGTAGAAGTATATATACAAACTTGATCAACCACCACGAAGCACCTCCATGGGGGATCGAAAATGTAAATATATATAAAAGTGGTAAATATATATAGAGAGACATGATCAACCACCACGAAGCACCTCCATGGGGGATCAGAAATGTAAATAAAGCTGTAAAAGCGATCAAATGCCATGAAGTAAACTCCAGGCGGGACGAAATATAAAGAAAGCAATAAAAACAGTCAACCGCCACGAAGTAAACTCCAGGCGGGACGAAATGTAAATATATATATATATATATATATATATATATATATATAAAGCGTATACTTATATATATTAATTGTGGTCGGACTCTGTCCGATAATATATATATATATATATATTATATATATTAATTATATATAATATATATATATATATCGGACATAGTCCGACCACAATTAATATATATAAGTATACATATATATATATATATATATATATATATATATATATATATATATATATACAAACTGAAATGAAACCACGGACCGAAGTTCGGGCCTACACACGCAACACGACTCTCAACGTGAAGAATGTTGTGTGCTAAGATGAAGAGAAAGGCTTTAAAGTGTGCAAGAAGGCTTACAGTGGGCTGCCAAAGAAGACTTCAATAACTTGAAGTGGATGAACACTCGGCTCCAGTCGGTAAAAAGTAGCTATATATGAGCTTACAAGTGTTTAAAATGAGAAAGCACTCAGTTTAGGGTGTGTATATAGAAAATTGGATATGGCTTCCTCGCCTTTTTCTCTTTACAAATGGTCATCCCAAGCCCTCTATTCATAAAGGGGGGAGTCTGCGGCTAGCCGCAGATGTACCTGCGGCAACCCGGGGTGACCTGGGCTACATGGGTACCGTCGTCTCGAAATACGTGCACGCATGCAACGTGATGTCCGCTCGAACTTTCAGAACTTCAATCCAGGCATCCGACTGAAGTGTATAAGACCTATTTCAGACTGCCATTGTCGAGAGTTATGCAATGACATGGGATTAGAGGTTATACAAAGTCAGGAAGATGGGACCATGCCCACTGGTCTTCAAGCTTCAAATTCTATCTGTTGTCCAATGCAATAGTCACTCGGGATTGGACTTCATTTGTTCTTGTGGGACATTGTTGTGTATAAATGTATGTATGAGATGTTGAGATGGTGCGATGTGGCGTCAAGGTGGCAAGATGACTACTTTTCCCATCACCGGGGTTATCTCCAGTTTGGACTGATAAAGCAGATGTTGCTCAGGGTTATCTCTGAGATTGGACTGCTGCAAGTGTTAAAAGTCCTAAGTTTTATCTCTGAGGTGTGCCTGTCTTCTCGATATTACCTCCGGGTCTTGTACTTGAGTGCCTCGGTGTGAGTGCCGAGGTTGAAGCTGATTGCATGCATTTGAAACAAGCATTTTCGGGGTTATCTCCGGAACTGCAATTACACTCCTTGGGGTTATCTCCAAGGTTAGTGATGTTATTCTCGGTGCCGGGACTGGGACTGAATATCTCGGGGTTATCTCCGGGATGAATCGGTCTTCTCTGGTTGAATTTCTAGTATTTGAACTGCATGCCTCGGGGTTATCTCCGAGGTTGGAACTTGATACTCCCGGTATGTGTTACGTGGTTGAGACTAAACTTTCGGTAGTATCCGAACTGAATATGAGTTATCTTCCAAAGTTATCTCTGAAAGATGAATCTGCCCTACTGCAATGTCAGTGACAGGTGTGCAAAAAATTTCGAGTGTCTACACTCATATCTAAACAAAGTTTCTAAGTATGTGTGACTGACAGAAATAAAAAGTCTAGAAATGGTTAAAAAAGAAATTCCAGAAATGGTAGCAACTATCAGTTAAATTTTGAATTGTTATACTTCTTCAAATCATATATTGTTATAAATATAAAACCTGCTGAGCATGTCATAGCTCACCCTTGCAAATTATTCCCTTTGCAGTATTAGATGGTAACCCTGGTACATCTGGAGTAGATAAAGGGAAGCGTCCCGGCTTAGATTAGCTTATATTTATATCTAGTTGAATACTTTGTAATAAAAAATTCTTTATGAGAATCATGTAATCGAACTTTATATATATATATATATATATATATATATATATATATATAACATCTTTTATTTTCGCAACCGTGTTTTCTTACATATATAGATGTAATTTAGAATCTTCAATCTAGTTTGAGATCCTTGAGAACTATTTATCTGAATGAGGGTATTGATAACATGGACTGTTCATGTTGTTATTGATACTCTGAATTTCAGATAGATAGGTACTATCGATACGATAGTGTAGTTCGCTTGACATAGACTATACATTTGAGTGAGGGTATTGGTAATATGGATTGTTCATGTTATTACTGATACTCTGAATTTTGGATAGATAGATACTATTCACAGATACAGTTCATATATCCAAGTGAGGGTATCCAAATAAAGTAATAATTCTCTTGAAAATTGTCATCTGTTATGGGATACTTTGAATCTTGGATCTATGGGAATTATTTCTAGTTATAAATTGTATAGTCACTCAATTAAATATAAGCATATAATCAGATACCATGGGTGTATAGATTTAAATGCGTTATATATATTGACTCGTAGTAAGCACCATATCGAATACCGTGGGAGTATAGATATGGGGGCGTTACATTAAATGGTATCAGAGTTGTTAAGGCTATAGATATAAGATAGAGAAATTTTAGTATATAGTCTTCGAGTCCATAAATTTTTAAAGTACACATAAAAATAACATTAAAAATATTATGTTGTGTAAATTTCCATACCAGTATTAAGGAGTTTTTATTTTATAGATGGCCAACTCTAGTCCTGAAGAAATGGTGATAGTAAACAATCCACCACAAATTGAGTCATTTATAGATAGTGATGCAGAGGATGAAGAATTGCTTTATGATCAACAACTGCTGGAAACTAAGGAAGAGAAAGATCCAGTAGCAGGACAATTAATGAGAATTGATGAACATGATGAAGCAATGGCATCACTAATGAAGACAACAGAATATGAGAATAATAAAATGAAGTTTAGGGCACACATAGATGAAGGGATGCTAGAACATGAGAGGGGAACTAATAACCGACTGAAAGTATAACTGCACCATGCCTAAAGGGGCATGAAGGGAATACAGTTAAGGCTTCTCAAATCATCTCTAGGTACTCGAGATGTTTTCAATGATTTGCAATGCTGAGTAGTTCGATATCCGGTGGAGGAGAAGAAAACTGCCTACCTAATAGATTGATCTATGGTATGCCACATGATCCAAGATTCCTTCGATGATGTTAATGAGTTTTAGAGGGTAGTATAGAAGTACAAATGCTCTATATTAGTATGAATAAATGAGCATTTAAAGTTTGTAATATAGCTAGTAGTATGTGTAAACTACTAAGTTATTTGGTACGACTCTTGTGATATATGAATAAAAGATATGTTTTTATTATTCAAATTCTTATGTGGATTTTTGTTGTTGTTTTATATAGAATCATGTCACCAACCAGAAGACCCCAACGAGAGATAAATAATGATGATAATTCTACCCAACAGTTAGTAGACCTTATGTTAGGAGCTATGAATAGACCCATAACCCAAAACACTTCCTTTAAAGATTTCAAATTAGTTGGTCCATCTAATTTCAAAGGTACATCTGAACCTGTCGATGCACAAATCTTGATTACTAAAATAGAAAAAAATTTCCTAGTGACCAATGTCAATAATAATCAAAAGATAACTTTTGCAACCTTTTTCTTGAAAGGCGAGGCTAATTACTGGTGGGAGTCAACTAAGGGTCGGGTAGAAACTGAAATTGTACCTTGGGATAGGTTCAAAGAGTTGTTCTTTGAAAACCATTTTTCCTAATCCCTGAAGGATCGTATGGAGGTACGATTCCTAGAACTGAAATAAGGAGACCTGACTGTATCTCAGTATACAGCCAAGTTCAACGAACTGTCCAGGTTTGCTCCTCGCCAAGTCAATACTGAACTTAGAAAGACTCAGAGGTATCAAGAAGGTTTGAAACCTTAGATACGAAGTAAATTGTCGGTACTCCAAATAAAGACTTTTTCAGAAATATTCGAGAAAGCTTCTATAGCTGAAAGTGAAAATAAAAGTCTCATTAAATTTCATCAGGAAAAAAAGAGTCAAAATGAGAAAGGGAAACATAAGACCGAACCCAGTTCAAGAGGGTTTAATAATAAACGGAAATGGGATGCTACTTTTTCCAACAACCCGGGAAAAAGATGGGTAATAACAATAATAACTTTAGTAATAATAAAATGAAACCTTGTTCTACCTGTGGAGGAAAACATAAAGGGGTATGTTTTGAAAGTAAATGTTACAATTGTGGACAAATGGGACACCTTTCTCCATAGTGTCCTCTCCCTAATAAAAATAAGTGTTTCAATTGTGGTTCTTCGGATAATTTCACAAGGAATTGTCCCAAACCCAAGAACTAGGGAGGAAAGGGGAATAGAGTACCAGAGAATAACAATAATCAGTCAACAGTAGCTGCAGTTGGTGTTCAGAATCGACCAACCGCGAGAACATTTAATATGTCGATAAGGGATGTTGTTGCTTCACAGGACGTGGTGACAGGTATCATCCCTATCAACACTTTAAATGCATAAGTGTTATTCGATTTTAGTGCCACTTGTTCCTTTGTGTCTAATAGTTTTTCTAAAAACCTGAATATACCATGTGAAAATTTAGACAAACCATTTTGTGTAGAAATTACAAACAACAAAAAGATTCCGATTAAGACCATATATAGGAACTATAGTGTAGAGATAAAGGGACACAATTTTCTGGTAGATCTTATACCAATTCAGCTGGGAGAATTTGATGTAATCTTAGGAATTGATTGGTTAGTTAACCATAACATGATGATTGATTGTCATAAAAATTGTATAAACCTTTTGACTACATCAAAGTAAAAAGTAGTGTTTAACGGAAGTT
Organism: Panax notoginseng; assembly: GCA_016801055.1. NCBI lineage: Eukaryota > Viridiplantae > Streptophyta > Magnoliopsida > Apiales > Araliaceae > Panax > Panax notoginseng. Next base: position 176,486,478 of record CM029013.1, read on the forward strand.
GTTCATCTAAGCAATCTCGATGCTTAACCATAATTCAGGTAAAAAAGTTACTTAGAAAAGGTTGTTCAGGATATTTGGCATATATAGTTGATACTCGACAAGAAGGAGTAAAACTAGATCAAATACCAATAGTTAAGGATTTTCCCGATGTGTTTTCGGATGACTTACCAAGTTTACCTCCAGATAGGGAAATTGAGTTTGTCATTGATCTTGCACCGGGAACGACACCAGTTTCTATGGCACCGTACAGAATGGCACCTGTAGAACTGAAATAGTTACTTATACAATTATAGGAACTCTTAGATAAAAAGTACATACAACCTAGTGTTTCACCTTGGGGAGCACCAGTGTTGTTTGTAAAGAAGAAGGATGGAACCATGAGGTTATATATAGATTATAGATAATTAAATAAATTAACCATTAAGAATAAATATCCTTTACCTAGAATTGATATTTTGTTTGACCAATTAAAAGGAGTCGAACACTTTTCAAAGATTGACCTTAGAACTGGTTATCATCAATTAAAGGTAAGAAAGGAAGATGAGCCGAAAATAGAATTTAGGACACGCTATGGACATAATGACTTTCTTGTAATGTCTTTTGGGTTGACAAATGCACCGGCAATATTTATGGATTTCATGAATCGTATGTTTAAATCATGCTTGGACAAATTTGTTATAGTGTTTATCAACGATAATCTGGTATACTCAAAAACACGGGAAGAGCATGTTGAACACTTGAGGGTCGTTTTGGAGATATTACGAAAGGAACGACTTTATGCAAAGTTTTCCAAGTGTGAATTCTGGTTAAAAAGAGTTCAATTTTTAGGTCATGTAATTGACAAGAATGGAATATCAGTAGATCCAACTAAGATTGAAACGGTTGTGAATTGGGAACAACCAATAACTCCAACAGAAGTAAGAAGTTTTCTCGGTTTAGCGAGTTATTATCGACGGTTTATAAAAGATTTTTCAAAAATAGAAACCCATTAACCAATTTAACTCGAAAGACGGTGAAATATGTCTGGACAAATAAATGTGAAGAAAGCTTCCAAGAGTTGAAGAAGCGACTGAGCATGGCTCTATTATTGTCCTTACCAGATGATAGAGGAGGCCTTGTAGTATTTAGTGATGTGTCACACAGAGGTTTAGGGTGTGTGCTGATGCAACATGGGAAAGTTATTGCTTGTGCATCACGACAACTCAAAGATTATGAGAAGAGGTATCCTACTCATGACTTAGAGTTAGCCACGGTAGTTTTTGCTCTAAAGATTTGGAGACATTACTTATATGGGGAGAAGTGCGAGATATATACAGATCACAAAAGTCTGAAATATATTTTTACACAAAAGGAACTGAACTTAAGGCAGAGAAGATGGTTAAAACTGATAAAGGATTTTGATTGTGAAATCTTATATCATCCTGATAAAGCTAATGTCGTAGCTGATGCGTTAAGTAGAAAGAATCAAGAAAAGTTGAACGTAATAACCACCAATGATAGGTTAATAAAAGACTTTGAAAAACTAGAAATTAAGGTGGAATGCCCAACTACCTCAACCCAAAAATTATTCATTATAGAGGGAGTTTCGTCTCTACTTGATAGAATCAAAGAGATGAAGGGAAAGGATGAAGAATGTCAGAAGTATAAGTCTAATCTAACTCATATTAAGTATAATAAATTCAGAATAGATAAGGATGGAATAATAAGATATAAAGATAGAATTTGGGTTCCGTTAAATCAAACCTTAAAAGACGAAATCTTAAACGAAGCTCATAATTCAAAATTTGCCATACATCCTGGCAGTACTAAAATGTACAAAGACTTAAGTCGACACTTTTGGTGGTCGAATATAAACAAAGAAATAACTGAATGGGTAAGCAAATGTCTCACGTGTCAAAGGGTTAAGGCTGAACATCAAAAGCCGAGTGGTTTACTTCAACCCTTACCAACTCCTATGTGGAAGTGGGAACATATAACCATGGACTTTGTGGTAGGCCTTCCAGCTACACAGAAAGGTCACAATGCCATTTGGGTAATAGTTGACCGTCTAACCAAATCAACTCACTTTTTACCTATTAAAGTTACCCATAACTTAGACCACCTTGCCAAACTGTACATTAATGAAATCATCTCTAGGCATGGAGTACCAGTTTTTATAGTATCAGATCGAGATCCACGTTTTACTTCAAATTTTTAGAAGATCCTTCAAAAATACTTAGGTACACAATTAAGATTGAGTACAGCTTATCACCCTCAGACTGGTGGACAAAGTAAGAGAACCATACAAACATTAGAGGATATGTTACAAACATTTATCATCGATTTCAAAGGAAGTTGGGAAGATCAATTACCTTTGGTGGAATTTTTCTATAACAATAGTTATCATGCTAGCATAGGTATGCCACCCTATGAAGCCTTATATGGGAGAAAATGTAGAACACCTTTGTGTTGGGATGAGGTCGGGGAAAGAAAAATGCTAGGACCTGAAATAATTCAACAAACTACTGAAACCATCAGAATTATACGTGAACGTTTACAAGCATCTCAAGATCGACAAAGGAAATACGCTGATCCACATCGTCAACAACGAAACTTTAGCATAGGAAACCACGTATTCTAAAAAGTATCTCCTTGGAAGGGTAAGATACGTTTTGCCAAGAAAGGAAAATTGAGTCCGAGATTCATTGGACCTTTTGAAATTTTGAGGAGGATAGGTGAAATTACTTATGAAATAGCACTACCTCCTGAGTTAAACCATATTCATAATGTGTTTCATGGGTTCGTCTTACGACCATACAAACCTGATTACAAATACGTTATCAATTATGAGCCAATCCAAATCGAAGAAGATCTTTCTTATGTAGAAGAACCTGTGCAGATCGTCGATCGTAAAGAGAAAATCCTAAGGAATAAAGTGATAGCATCGGTCAAAGTGATCTGGAGGAATCAGAACGTTGAAGAGGCTACATGGAAGCTTGAAGATAAAATGCGAGAGAACTATTCCCAACTATTTACTTAACCAGTACTGTAATTTCGAGGACAAAATTCTTATTAGTGGGGGTGAATGTAAAAACCCAAAACCCTAATAAGACTCGGATATGTAAATTCAGTTATATTAATTAAATCTCTCCGTTCTGAAAGTGTTATAAGTTAGTATATACTATGTTTAAGGAATTAGGTCAAATAAATTTTCGTCCGAATATTGGCGTGCTTGACACTTCGTGCTTAAAAATTTTCTTCCGAAAACGGACTTTTCGGTATATGTGTTTTGACAAGCTGCTTTCTCGTGCTTACACTGACAAAACGCTTTGTCGTGCTTGTTGGGATTTGTGTAAAATCTAGGCTAGGAACCCTAGATTATAAACCCTAATCCTAGATTATAAATCCTAATCCTAATTTGTAAACCCTAACCCTAATTAGCTAAACTAAACCCTAATCAGGTTATTCTAACACCTAATCATGATTAATAAACTTTAATTAGGTACTAATAATCATCATTAAACAACCCTAATCATGAAAAACAAAACCCTAATCAAGATTAGTCAGGATTAGGACATACTTAAGCTACTAATTTAACCTAACTAGCTCACAAGTAGGTTAGGAGTCACCAAACCAAGTCCCAAGGCTGAACATGAGCTGATAACAAACCCTAAGCAGCACAAGTAACTTAGCATCAGATATTTAGAGAGACAAGTAGGTGAAAAAGACCAAAAAAACCTAAGTTGCTTAAGTTTATAAATAGCAACACATCATCTGCCCAAACCTACGAATTCTCTAAGCCTATACACTCTTATAAACATAACAAATCAAGTCTGGGTGATAGTAGCATCAAATTCAATAGCCAGAAATCAAAATCAAGTAAGAAAGGTGCAAACTATAATTCATGGCTAGATCTTTGATGCTTTGTTCAAATTGTTGGTTAGATGTTTAGATTTGTGTAATAACATGTTAGAAAGTATGTTAGGTTGATATAACATGTTTTCATAACATTTAGATGCCTCAAATTAGTGTTTTAAGCAATTTGGAAATTTTGGAAAAACAAGCCTGACAATCAAATTTCAGAGCTTGAAGATTTGTGTATGTTAATAGTTAGGTCTGTTAATTATATGTTATTTGTAGTATGACATGAGGCCTTTAATCTGAAAAAGAAAACAGGTTCATTACAACCATATATTGTAAGATATGGGTGGTCAAATGTGGTTGACCGATCACGAAGTTCAGTTTTCTGGGTTACCCAAAAAACTCAAAAACAGGATGAGCTGGCTACTTTGACCAGCTTTGTAATCACTTTCTATTTGTTGTTTTAATAACTTTTTGTAATAAATTAATACCTTTATATAAATACTACTTATCTATGACCTTAAATTGCTTAAATAGTTCATAGGATTACTGAAATTAATGGTCAAAAGTCATTGACCGAGCTTGACCAAGTTTTTTAGGTTACCCAAAAAACTGATGAACATGAAAAACAACCTTTGGCTGTACTTTGACAAGCATAGATCGAAACCTTAGAATTATGTTTTGTCCAAACCAGTGTTATATATATGTACCTTGGCATATATACTACCTATTACAACAAACACAACACAAATCTATTACATAGATTCATAGATATACAAGCTACAAAACTGTTGACCAACCATGACTACTGTTCTGGGTTACCCAAAAACTCAAGAATAGCTCTGACAGTGACTTTGAGCCTCTATAACTTCTTGTTATATGTAGGTTATAGCACGAAATTTGTCTGATGTTGTACTACTTTATGAGTACTATAACATCCATACTTGTCCAAACCCAGAATCATTAACAGTAGCAAAGTAGATCATGGTCAAAGTGGTCCCTAGACCATGGTTGACTGAAACCCAGAAACTCAAGAACACCTATAGCGACACTTACTGTCACTATAGGACAGTAATTGTTTTTTTAGAAATTAAGTAATAAATAAATAAATATAAAAACAGTTTTAAAAATTATATTAAGTTATTATAATTAACTTTTGATATTTTTACATAAATTTAATAAATATTTTATTTTATTTAGATATTATTAATAATTAAATTAATAATAAAGTAATTAGAATAAGTACTTATAAATAATAAATAATTATTGAAAATAATATTAATGATTTAAAATTCATAATAAATGGTTATAAATTATTTAAAAATAGTAAGCAAGGTTTTTATAAAATTCTAAGTTAATATTAATTATTTAAAAATGGAAATAAATGATTTAAAAATTATTTAAGGGATAAATAAATACTTAAAAATTATTATAAGCTTCTAGAAATTATTATAATGGATATTTAAATTATCTTAGAATATAATCAAGCTTATAAATAGAATTTAGTCAATTTATCATCTTAATTAGTTATCGGTAAAGTCTTTGGACACCGAAACCATATCAAAATTAACATTAACATACGTAGATTTTGTATTTGAGCATTATTATCAATACTAATGTTTTAGATTTATATGAATGAACATCTTAGGTGTTTATTAACGAATCAAATATCATTGCTTGACTGATCTTTGCTCAGGCAAGTTTCCCTAACCATACTTACTTACGCAAATTTCTCAAACCCTGTTTATTCGTTAAACAAGATTTCTATCTTGAATTACTGTTGATATGATATACCAAACCTAAACTTGAATTATCACTTATTGTAATGTTATTGCTATAACTTCAGCGTAACTAAGAAATAAATTGTTTATTCCAATGATATTGGTTATTGAGCATAAACTATTGTGTCACACCAAATTATTTTGGTAAGACATCCTATTCTGAAGTTGTGTATCCCGTAAGGGATCGAGATTTGGTCAATAATATATTGACATTTGGGTGCATTTGAGCACTAATAGGATGAGATGCATACTCCTAGGATATTGAGTAGGCTGATCCCCTATCTCATATCTAAACAAAGTTTCTAAGTACGTGTGACTAACAGAAATAAAAAGTCCAGAAATGGTTGAAAAAGAAATTCCAAAATGGTAGCAACTATCAGTTAAATTTTGAATTGTTATACTTCTTCAAATCATATATTGTTATAAATATAAAGCATACTGAGCATGTCACAGCTCACCCTTGCAAATTATTCCCTTTGCAGTATTAGATGGTAACCTTGGTACATCTGGAGTAGATAAAGGGAAGCGTCCCTACTTAGATTTGCTTATATTCCTATCTAGTTGAATACTTTGTAATAAGAAATTCTTTTATGAGAATCATGTAATCGAACCTTAATATTTATGATATATATATATATATATATATATATATATATATATATATATATATATATGTGTGTGTGTGTGTGTGTGTGTGTGTGTGTGTGTGTGTGTGTGTGTGTGTGTATAACATCTTTTATTTTCGCAACCGTGTTTTCTTACATATATATATGTAATTTAGAATTTTCAATCTAGTTTGAGATCCTTGAGAACTATTTATCTGAATGAGGGTATATATATATATATATATATATATATATATATATATATATATATATATATATATATATATATATACATCTTTTATTTTCGCAACCGTGTTTTCTTACATATATATATATATTAATTTAGAATTTTCAATCTAGTTTGAGATCCTTGGGAACTATTTATCTGAATGAGGGTATTGATAACATGGAATGTTCATGTTATTATTGATACTATGAATTTCGGATAGATAGGTACTATCGATACGATAGTGTAGTTCGCATGACATAGACTGTAAGACCCCGAATTTTATGAAATAAAAATATTCAATTTTTCTATTTAGTAAATAGTTAAATTGATAAAAGTTTAAAGTTAAGGGTGTTATACGTAAATTTTTCAAAATAAACAAGTGGTTATAAAATATTCATTGTTGTCGGAGAATATTCGTTTGGTCGTGGAATATAAACGATAAGAATTAGTTTTCTAAAAATAACAACGTAGTTGTTACCGTTAAAACTATTGGAATACTCGGTGGTTAAAATACAATAATATGCGTTGTTGCACAGTAACACACGATATTGCACCAATTATTGATTCTTATGTAAGAAGACACTACTCAATAATTGTTACAGTAATTACTGTTCAATATTTTATTTTATTGATTCAATAATTGCTACGTTGATATTTTATATTAATATTGTTTCAATAATTGTCACTACACAGTAATTTCTATTATCAGACCAATAATTCATATTATTTGAATAATATTATTAGATAGCACTATTGTCAATGTCTAGAAAGTTCTGTCTAAGGAGAGGTTTGGTCATCTAATTACGCGGCAGTAAGGAGAAATCCTTATTAGAAAGCCCCCTCTTTCCTGGGAACTGTCTGGTTGTCAGTATTGTGATTATGTAATATTATTAATTATTGATTTATATGATAAGGAAAATATTCATTTTATATAGATATAGATGGAGAAAATTTTTAATGTGACAATTGTTGAAAATTGATAGTTTATCTTTTATGATAAAATAATTCATTTAAATATTATTATATTATAATAATATAATAATAATGATATTTTTATAATATAAGACCCCAACTTATTATAAATGAAATTGAATTTCTCTATTTATTATTTTGAAATAGTAAGGGTTGAATTGATTAATGTGGTTAGTTATAGTTAAAATGCGTAAATAGTTCAAATAAGCAAGTGGTTATAAAATATTCATTATTGAGGGGGCATATTCGTTTGGTCATGGAATATTCTTATTGTTAGGGAATATTCGTATGACGGCGCAGCCTTGTGTGGGCCCCATAACGGAAAGCGATTGGATGAAGAAAACGACAAGTATAAGTTGTTTATAAATAACGGCGTAGTTGTTACCGTTAATACTGTTGGAATACCCGGTGGTTAAATCACAGTAATACGCGTTGTTGCACAGTAGCACATGGTATTGTACCAATTATTGATTCTTATGTTGGAAGGCAGTACTCAATAATTGTTACAGTAGTTACTGTTCAATATTTTATTCTATTGATACAATAATTGCTACGTTGATATTTTATATTATTGTTGTTTCAATAATTGTCACTACACAGTATTTTCCATTATCAGATTAATAATTCATATTATTTGAATAATATTATTAGATAGCATTATTGGCAATGTCTACAAAGTTCTGTGTAAGGAGAGGTTTTGTCACCTAATTGCGCGCTAGTAAGGAGAAATCCTTATTGAAAAGCCCCCTCTTTCTTAGGAACGACCTGATTGTCAGTATTGTGATTCTGCAATATTATTTGTGAATAATTAATTATTAATTTATATTATAAGAAAAATATTCATTTTATGTGGATATAGATGGAGAAAATTTTTAATGTGACAATTGTTGAAAATTGATATTTTATCTTTTCTGATGAAATAATTTAATTAAATATATTATTATATTATAATAATAATGGTGATATTTTACAATGAATGTGTGATATATGAGTAAATGAGGAGGAGTATTTTTGTTATGGAAAATATTAAAAACATGTTTTTCATGTTTGTGGACCCCATTTTTGACTAAAATTTGATTATAGCCTGTAAAATCGTCCATATGTAGATTTCTGTCAGAAGTATCGTTATTTTGAGGTAAGGGATGCTATTTTCTTCTTAAATGATATTATTATCTTCAATATCATTATGCTGAAATATTGTTATGAATTTTATTATGGATTTTCTACCTTTTTGTGCCGGGGTTACTATTCACGTATACGGCACTATTCACGTATACGGTACTATTCACAAATATGACACTATTCGCCAAAAAATGAAATTTTTTCTTTTTCATCCCAGATGTCTTTTATGGTTACTATCTTTGATTGTATCCATGTTTTAATTTTTATTTTTGAATTCTGCTTCACAATTGGTTATTATGAAGTATTATTGATCTTGGATAAATTGTTATATGAATCCTTACTATTTGTCCTTCTGTCTCATTGGATTCGCTTTCTTTAAAATATTTTTCATCATCCTCAGTCTTAAATGATGATGTTACTGAATATCTTTGGCCTGTAATGCAAAGATGAATTATTATCTGATGAATATCTTTGGCCCGTAGTGCAAAGATGAACAGGTGTTGAGATGAATATGACCGACTAGTGATATAAATGAATATCTTTGGCTTGTAGTGTAAAGATAAATATTTGATTAAAGATGTATATTGATTGATGTTACAAGGATAAAATATTGAGGATGAACTTTTAAATCTTAGAAGATAGTAGAACTCGCTCTCTACTTGACTCTTCTAATGAATTGATGTTTCCGCTGCAGTTGTTGATCTAAAACTTGTTGTCTATTATATTTTATCAGATTTTTCCCTGTTGAAGACTAATGATAATTTATTGTATATTATCTTAGTCATAATATTCTTTACTGGGCTAGTTGGGCTCACCCTTTTCTTTTTTGTTCCATTTTTCTTCTTAGGAGGTGAGAACATAGCAGGATCTAGTCGGGGTATGGAGTGATGGTTCTAGAAAGATATTTTAGCAGTCCTCACTATTTCTGTAAAATAGTGTTTGAATAATTATAATGAGCACTTATTTGATTGTGGATATTGTCTAGAAGACAATATTTGTATTTAAACTCATAGTATGTGTTGTCGTATTTTGCACGATAATTGTATTATTGAAGTTGTAGTTTGCTTTTTGTACCATGTATTTGACAATTCAGAATGGGTGTTGTATACCTATTTTGACGTCACAGTTGGTATCAGAGCTTAGGGATATGGTCTCTGGCGGAGATCAGGGAATAGAACTAGAAAAGGAGAGATGATTAAATTCTTCGCTAGTGTGTCCTACCTAAGCTTATTTGTTGGTCGGTCATAATATAAGGATATTATGTGATATGTTAATTTGTTTAATTAACCCTTATTTTATGGCAGTATTTGAGAATGGCAGCCGAGAACGTTAACAATGGAGTATATGAGACTGTGGAACAACCTTTTGATGGAGTATATGAGACTGTGGAACAACCTTTAGTCACAAACCAGGAGAACGTGCAACAGGAAGGCAATATTCCTCCTGTAAACAACGTTACCGAGCAAACAATGAATGATGGAATGTTTAGGAATTTTTTGCAGTTCATGCAAAATCAGACGAGGGAGACTCGTGTGCATAATACGGGTGGAAATGATAGTAACGCGCGGTTTGTCATGGCCAAGCAGTTCAAAGAGTTGGGACCACCAGAATTTTGGAGAAAGCCAGATCTGATTAAGGCGGAGACGTGGGTCAAGCAAATTACCAAGATATTCGATGTCTTGGGATGCACGAAAGAATAGAAGGTTCCATTCGCCACTTTTATGTTCCGTAATGCGGCAGATTACTGGTGGGAATCTGTGAACGTACCCATCCAACTGCACTCAGCATGTCTTGGGAAATGTTTCAGAAACTATTTAATGACAAGTACTTTCCTGAAAGTATTCGTCATATGAAGGAGGTAGAGTTTATTATACTAGAACAAAACAACATGATGGTGTCCCGGTACGAGGCGAAGTTCGCGGAGTTATCCAGGTTTACACCTCATTTGGTGGAGAACGAGGAACGTATGACGAGGATGTTTTTGAGAGGTCTAAAACTCGAGATTCGGCAATATCTTATCTCTCATAAATTTTTTTTATATTCAGATATTATAAACAAGCTCAATTATTAGAGCAAGATAATGAGTATGTTCAACCGAGGGACAACAACCAGGGTCAGACGGGTGATAGCAGTCATCGAACCAATGATAACCAGCGGTGAGGAAGGAATACAGATAAAAGCGGTATCACTTTGGTGGTAATTGTGGCCGTGAAAATAGAAGAAGCGAGTTAGGAAGAGATTTCAAGAAGAGAAGGTACAACAATGATAACGTGAAGACGACAGCACAAACATCAACTGTTTCTAGGGGAGGAGAACGACCACCGGTCGTATGTTACAAATGCAGAAAAGAAGGACACATCAGCCCAAACTGCCCACAATAATCCAAGGTATGTTATAAATGTGGAAAGGAGGGTCATATAGTTCGAGAGTGTTCTGTAGCAAAACCAAGTTCAGAGGGGATGGTGACTCCAAAAGCTGTCCCGGATAAGTTAAAATCAGCGATTCTTGGAAGAGCGTTTGTCGTGATTGGCCAAAACGCGAGAAACCCGAACGAGGTGATCATGGGTAAGCTAATCCTGAATTCTTGAGAAGTTTATACCTTACTAGATATCGATTCTACACATTCATTTATCTCTCCTGCTTGTGCTCAACGTTTAAACTTGACTCCAGAGAAATTAGATTTTGATTTATTAGTGGAGACTCCGTTAGGAGAAACTTTCGTTACGTCCACTGTTTATAAATCTTGCTTAATCCAATTTGGCACCATCACATTACCTGTGGATCTTATATCTTCAAAAGATACTTGCTTTTGATGTGATTTTAGGAATTGATTGGTTAACTACTCATCATGCCAAAATTGATTGTTTTCGTAAGGTTGTTAGTTTTCATATTCTTAACCAACCTGTCATACGAATTCAAACAACTAAATCACTAAAATCAGTCACTGTCATATCAAGTCATAAAGCTATTCGTTTATTGAAAAATGGATGTCAAGCTTTCTTAGCCCATGTTATGGATTTGAATAAAGACACGTCAAATTTGAATAAAATTTCTGTTGTTAGTGAATTTCCTGACGTATTTCTTGAAGAACTTCTTGGTCTACCCCCAGAACGTGAAGTTGAATTCTTTATTGATCTTGAACCCGGTACAAAGCCCATTTCTAAAACCCCATATCGAATGGCTCCTATTGAACTTCAGGAGTTAAAAGTCCAATTACAGGAGTTGTTAGACATCGGTTTCATTCGTCCTAGTACGTCTCCTTGGGGTGCTCCTATTTTATTCGTAAAGAAGAAAGACGAGAGTATGCGACTTTATATTGACTATCGATAATTGAACCATGTCACCATCAAGAATAGGTATCCGCTACCTCGTATTGATGACCTATTCGACCAGTTGCAAGGAGCACAATTCTTTTCAAAGATTGATCTTCGTTCTGGATATCATTAGCTGAAGATTAAAACTGAGGATATTCCAAAAACTGCCTTTAGAACTCGGTACGGGCATTATGAATTCATAGTCATGTCTTTTGGATTGAATAATGCTCCTGCTGCTTTTATGAATATGATGAACCGTGTGTTCAAAGAATATTTGGATCAGTTCATTGTTGTCTTTATTGATGACATCCTCATCTATTCTAAAAGCCGTAAAGATCATGAGCACCATTTGAAGCTGGTACTTCAAAGGCTTCGCGATAACAAGCTATATGCCAAGCTGAAGAAATGCGAGTTCTGGCTTGAGGAAGTAGCATTTCTTGGGCACGTGGTGTCAAAACATGGAGTATCTGTTAACCCAGCGAAGATTAAAGCAATCCAAAGTTGGGAGCAACCAAAGTCGGTGACCGATATGCGTAGTTTTCTAGGCTTAGCTGGTTATTATCGGAGATTTGTGGAAGGATTTTCTCGAATCGCTACTCCGTTAACTCATCTGACTCGGGAAGATACAAAATTCGTATGGAGTGAGGAATGCGAGAAGAGTTTCCAAGAGCTAAAGAGGAGACTTATTTCGGCACCTGTTCTAATAATACCATCTGGTTCAGATGGATTTGTTATCTACAGCGATGCTTCAGGCAAAGGGTTAGGATGTGTTCTCATGCAATATGCGAAAGTCATAGCCTATGTCTCGCAACAACTTAAAGAATATGAGAGGAATTATCCTACTCATGATTTGGAGTTGGCAGCAGTCGTTTTCGCTTTGAAGATTTGGAGACACTACCTGTATGGGGAGAAAGTGGAGATCTACATGGATCATAAAAGCCTCAAATATTTCTTCACTCAAAAGGAACTCAACATGCGACAACGACGTTGGCTCGAGCTGTTGAAAGATTACGACCATACCATCCAATATCATCCTAGAAAAGCAAACGTGGTAGCTGACGCATTGAGTAGAAGATCATATGCTGGTACGAGTGCGATATTGTCAACACAAGGGCCTATTTTATATGACTTGCAAAGGATGGAGATAGAGGTAAAGGCTCTAAGTACCCACGTGATGATATCAAATATACGAGTAGAACCGACTTTAATCGATAAAGTTAAAGCTGCTTAAGCTACAGACATGGAGCTGATGCGCATGAAGAAGAAAGTGCAAGAAGGTGCTATTCCAGAAGCAAGAATAGATAAAGAAGGAATACTTCGAGTCAACTCCAGACTTTACGTTCCTAACGATTCTGACTTGAAGCATAGAATCATGATGGAGGCACACAACACACCATTTGCAATCCATCCTGGAAGTACCAAAATGTATCATGATCTTCGACATACATTTTGGTTGAGCAATATGAAGAGAGAGATTGCGGAGTTCATCTCAAGGTGTTTAACTTGTCAACGTGTAAAGGTGGAGCATCAAGTGCCAAAGGGTCCATTACAACTACTTGAGATCCCGAAATAGAAGTGGGAACACATTACCATGAATTTCGTTACGGGTCTTCCCAAGGTATCTCAAGGCATAGATGTGATTTGGGTCATTGTTGATAGATTAACCAAGTCTGCCCATTTCTTGCCTATACGTGAGACTTATTCCCTTGAACGTCTTGCTCGTATGTACGTGAATGAGATTATGAGATTGCATGGCATGCCAGTATCCATAGTTTCGGATCATGACCCAAGATTCACTTCACGATTTTGGGTTAGCTTGCAGAAAGCTATGAGCACAGATTTACGATTCAGTTCGGCATACCATCCTCAAACGGACGGACAATCGGAAAGGACTATTCAAACCCTTAAAGATCTATTAAGACTCTGTATTCTAGATTTCAAAGGAAGTTGGGATAAGTACTTGCCACTGGTGGAATTCTCCTATAACAACAGTTATCAGACAAGTATAGGTGTGGCTCCATTTGAAGTCTTGTATGGACGAAAGTGTCATTCTCCAGTATGCTGGGACGAGGTGGGCGAAGCAACTTTGTTGGGACCAGAATTAGTACGCATGCCTACAGAAAAGATCCAAATGATTCGACAACGTATACAAACGGCACAGGATCGACAAAAGAGTTATGTGGATCTTCATCGAAAGGACGTAGAATTTAATATTGGGGATCATGTATTGTTACGTATTGCTCCATGGAAGGGAGTTACAAGATTTGGAAAGAGAGAAAAGCTCAATCCAAGTTTTGTTGGTCCATTTGAAATTCTTGACCGAATAGGAAATGTGGCCTATAGACTCGCATTACCTCCAAGCATGTCTCGTGTTCATAATATTTTTCACATATCTATGCTTTGTAAATATGTAAAGGACCCGAACCACATTATTGAGTTAGAACCGGACGAGATAGCCGAAGATTTAACGTACGAAGAGGTACCTGTTAAGATCTTGAATAGGAAAGAGCATGTCCTACGCACAAAGGTTATACCACAAGTAAAGGTTTTGTGGAGAAACCATGCTATTGAAGAAATGACCTGGGAATTTGAATTAAAAATAAAAGTGAGATATCCTCACATTTTTGAGACACCAGGTACGTACGTCAATTTTGACGACAAAATTTTATAAGGAGGGGAGGTTGTAAGACCCCAACTTATTATTAAATGAAATTAAATTTCCTCTTTATTATTTTGAAATAGTAAGGGTTGATTTGATTAATGTGGTTAGTTATGGGTAAAATGCGCAAATATTTCAAATAAGCAAGTGGTTATAAAATATTTATTTTTTTCGGTGAATATTCGTTTGGTCGTGGAATATTCGTACGACGGTGTAACCTTGTGTGAGCCCCATAATGGAAAATGATTGGATGAAAAAAGTGACAGGTATAAGTTGTTTATAAATAACGGCGTAGTTGTTACCTTTAATACTGTTGGAATACCCGGTGGTTAAAACGCAGTAGCACACGGTATTGCACCAATTATTGATTCTTACGTAAGAAGGCACTAGTCAATAATTGTTAGAGTAATTACTGTTCAATATTTTGTTTTATTGATTCAATAATTGCTACACTGATATTTTATATTATTGTTGTTTCAATAATTGTTACTGCACAGTATTTTCTATTATCAGATCAATAATTCATATTATTTGGATAATATTATTAGATAGCATTATTGGCAATGTCTATAAAGTTCTGTCTAAGGAGAAGTTTGGTCATCTAATTGCGCGCCAGTAAGGAGAAATCCTTATTAGAAAGCCCCGTCTTTCATGGGAACGACCTGGTTGTCATAATTGCGATTCTGTAATGTTATTTATGAATAATTAATTATTGAGGAAATATTTATTTGATGTGGATATAAATGATAGATTTATTTATGTGGTTATAAATGAAGGAATTAGTGTTAAGGTATTTTATCAGTATTTTGTCGGATTAGAGGTATTAAAAGATCAAATCGGTGTTCTTAAAGATCTACTGCGTGAGTTATAATTTTGATCCGACCGTTGGATCGTTGTGATTTTTGGATATGTTATACATATATAAGTTGAGTATATATCCACAAATTTTGAACCGTTAAAAATTAATGTATGATTTGTTATGAATTTTAAAAGGTGTTGAAAATCGTCCGTTTGTGGATTTCGGATATTTTTTGTCTGGAATTTGGAAAAACTCAAAGCTACAAAGTTGTACAGAATTCGATTTCGTGTGGAATGGATATATAATTTGTATTTTTCTTATAAACGTGCTATTTTCAATGAATTACTGAAGTTTTGGAAAATAAAATAATTTTTATTAAATTATGAGTGGGACCCACTTTTTGGTTGGTGTTGAATGCACATGGGCTGCTATATTTTTTTAGAATTGAAGTGCTGATTTTGGTCAAGAAGCATGCGTAGGAAGAAAAGAAATAATAATAACATTTTATTATTTTAGTCTCCTTTGGCATTCTAGCATTTTCCTATAAATAGGCGCTTAAGTTAGAATTGAAAATCACACCAAAAATAAGTTTTCTTTCTCCCTAGATTATCGAGCGTATTTTGTCAGTATTTTGATACTTTGAGAGTTACTATTCAGTACAAGTTTTTGTCAGTACAATATCCGAAATTCAGTCAGAAGTACCGTTATTTTGAGGTAAGGGATGTTATTTTCTTCTTAAATGATATTATTTTCTTCAATATCATTATGCTAAGATATTGTTATGAAATTTATTGTGGAATTTTTATCTTTTTGTGTCGGGGTTACTATTCACGTATACGGTACTATTCACAAATACGACAGTATTCATCGAAAAATAAATTTTTTTCTTTTTCGTCCCAGATGTCTTTTATGGTTACTATCTTTGATTGTATCCATATTTTGATCTTTATTTTTGAATTCTTCATCACAATTGGTTATTATGAAGTATTATTGGTCTTGGATAAACTGTTATATGAATCCCTACTATTTGTCCTTCTGTCTCACTGGATTTGCTTTTCTTTAAAATATTTTTCATCATCCTCAGTCTTAAATGATGACGTTACTGAATATCTTTGGCCTATAGTGCAAAGATGAATTATTATCTGATAAATATCTGTGGCCCGTAGTGCAAAGATGAACAGGTGTTGAGATGAATATAACCGACTGGTGATACAAATAAATATCTTTGGCCTGTAGTGCAAAGATGAATATTTGATTAAAGATGTATATTGATTAATGTTACAGGGATAAAATATTGAGGATGAACTTTTAAATCTTAAAAGATAGTAGAACTCATTCTCTACTTGACTCTTCTAATAAATTGGTATTTCCGCTGCAGTTGTTGATCTAAAACTTGTTGTCTATTATATTTTATCAAATGTTTCCCTGTTGAAGACTAATGATAATTTGTTGTATATTATCTTAGTCATAATATTCTTTACTAGGCTAGTTGAGCTCACCCTTTTCTTTTTGTTCTATTTTTCTTCTCAGGAGGTGAGAACATAGCAGGATCTAGTCGGGGTATGGAGTGATGGTTCTAGAAAGATGTTTTAGCAGTCCTTACTATTTCTATAAAATAGTGTTTAAATAATTGTAATGAGGACTTATTTGAGTGTGGATATTGTCTAGAAGATAATATTTATATTTAAACTCACAGTATGTGTTGTCATATTTTACACGGCAATTGTATTATTGAAGTTGTAGTTTACTTTTTGTACCATATATCTAGCGACTCAGAATGGGTGTTGTATACCTATTTTGAGGGCGTCACATATTATTTCTTTCAATATCATTATGCCGAAATATTGATCTGAATTTTTTATCAAATTTAAAACTTTTAATGTCGGGATTACTATTCACGTATACGACACAATTCATGTATACGACACTATTCATCGAAAAATTAATTTTTTATTTTTTATCCAATATATCTATTATGGATACTAGCTTTGATTGTATCCATATTTTGATCATTCTTAAATTTTACTTCACTGTGATTATTTATGAAGTGTTTTTGAACTCGGATTGTTTAAAGTATGAATCCTTAATATTTGTTCTTTTGTTTCACTGGATTCGTTTTCTTTAAAATATTTTTCATCATCATCAGTCCTAAATGATGATATAACTGAATATCTTCGGCATGTAGTGCAAAGATGAATGATTTTCTGATGAATATCTTTGACCCATAGTGCAAATATGAACATGTGTTTAGATGAACATGACCAACTGATGAATATCTTTCGTCTGCAGTGCAAAGATGAACATTTAAATCCAGATATATATATTGATTGATGTTACAGTGATGAAATATTGACGATGAACTTTTTAATTCATAAATAGAAGATAGTAGATTTTATTATCTACTTAACTCTTCTAATGAATTATTATTTTCGCTGCGAATATTGATTTAAAACTTCTTGTCTATTGTATTCTATTAAATTTTTTCCTGTTGAGGACTAACGATAATTTGTTCTATATTATATTGGTCATAATGTTCTTTACTGGGCTAGTTGAGCTCACCCTTTTCTTTTTTGTTCTATTTTTCTTCTTAGGAGGCGAGAATGTAGCAAGCACTAGTCGAGGTATGGTATGATGGTTCTAGAAAGTTGTTTAATAGTCCTCACTATTTTTATAAAATAATGTATCAATAATTATAATGAGGACTTATTTGACTGTGGATATTGTCTAGAAGACAATATTTGTATTTAAACTTACAGTTTAAGTGTTGTCGTATTTTGCACAACAGTTTAAGTAGTACACTGTATTGCACCAATTATTGATTCTTAAGTAGGAAAGCACTACTCAATAATTGTTACATTAATTACTGTTCAATATTTTATTCTATTGATTCAATAATTGTTACTTTTATATTTTATATTATTGTTGTTTTAATAATTGTCACTACACAGTATTTCCCATTATCAAATTAATAATTCATATTATTTGAATAATATTATTAGATAGCATTATTGGCAATGTCTTGAAAGTTCTGTCTAAGGAGAGGTTTGGTTACCTAATTGTGCGTCAGTAAGGAGAAATATTTATTGGAAAGCCCCCTCTTTCCTGGGAACGGCCTGGTTGTCAGTATTGTGATTCTATAATATTATTTGTGAATAATTAATTATTAATTTATATGATAAGAAAAATATTCATTTTATGTGAATATATAGATGGAAAAATTTTTTAATATGACAATTGTTAAAAATTGATATTTTATCTTTTCTGATGAAATAATTCAATTAAATATATTATTATATTATAATAATAATGGTGATATTTTACAATGAATGTGTGATATATGAGTAAATGAGGAGGAGTATTTTTGTTATGAAAAATATTAAAAACATGTTTTTCATGTTTGTGAACCCCATTTTTGACTGAAATTTGATTATAGCCTGTAAAATCGTCTGTATGTGGATTTCGGTCAATTTCTGTTTGCATTTTGGAAAAACTTAAAACTATAAAGTTGTAGAGAATTGAATTTCCTATGAAAAGGATATAAGATTCGAATTTTTCTGATAAAAGGACTATTTATTATGAATTATTGAAGTTCCGAAATAAGTGATTTTTGAAGTTTTAAATATTTTTTTAATAAAAACGTTTTTGGTATTTTGTCGGCTACACTAACATGTGCAAAGTGTTGAAATCAGTTGGTAAAAGTGTGCGTAAGAAAATTTTTATAAATAATATCATTATATTAAAATTTCTGCTTTGGTGTTCTAGGCATTTTCCTATAAATAGGGTGCTTATGTTAGAATTGAAAATCACACCAGAAACTAAAAATTTTTCTCTATATTATCGAGCGTTGCCTTGTGAGTATTTTGATACTTTGAGTGTTGTTATACGATGCTAGTTCCTTCAGCACTATATCAGGTATTTCAGTCATAAGTACTGTCTTTTCGTTGTAAGGGATGTTATTTTTTTATAAATGATATTTTTTCTTTCAATATCATTATGTCGAAATATTGATCTAAACTTTTTATCAAATTTGGAAGTTTTAGTGTCGGGGTTACTATTCACGTATACGACACTATTTATGTATACGACACTATTCACGAATACGGCACTATTCACCAAAAAATTAAATTTTTATTTTTTATCCAAGATATATATTATGGATACTAGCTTTGAGTGTATCCATGTTTTGATCATTCTTGAATTTTACTTCACTATGATTATTTATGAAGTGTTTTTGAACTTGGATTGTTTAAAGTATGAATCCTTAATATTTGTTCTTTTGTTTTATTGGATTCGTTTTCTTTGAAATTTTTTTCATCATTCTCAGTCCTAAATAATGATATAACTGAATATCTTTGGCATGTAGTGCAAAGATGAATGATTTTTTGATGAATATCTTTGGCTCATAGTGCAAAGATGAACAGGTGTTTAGATGAACATGACCAACTGATGAATATCTTTGGCCTATAGTGCAAAGATGAACATTTGATTCTAGATATATATATATATATATATATATATATATATATATATATATATATTGATTGATGTTACAGGGATAAAATATTGACTATGAACTTTTTAATTCATAAATAGAAGATAGTATATTTTATTCTCTACTTAACTCTTCTAATGAATTATTATTTCCACTGTGAATATTGATTTAGAACTTGTTGTCTATTATATTCTATTAAATTTTTTCCTGTTGAGGACTAACGATAATTTGTTCTATATTATCTTGGTCATAATGTTCTTTACTGGGCTAGTTGAGCTTACCCTTTTCCTTTTTGTTCTATTTTTCTTCTCAGGAGGCGAGAATGTAGCAGTCACTAGTCGGGGTATGGAATGATGGTTCTAAAAAGTTATTTAGTAGTCCTCACCATTTTTAAAAAATAATGTATCAATAATTATAATGAGGACTTATTTGAGTATGAATATTGTCTAGAAGACAATATTTGTATTTAAACTTACAGTTTAAGTGTTGCCGTATTTTACACGATAATTGTATTAATAAAGTGGTAGTTGTTTCTGTACCATATTTTGGCAACTCAGAATGAGTGATGTATACTTATTTTGGGAGCGTCACATATAATGAATGTGTGATATACGAATAAATGAGGAGGAAGAGCATTTTTGTTATGATAAATGCTAAAAACATGTTAAACATGTTGGTGGATCCCATTTTTGACTGAAATTTGATTATAGCCTGCAAAATCGTCAGTATGTGGATTTCGGTCAATTTTTGTTTGGAATTTGGAAAAACTTAAAGCTACAAAGTTGTAGATAATTGAATTTTCTATGGAATAGACATAAGGTTCAAAATTTTCTGATAAAAGAGCTATTTATTATGAATTATCAAAGTTCCAAAATATTGGGTCTAAATTGATTTTGTTACAAAAATTGTTTAAAACATATTTTTCATGTTGGTGGGCCCCACTTGATGTTGCAAAATGCTAAATTCAGATTTCTAAGGTGGGTGTAGGAAAATTTTATATAAATAATATTATTTTATTAAATTTTCTGCTTTAGTGTTCAAAGTATTTTCCTATAAATAGAGTGTTTAGGTTAGAATTAAAAATCACACCAGAATCAGAAGTTTTCTCTCTCTATATTATCGAGCGTATTTTCGTGAGTATTTTGATACATTGAGCGTTGCTATACGGTGCATGTTTTCTTCAGTGTTATATCTGATATTCCAGCCAGAAGTACTATTCTTTTGAGGTAAGGGATGTTATTTTCTTCGTAAATGATATTATTTTATTCAATATCATCATGCTAAATTATTGATATGAGTTTTATTGTGGAATTTCTACCGTTTTGTGTCGGGTTACTATTCACGTATACGTCACTATTCACAAATACGACATTATTCACCAAAAAATAAAATTTTCTCTTTTTCGTCCCAGATGTCTATTATGGTTACTATCACTGGTTGTATCCATGTTTTAATCTTCATTTTATACTCATTTTGTTAAAATTTTGGCTTCTATACTCCATGAAATTAGTAGAATATCTTTGATATTTGCACTTCATCAAGTATCTTTACATGGAAATATTATTTTGAGCATTCTTGATAAGTTTTAACTTTTTCATACCGGAGTACTATTCACTCGAAGTACTATTCACCTGGGGTACTATTTATGATAAAAATTGATTCGTTTTCGGTCCAAATTATTCTTGGTACAATATTATTTTTGAATTTTACTCCACAAAGCAGTGTCATGTTGACAATTTGGACGTTATTGATTTTTGGATAAATTAAATTATAAATCTTTAAAAATTTATCCTTAAACTTGTTTTATTGAATTCTTATATCATTGTCATCATCCTTATGTTTATATTATGTTGAAAGTCATCTGTGGCCTGTAGTGCATAGATGGACTTGGTATGATTATGACCAAGGATTATTCGGTATAATCATGGCCGTAATGTTACAAATGATGTGGTAAAAGTCCTCATTGCCCCGTAGTGAATTGATGGACAGTTGTTGGCATGATCATGACCATTGATGAATATACGAATATCCTTGGCCCGTACTGCATGGATAATTTGTGGTCGTGATACTAATGAATATCCTTGGGTGTAGTGCAGGGATGATGTGGATTATTTATTAAGTTGAGTCTCAGCGATAAAAGTGATGAAAAATCTTTTAAATCATAGAAGATAGTAAATTTTATTCTCTACTTGACTCTTCTAATGGATTGCTTGTTCCACTGCCGTTAAACTTGATGTTTGTTATATTTTATCAGTTTAACACTGTTGAAGACTAACGATAAATTATTCTGCATTATCTTAGTCATAATATTTCTTACTGGGCTAGTTGAGCTCACCCTTTGCTTTTATTATCCTCTTCAGGAAATGAGAATATAGTTGGGTCTAGTCGGGGAACGGAGTGACGACCCAGATGTTGATTAGTAGTCCTCATTATTCTGTGAAATAGTGTGATAATAAATTTATTGGGGACTTATTTTGAGTTTTAATATTGTCTAGACGATATTATTTATATTGAAACTCACAGCTCATGTTGTATATTTAAGTTTATATTTGTATTTTGTACCATATATTTAGAGACTCAGAATGGGTGATGTATACCTATTTTGGGGGCGTCACAGTTGGTATCAAAGGTTAGGGATATGTGTAAGACCCCAACTTTATAATGAATAAAATCGAATTTCCTCTATTTATTATTGTGAATAATAAAGTGTTAATTTGATATAATGCTTTGGTTATGGGTGAAATGTACAAAATTTTCTAAATAAGAAAATGGTTATAAAATATTCATTGTTGTCGGGGAATATTCGTACGATGGCGCAACCATTTGTGGCCCCACAACAGAATAACTGTCGGATGAAGAAAACGACAAATTTAAATTTTTATAAATAACGGCATAATTGTTACCGTTAACACTGTTGGAATACCTGGTGGTTAAAATACAGTAATACGCGTGGTTGCACAGTAGCACACGGTTTTGCACAGTATTTTTGAATTATTGATTCTTACGTAAGAAGGCACTACTCAATAATTATTACAGTAATTACTGTTCAATACTTTATTTTATTGATTCAATAATTGATGCGTTGATATTTTATATTATTGTTGTTTCTATAATTGTCATTGCACAATATTTCCTATTATCAGATTAATAATTCATATTATTTAAATAATATTATTAGATAGCATTTTTTGCAATGTCTAGAATGTTCTGTCTAAGGAGAGGTTTGGTCACCTAATTGCGCGCTAATAAGGAGAAATCCTTATTAGCAAGCCCCCTCTTTCCTGGGAACGGTCTGGTTGTCATAATTGTGATTCTGCAATATTATTTGTGAATAATTAGTTACTGATTTATATGATAAGGAAATATTTATTTTATATGGATATAAATGATGGATTTATTTATGTGGTTATAAATGAAGGAATTAATGCTGAGGTATTTCATTAGTATTTTGTCGAAATGAAGAACGAAATTTGGGATTTTCAAAAAATTAGTTTATCACTTAATTTTGTAAAATCTATAACTCTTTGTGTATAATGAGTTAGGAGATGATCTATATATCAAAAGAAAGCCCTATAAGTAAGCTAACCGTAGAAATTTGAATCACCCAAAAATCCTTTGTAGATTTGTCATGATGAATTTTTGAATGAAACTGGTCTGAAGGACTCATAATCCGAAAAATCAGTGTTTTTGAGATATATTGTGTGAGTTATAATTTTTAATCCGACCGTTGGATCATTGTGATTTTTGGATATGTTATACATATAAAAGTTGAGCATATATCCACAAATTTTGAACCGTTAAAAATGAACGTATGATTTGTTATAAATTTTAAGAGGTGACTAATTTAGAAATTATTTTTATAAATAATTTTCGTAGAAATTTCTAGAAGGTGGGCCCCACTTTTGTTTTTAATTAAAAGCATGTGATGAATTAAAGCTTCAAGTATGGTGGGCTGGAATTTTCAACTTGGCATACGTAGAAATAAAATAAATATATTATTTTATTAATTTAGTCTCCTTTGGCGTTCTAGCATTTTCTTATAAATAGGTGCTTATGTTATAATTGAAAATCACACCAAAAACATAAGTTTTCTCTCTCTATAATATCGAGCGTGTTTTTGTGAGTATTTAGATACTTTAAGAGTTGTTATTCAGTGCAAGGTTCCTTCGACTTTTCATCCGATATTCCAGTTAGAAATACTACTCTTGAGGTAAGGGATTTTAAGGGTTATTATATTTTTCAGTTTTGTTATTTTTCTGACCTTTTAAAAATTTTGAAAAAATTTGAAATGATAATTTGATGAGTTTTCTAGATTGTGTCCAAAAATAGCGATTTTTGGATATATAAATTAAGAGTTATGAATTTTATGGGAAAAGACTATTTTAAAAGTAAACCCTTATAACTCATTGTGGTTAACTCCAAAATTGGTAAATTTTTTATTGAGAGTACATGTATATAACAGAAATATACTCTGTAAATTTCGAAATTTTTACACAAAAGTACAATTTATGATAAATGTCTAAATATTCGACAGTTTTGGCAATATGATAAATAGTAAATTAATTTTAAAAATTCTGAGAAAAATATATGTTCAATATGAGACTATATTCTACTAAATCCCAGAAAAGAAATATTTTTGGGACTGATTTGATATTTTTCTTGAAAATGGACTAGTTATGAGTAAATGAATTAAATATGTTATGGGAAGTAAGAAAATTGGAAAATAGGATTTTATGGCTTGAGAATCCTATATAAGGTATATGCAGATTTTTGATGAGGGTTTTGGTTATTAGTGATGAAATTTTATGAGTTTGGCATTTTAGGATGATTAAATACATTATTTAGTAAAGTGTAAACAATTAAAATAAATTATTTATAAGTTTAAGAAATGTTATTCTTTCAATATTATTATACCGAAATATTGGTATGAATTTTATTGTGGAATTTCTATCTTTTTCATGTCGGAGTTACTATTCATGAATTGCTATTCATGAGTTACTATTCACGGGATACTATTCACGACAAAATTGGTTTCTTTTACTGACCAAATTATCGTTGATTTATGAATCTTACTCTTGAGATTAAATCTATATGTTGATTAAATTATTTTTATTATCATATATAATATTTTTATAACCCTAATGATGATGTTTATCTTTGACTTGAGTGTAAAGATAGGTAGATTATTGGTATGATCGTGACTATGGGTTCTCTTTGGCCAGTAGTGCAAAGATGAATTGTTGACTGATATGATCATGACCATTGAAGTTATAATTGAATATCTTTAGCTTAAGTGCAAAGGTGAATTGATCAACATGGTTATAATTATGGTTTATATAAATTCTGAAATGATTATGTGTTTCTTTGAGATATGAATATCTTTGGCCCGTAGTTGAAAGATGACCTGTTATTGAATATCTTTGGCCCGTAGTACAAAGATGATCTGTTGTTGAATATCTTTGGCCTGTAGTGCAAAGATGATCTGTTTTTGAATATCTTTGGCCAGTAGTGCAAAGATAAACGGTTGACGAATATCTTTGGCCCGTAGTGCAAAAATGAATTTATTGGTATGATTATGAATAGGAACTGTGATTTGGTATAATCATGATCTTTGATGTTTCAGGTAAAGACATGTGATGAAAATTATCTTCGTTCAGGATGCAAAGAGGAATTTAGAATCACAATTATGATTATGAGTTATTCATATGATTGTGGACCAGAACTGTTGATTGATATTACAGGGATAAAACATTGTTAATGAATTTTTAACATGGATAAGATCATAGACTTTGTGGTCTATTTGACTCTTCTAATGGATTGCTCGTTCTGCTGCAACTATGGTTGAAATTTTTTTATCATCTACCTTATGTTCTAAATCTCTGATTTATTACTGTTAAAGGCTATTGATAATTTATTTATCATTAGTCATGATATTTTTTATTGGGCTAGTTGAGCTCACCCTTTTGCTTCACAATTCCTTTCAGGTAATAAGAGTGTAGTTGGGTCGAGCGGGGGTAACAAGGGAATAGAACGGTGGTCACTAGCTGTGGAGTTCTCCCTAAACAGTATAGAAAAGTGTGTTATATTTTATACATCATTTAGTAGTTATATTTGGTGAATCAAATACGGTGAGGCGAACCCAACGTTGGAAGGGTGTTTTGCCACTATCATACAAGATGTCTAATGAGATGTCTAATGACATACAACCTCATGTCATCATAAGACAGGGTTGTGCACATCTATTTGCTGAGTATATCTACGACCACTACCTATATAATCTCGGGGTTTGGTTGAAGTATAACTATAAATTAGAGACAGTGGAGATAATAATATGTCAAGAGAAGACTCACCATTAGAAAGAATATAATAGTAATCTTCTCGTTTTTCTTTGGGGTCTATTGGGTCAACCAAGGATAATTCTGTGGACATATAATATCTATCATATCCTAGACGCATGGGCTCCCATGTACGAAGGTTTCCTTGAGCACTTCCCAAAGATTCTAATTTCTACAATAGTTTTTGACTATACCTTTATGTAAGGTGCCATTGTGACATACTATCCAAGGTTGGGATGAGAGTTACAGTTGGTATATATTTGTATCAAAACTCACAGTATATGTGTTATTGTATTTTGCACAACAATTATTGTAATAAAGTTGTAGTTATTTTCTGTTTCATGTATTTGGCGACTCAGAATAGGTTGGGTGGAATTGACCTATTTTGGGGGCGTCACAATATGATCCCTGGCTGAGATGTGAGACAAGAACTAGGAGGGGAGAGACGAGAAATTCCTTCGCTAGTATGACCTACCTAAGTTTATTTGGTATTTAATTGATCGGACAGAGTATAGGGATAATATGTGACATGTCAATTAACCCTTGTTTTGTTACAGTATTTGAGAATGACATCTAAAAAATTTTGAGATGAGCAATGGAGCAAAACAATATGACCGTATCGCAGTACGAAGCTAAGTTTGTTGAGTTATCCCGGTTTGCATCCCATTTGGTAGGCAACGAGGAACGAATGATGTGAATGTTTCTGCGAGGTTTGAAACCCGAAATACGCCAATACCTCATTTCTCAAAAACTTTGTTCATATTCATATATTGTGAATAGGGCTCAGTTATTGGAGCGCGATAATGAGTTAGCCCAACCAAAAGTTAACGACCAACAACATGATAATAATAGTACCGGTGGCAACGGCCATCGGAACAATGATAACCATCGTTGAGGAAATTATCATGCTAGAAATGGTAGCCACTTCGGTGGTAATCATGGCAAAGATAATAAAAGAAATGATTCAAGTGGAAATTTCAAGAAGAGAAGATTCAACAATGATGGAAAGACGTCAGCAACAGCACCCGTTGTTAAGAAAGGAGAACGACCACCTATCATATGCTTCAAATGCGGAGGGGAGGGACACATCAGTCCATATTGTGCCATGCAGTCCAAAGCGTGTTATAATTATGGAAGAGAAGGTCACCTAGCCCAATTTTATCATGCACCGAAGACAAGTCCAGCTGGGATGGAGGCACCAAAGGCCGTCCCAGAAAAGTCAAAACCGGTAGTTCAAGGGAGAACGTTTGCCGTGACCTCCCAGAAAGCAAGGAACCCGAACGAGATTATCACGGGTAAGCTTATCATAAACTCTAGCGAAATCTATACCTTATTTGATACCGGTTCTACCCATTCTTTTATTTCTCATACTTGCACTCAACGTTTAAATTTGACTCCGGAGAAATTAGACTTTGACTTATCTGTTGAAACTCCGTTGGGAGAAACCTTCATTACATCCACTATTTATAAGTCTTATTTGGCTCAAATCGGTACCCTCACATTACCTGTCGATCTCATTTCTTTGAAAATACTTGCATTTAATGTGATTTTGTTGACTTAGTCATATTCTAGCCTTATGTTTTGATGATGAAATGTTCAAGTACTAAATTATTTTATGGTATTTCAGGTATTTTGGTGATAAAGAGCTTTGATTGGATATTTAAGAAATTGAAGGATTTTCTCTTTTCTAGGAAAATCAATGTAAGGTCAATTGCATAATAATTGATTTTTCATTTAAAGGCTCTAGGACATTTTATTGCATTATATTTTATTAAATGTCTTAAATGAAAAATATTTTAAAATGTTATATTTAGGAAAAGGTTTTCTCTAAATACTTTAAATGTGTATTACTTGATATATGTTTTGCATGAAGCTTATTGATATATCTTGGACACTTTAGTTACTGGTACACGTGGATATACATGATTTTCTATAACAGTAGCTAAACGGTTTATGAGTTGTTGCATGAGTGGTTTCCTTAGTAATCATTCTACCTACATACTAGTTACACGTGGAGATGAGTAACAAGCTTTATCTTGGTGATTTGATATTCACATTTTACAAGGAAAATCTATTATGATTATCTTGGACTTCTAAATGTTTTATGTCTTGGAAAGATAATTGACTATTGAGTATTCCATTTCTATACGCCATATAATTAATGCTTGGAGAGAGAAAGTATGTTGTTTAAGTGGTTACCTTTTTGTATGGTCTCTTGGTTTTATTCAAACTAACAGGGATTTATTTTTGGATAAAACTTGATAATTGTGGACTATTTCAAAGCTTTACCGTTGTGGGAATTGTTACTAGATATTCCTGCCGTTTGATTAAATTAGAATATATCCCTATTTAACGGTAATACTATATTGGCTATATAAATGGTGTTTTCTTATACGAAAAAATAACATAACTCACGAAATTATTATTTGAACTTATTCCTGTTACTTCTGAGCAAATTGAATTTATCAAGTGCAACATCTGAGCAGCTAAGCAATTTAATTCTCTGATATAATTTAAGCTGGTATTTGGTAAGAAATTATTTGTTTACTTATTTTGTGCTAATTGATCATTGCATATAGTTTGAGCCTTTAATTGTTAAATTGATTATTCTTGCATTGATCATAGACCTCTATATTGTATTGATTTTTTTATTGTTAGACTAAGTGTAGTCTAAAAGTTTTAATCCTGGTGGATTAGAAAAGAAGGTTGCAAACAGGTTCAAGGAAGCAAATGTGCTTGAAGGGTGAATAGGTGCACAAGGAGCAAGAGAGCTCAAGGGAAATTAATTGTTAATTAATTTTTGTTAGAATCTGTTTTGTAATCTGTATTTATTTATAAAGAAATAAATAAAGTGAGTCTCCAATACTAGTTGGTATTGGACGTGGACTATGCTATTATCATAGAGGGTAATAGTTGAACCACGTAAAAATCTTGGTGTTGATGTTATTATTTGATTTACTTTAAAATCACATAAGTCACTTAATTATCTTAATTTGACTACTTGCTATTATATTAAGATAATTCTTTAAACATCAAGTGTTTTACTTAATAGGCTATAATTCAGTAAACTGATTTCAATCATTATAGTAGCCTGAAATTAATAATTTTCAAAAGTTGGTCATAGATTACTCCTACACTTATTCAACCCCCCTTCTAAGTGTGCGTAGTTAAATTTCATTTGGTATTAGAGTATGGCTCTACTTATCTTGGTCTTAAAGGTGACTTGTAGGGAAAGATTCTAACATGGCACAGTTCGAAAATAACTATCAAGAAGGTCAATCTACCAATATACCTCCTCTGCTATTTGGCACAGAAAATTATAACTTCTGGAAATTCCGAATGAGGATCTGTCTTAAAAGAGATCCTTGGGAATGGTGGGTTGTAGAGAACGGACCAGTTGTTCCACTAAGAGATGATGGGACACCAAATATTCTGCTAGAAATGGATTCAACCGATATCTACATGGTCTCATATGATTCAAAGGCTATGAACACACTTCTCAGCGGCATGGTACAATCCGAGATAGATAAAGTCTCCTCATGCAATTCTGCCAAAGAGATGTGGGATACGTTAGTGGTAAGTCATGAAGGTACTTCCAAAGTACGAGAAGTCAAGCTAAGCATGCTTATGCACGATTATGAAATGTTCAAGCTTGAAAAAGATGAAACCATCAAGCTAGCTCAAGCAAGATTTCTAGTCCTTATAAACTCCTTGAAATTGCTGGACAAGACTATTCCTTAAAGTGAGATCAACCGTAAGTTACTTCGGGCTATGCCCAAAAGGTTTGCTTCTAAAATCACTACTCTTCAAGATTCTGCTACTATTTCTTCTATGGATACTTTAACTTTGTTTGGTGAGTTAGAAGAATATGAACATCAGTTAAAAAGATATGATGATGAGGAGGAAACTCCTCGAAGAAAGGTCTTAGCTCTTACTGCAGATAATGAGGAAGAACTTGATGATAACTCCGATGAAGAAATAGCAATGATGTCAAGGAAACTCAAGGGGTTACTACAAAGGAAAAACAAGAGGAGAAACACTTTCAATTCAAACAAAGTCAAAGGAAAACAAACTGAAGAGACGTGCTTTGAATGTGGACGTCCTGGTCACTTCAAGAAAGACTGTTTTCAATTAAAGAATAAAGGGAAGACAAGCTTCAAAGACAACAAGAAGAACGAAGCCTTTATTACTTGGAGTGATGAAGAATCCGAAGTAGAGATCGATGCTAAAGATGAGATAGCACAAGTATTCTTCGTGGGAATTGAAGGTGAATCTAATCAGGTGTCTCTTAATGAACTAAACTCTTTAGAACAAGAAAATACGAAATTAAGAGAAAAGAACGCAAGCTTAAAAGGGTTAGTTAATACACTAATGGATGAAGTAGATTCACTAATAGATGAAAAGAAAGAAATTGAAAAGGAATCTACATGTAAAGAAGAAAAGGTTTTGATTGCAAAAATTGATTATTTAGACAATTATAATAAAATACTTTTCAATAAGGTAAAATTCTTAAATAATGAAGTTCAAAAATTGACTAATGAGTTAAAAATGAGAGATGTGTGTATTGATGCATTTAGTGATAAATCTCCTGTTAAAACATTTCCTAATAATGAACTTCAAAAAGAAATAGACTCACTAAAATCATCTCTTGCTAAATTTGTTCAAGGTGAAGAAAATCTAAATGTCATATTAGGAAAACAAAGACCTAGTTTTGAAAGACAAGGAATTGGTTATGTTTCTATACATAAAAAGAGTAATATCAAAATGTTAAAATCAAAGTCACGTTTTAGTTTAAATTATTGCTCACCTTTCACAACTTGTAAACATTGTGGTATTAAAGGTCATTTAGATATAAATTGTTTTAAGAAACGAAACAATATTAAAAAGGTATAGATTAAAAAGTGTGATTTACTTGCTACTAACATAAGTGGATCCAAAAAGATATGGGTACCAAAAAGATAAATTATTGTTTCTTGACAGGTTTGTTTAAAGGCAAGAGTTCTATCTCAAAAATGGATTCTTGATAGTGGATGCTCTCGTCACATGACTGGTGATAAATCAAAGTTTATAGAACTAAGTGTCAAGAAGAAGAATGGAACGGTCACTTTTGGAGACAATAAAACCTGCAAAATAATCGAAAAAGGTAAAATCGGCAACGACAAGGTAAGTATAAATAATGTTCACCTTGTTAACGGTTTAGAATTTAATTTAATTAGTATCAGTCAATTAATGGATAATGGCCATCAAGTTAATTTTGAAAAAGATAAATGCACAATATTTCATGGTACTAACGATACTACTCTAGTTGCACAAAGAGAAGGAAATATATATACTATTGATTTTTAGCAACAGGATGAAGAACTATGTCTTACTTCAGTACAAGATGAAGCTTATCTATGGCATAAAAGGATGGGGCATGTTCACATGGACTTAATTAAAAAATTATCCTCAAAGAATCTCGTCAAAGGGTTGCCAAAAATCAGGTTTGAAAAGAAAGGAATATGCATTCCTTGTCAACTGGAAAAACAAGTAAGAACTTCTTTTACAGCAAAGAATAGGGTATCAACCTCCTCTCCCTTGCAATTACTTCATCTTGATTTATTTGGACCGAAAAGACATTCTAGTATTAATGGTAAATTTTATGTATTTGTAATAGTTGATGATTTTTCAAGATACGCATGGGTATTATATTTAAGAACTAAGGATGAAGCATTTAAAGTGTTTGAAAAATTAATAAGGAATCTTGAAACCAAGTATAGTTATAAACTCATTAGAATTAGAAGTGATCATGGTACTGAATTTCAAAAAGATTTTATAACCTTTTGTGATCAAAGAGGTATTAGCCATGAATTCTCAGCACCAAGGACCCCTCAACAAAATGGGGTGGTGGAAAGGAAGAATATGACTCTACAAGAGACAGCAATAACTCTATTACAAGAAAGTAAGCTTCCAAAGAAATTTTGGGCCGAAGCAGTAAGTACATCATGTTATGTTTTAAATAGAGTACTCATTCGTCCTATTATTTTGAAAACACCATATGAGCTTTTGAATAATAAAATTCCAAACATAAGTTATTTCAAAATTTTTGGCTCTAAATGTTTTATCTTAAATACAAGTGACAATTTGGAAAAATTTGATGCTAAGTCATATGAAGGAATATTTATTTGTTATTCTCAAAATAGTAAGGCTTATCGCATCTTCAATATTAAAAAGTCTTGTGTTGAAGAATCAGTTCATATCACTTTCAATGAAACTAACAATGATCTTCCAGAAGAAAGTGAAGAAGATGCAGGAAATTTGGAGATAGTCAACATTTTAGCAAACCGAAATGAAGAAAACAGGAGACCGAATGAATAATTTCAGCAAACTGAAATAGATGAACAGGATGAACGTGAACCTGAAAATTTGCAGGATGCTGAAGATGAGTCTAATGATCAAGAAGAAGTTATGCATAATATCCAAATTCCAAGAACAGCTAGATACATCAAGAATCATCCTCCAGAAAATATCATTGGAGATATCAATAAAGGTATAACCACACGAAGAGGTTTACAAAATCATTGTGCATTCTCTTCATTTTTGTCACAGGATGAGCCAAAGAATGCAAAGGATGCTATACTTGATGAGAACTGGCTACTGGCAATGCAAGAAGAACTTCAACAATTTGAGAGATGTCAAGTGTGGGAACTTATATCTCCTCCAAAAGATGTTTCCATCATTGGTACTAAATGGGTGTTCAAGAACAAGCTTGATGAGCACGGAACAATCATTCTTAACAAAGCAAGGCTAGTAGCTCAAGGATATAACCAACAAGAGGGGATAGACTATGAATAAACCTATGCACCAGTGGCAAGGTTGGAATCAATCCGAATTCTGTTAGCTTTTGCATGCTACAAGAAGTTTACACTCTACCAAATGGA
Organism: Panax notoginseng; assembly: GCA_016801055.1. Taxonomy (NCBI): domain Eukaryota; kingdom Viridiplantae; phylum Streptophyta; class Magnoliopsida; order Apiales; family Araliaceae; genus Panax; species Panax notoginseng. The sequence continues at coordinate 176,519,546 of CM029013.1, forward strand.
TGTAAAGAGCGCCTTTCTAAATGGATACATCAATGAAGAGGTGTATGTCAAACAGCCTCCTGGATTCGAGCATGAAAAGTATCCTAATCATGTGTACAAGCTAAAGAAAGCTCTTTATGGCTTGAAACAAGCTCCAAGAGCTTGGTACGAAAGATTGAGTAAGTATCTCTTATCAAATGGGTTTGTTAGAGGTAAGATAGATTCTACATTGTTTATTAAGCATAAAAATATCGATATTATTATTGTTCAAATATATGTAGATGATATAATATTTGGTGCTACTAATGATTTCCTTTGTGAGTGGTTTTCCAAGTGCATGCATAAAGAATTTGACATGAGCTTAATGGGAGAGCTTAATTACTTCTTGGGACTACAAATCAAGCAAACAAAGGACGAAATATATATTCATCAAACCAAATACACAAAAGAACTACTCAAGAGATTTGGTTTTGAAGGAGCTAATTCGAAAGGTACTCCAATGTGCACATCAATAAAGCTCACCATTAATGAGAAAGGTATTGATGTAGATATAACAAAATATCGAGGTATGATTGGATGTTTATTATATTTAACTGCTTCTAGACCCGATATAATGTATAGTGTTTGTCTGTGTGCAAGATTTTAGGCTAAACCAAAAGAATCTCACTTAAATACTGTTAAAAGGATTTTAAAATATTTAAGTGGTACAATAAATTTAGGGTTGTTTTATCTAATTTTCAATTATTTTGAACTAATTGGCTATTTAGATACTGACTATGCAGGATGTCAAATTGATAGAAAAAGTACGAGTGGTGCTTGTACTTTCTTGGGATAAAGTCTCGTTTCATGGCATAGTAAAAAGCAAACTTCAGTAGCTTTTTCAACTACTGAGGGTGAATACCTAGCTGCAGGAAGTTGCTGTTCTCAGATATTATGGATGCGTCAAACTCTTTGTGATTTTGATATATTATGTGATTGTGTGCCTATATATTGTTATAATTCAAGTGCTATAGCTATATCTAAAAATCCTGTGTTCCATTCACGTACAAAGCATATAGAAGTTAGACATCATTTTTTATGTGATAATGTGTCAAAAGGTTTTATAAAATTAATCTTTATTCCTACTAAAAATCAAATTGCAGATATTTTTACTAAACCATTGAGTGAAGATAGATTTTGCATGTTACGTAGAGAACTTGGGATGTGTACTGTATGATTTCTTTTGTTATCCTAGAAATACATGTATATCGTATTAACTATTATTTATTAGGATAATTATATTTTCGGCTGGTTACTTAATTCATTTACGCGAGAATCAAGGAGAATATCATAATTAGTTTTGACATCCGAAAAGACCGGACGGCTGAAGGGGTTATTAGGAGACGTACGAATACCACATAATGGTTTTTAACAATTAAAAAGCCAAGTCAGATGGGGAGTCTTGGGAGATGTAAAGTCTTGGGAGACGTAAAGCCTTGGGAGACGTAAAGACTAAGAGACATAAAGATACATACATGTATATCCTGTATCTTTCCATTTTCCTTGTATCCTCTGATTCTCTCTGTCTCTCGTATCTTGTTTCGTATCTTCAATCACCATGAGAACCCGTACGAGCAAGCGAGCAATTACCGATTCCGACGATGATCAGACGACGGTTCCACCGCACTCTACTACCGGACCATCTAGACAGAAAAAGAAAATGAAGAGGGTTGTGTCATCTGAGGAAGAGTATTTGGACTCTTCAGTGTCTGAAGCGTCCACATTCAGTCCTTCACTGCCCAAGTCTACCGGACCCTCACGGCGTCGACAAACTCAGTATTCTAAGTCAGAAGTTTCACCTCCACCGGTCTCGGTAACCCCTACTTGTTTCTCTGATCTGCCTGAAAATTATTTTTGTAGTAATGCATACGAGGTACGCTTCAAAACAGTTATATTTCCAAAACAATTTGTCTACAAAAAATCTATTGATCAGATCTGTTTTCAACAATCCCCTCTCAAACTGTTATTTGAATCTTGTGGTATATCATCTATGCTTTTTCCTCCCTCTGTGGCATATCCTAGTCTTGTTCAACAATTTTATACGAATCTAGAATGCCATGGTGATTCTTATACAACGTTTGTCAAAGGCAAATCTCTTTATTTTTCTGTTATGGATTTTGGTAGCATTTTAAATGTCTCTTTTTCTGGTGTCTGTCCTTTCACAAAGAAAGGAGCTGTTCATTTTCCATTTACTCCACTGGAACAACTTCAAATTGTGATGAACAATAATCGGTTAACTGATGTTTTCACTCCTAAAACTGTGGATGTTTCTCCAATTTCATGTGTCCTTCATCATATTGTTAGGTATAATCTGTTGCCTCGGTTAGGTGGAGGAGCAGATTTTACTTATCAGGATCTGATTATTGTTGCTCTAATTTTACGTGGTGTGTTTTTCAATTTATCTCAACTCATGCTTCATCACATGACTACTTATTTGCGAAAATCAAAGACTTATTTGCCTTATAGTGCTACCCTCACTACTCTATTTAAACATTTTAAAATTTCTTTTGACAATGAAAATTTTGTTTCAGTTACTGATGTTATTAATGTCAGTTCCCTGAAAATGTCACGTATCAATTTACTTGATGGATTATTTGTTAGAATCCCTTCTGAAACTCCTGCTCCTCCAGTCTCTATTCAGCCCATTGCTCAATCCTCTCCTAAAATCATAGAAATGTTGAAAGTAATTCTTGGTAATCAAGAAAAAATGCAACTTGAAATGACTGCCCTTCATAATAGAATGTCTGTGTTGGAAAAAGGTAAGTTGCCTTTGGGTGCACCTGAAATCAATAATCTGTATCATACTATTGAAGATGAGTTTATTGATTTACAAGCTGGTTTTGAGGTGCAAACAACTACCTTGGCTGAGTTAATGCAACGACGTCTTAATCGCAATTCGTGTCAGCTGAGTCAAGAAATGAAGTTTATTAGTAATCAAATAGGGGAGCTGGCCGAGTTTATTTCTGTTCGTTTCAATGATGTGGGATCTAAATTGCATATGCCGCGTAAACATTCGACTATCCCGGAGTGGGTACATTGCAATTGGCTGGCTGAGTATCAAGGAGAATTTTTAAATGTCCCTCTTCCCCCTGCCACTATTATTCCTAGGCCTCCACAGTTTGCTTCGGATTTGAGCATTGCTGAGAAGATCCACCGTGCAAACCATCGCCCCTACTTCACTCAGCTTGAAGCCCAGCGTGCAGCCGTGGTAGAGCTTGACGAATGACTATCCTTTTTGGTTGATGACAAAGGGGGAGAATTTTTGGAAACTATTGGTGGGGTTATTTTTAAAGACAAAGACTGAAATTTAAATTTTTGGTTGGTTTGGTGTGGTTCACCAAAAAGACTTATGATTAAATTTTTTATATATTTGCAGTAAATATTTTGATATTTGATGAACTAACGATTACTGCAGGGAAAATTGAATTTCACATTTCAGTATCCTGAAATGATATTGTTGCATGGTTTTAGGAGGAGTAAATTATGCTATGCATATATTTAGGGGGAGTTTATGAGAGTTAAACAATTTTGGGTTGTCATCGTCAAAAAGGGGGAGAATGTTAACTTAGTCATATTCTAGCCTTATGTTTTGATGATGAAATGTTCAAGTACTAAATTGTTTTATGGTATTTCAGGTATTTTGATGATAAAGAGCTTTAAGTGGATATTCAAGAAATTGAAGGATTTTCTCTTTTCTAGGAAAATCAATGTAAGGTCAATTGCATAATAATTGATTTTTCATTTAAAGGCTCTAGGACATTTTATTGCATTATATTTTATTAAATGTCTTAAATGAAAAATATTTTAAAATGTTATATTTAGGAAAAGGTTTTCTCTAAATACTTTAAATGTGTATTGCTTGATATATGTTTTGCATGAAGCTTATTGATATATCTTGGACACTTTAGTTACTGGTACACGTGGATGTACATGATTTTCTATAACAGTAGCTAAACGGTTTATGAGTTGTTGCATGAGTGGTTTCCTTAGTAATCATTCTACCTACATACTAGTTACATGTGGAGATGAGTAACAAGCTTTATCTTGGGGATTTGATATCCACATTTTTCAAGGAAAATCTATTATGATTATCTTGGACTTCTAAAGGTTTTATGTCTTGGAAAGATAATTGACTATTGAGTATTCCATTTCTATACACCATATAATTAATGTCTGGAGAGAGAAAGTATATTGTTTAAGTAGTTACCTTTTTGTATGGTCTCTTGGTTTTATTCAAACTAACTGGGATTTCTTTTTGGATAAAACTTGATAATTGTGGACTATTTCAAAGCTTTACCGTTGCGGGAATTGTTACTAGATATTCCTGCCGTTTGATTAAATTAGAATATATCCCTATTTAATGGTAATACTATATTGGCTATATAAATGGTGTTTTCTTATACGAAAAAATAACATAACTCACGAAATTATTTTTTGCACTTATTCCTGTTACTTCTGAGCAAATTGAATTTATCAAGTGCAACATCTGAGCAGCTAAGCAATTTAACTCTCTGATATTATTTGAGCTGGTATTTGGTAAGAAATTAATTGTTTACTTATTTTGTGCTAATTGATCATTGCATATAGTTTGAGCCTTTAATTGTTAAATTCATTATTCTTGCATTGATCATAGACCTCTATATTGTATTGATTTTTCTATTGTTAGACTAAGTGTAGTCTAAAGGTTTTAATCCCGGTGGATTAGAAAAGGAGGTTGCTAATAGGTTCAAGGAAGCAAAGGTGCTTGAAGGGTGAATAGGTGCACAAGGAGCAAGAGAGCTCAAGGGAAATTAATTGTTAATTAATTTTTGTTAGAATCTGTTTTGTAATCTGTATTTATTTATAAAAAAATAAATAAAGTGAGTCTCCAATACTAGTTGGTATTGGACGTGGACTAGGCTATTATCATAGAGGGTAATAGTTGAACCACGTAAAAATCTTGGTGTTGATGTTATTATTTGATTTACTTTAAAATCACATACGTCACTTAATTATCTTAATTTGACTACTTGCTATTATATTAAGATAATTCTTTAAACATCAAGTGTTTTACTTAATAGGCTATAATTCAGTAAACTGATTTCAATCATTATAATAGCCTGAAATTAATAATTTTTAAAAGTTGGTCATAGATTGCTCCTACACTTATTTAACCCCCCCTTCTAAGTGTGCCTAGTTAAATTTCAGATTTTAGGGATTGATTGGTTAACCACTCATCATGCCAAATTTGTATGTTTTCGTAAGGTTGTTAGTTTTCATATTCCTAACCAACCTGTTGTACGAATTCAAGCAACCAAACCATTAAAGTCAATCATTGTCATATCAAGCCATAAAGTCATTCATTTATTGAAAAACGGATGTCAAGTTTTCTTAGCCCATGTCATGGACTTGAAAAAAAATACGTCAGATTTGAATGATATTTCTGTTGTTAGTGAATTTCCTGACGTATTTCCTGGCCTACCCGCAGAGCGTGATATTGAATTTTGTATCGACTTTGAACCCGGTACACAATCCATTTCTAAAATCTCATATCGAACGGCTCCTATTGAACTTTAGGAGTTAAAAACTCAACTACAGGTGTTGGTACCCTAGCCTCTATCTGGTGACTTCCTTTGTCGAATGCACCGAAGCCAGACTCTTCGTAGGGGACGCCATATTCGTGCGGTGGTAAACTGATAGGTGTCATTATGACGTGCTATCCAAGATTGGGATATGAGTCACAGTTGAGAGCAACCTAAGTCAGTAATCAAAATACGTAGCTTTCTAGGCTTAGTTGGTTACTATCAGAGATTCGTGGAAGAATTTTCTCGAATCGCTGCTCCATTAACTCAGCTGACTCGAACAGATACAAAATTCGAATGGAGCGAGGAATGTGAGAAGTGCTTCCAAGAACTCAACATGCGACAACGACGTTGGCTCGAACTGTTGAAAGATTTCGATCATACCATCCAATACCATCCTGGAAAAGCGAACGTGGTAACATACGCGTTAAGTAGAAGATTGTATGAGGTTAGGAGTACGATATTATCGAACACAAAGGATAATTTTGAATAACTTACAAATGATGGAGATAGAGTTAAAGACTTTAGGGACCAACGTGATGATGTCGAATATACGATTAGAACTGACTTTAATCGATAAAGTTAAAGCTGCTCAAGCCACAAATCCGGAGCTAATGCGTATAAAGAAGAAAGTAAAAGAATGTGTTATTCCAGAAACAAGAGTCGACAAAGAGAGGAAATCTCAACCCTCGATTTATTGGTCCATTTGAAATCTTTGATCGAGTAGCAACTGTGGCCTATGGGCTCACTTTAGTGCTAAGTATGTCGCGTGATCATAACCTTTTTCACGTATCGATGTTACGTAAATATGTGGACGATCCGAACCACATTATTGAGTTAGAACCAGACAAGATAGCCGAAGATTTAACGTACGAGGAGGTACCAGTCAAGATCTTGGATAGGAAGGAGCATGTCCTACGCACAAAGGTTATACCACAAGTCAAAGTTTTGTGGAGGAACCATGCTATTGAGGAAATGACCTGGGAGTTGGAAACAAAAATGAAAGCAAGGAATCCTAACTTTTTCAAAATACCAGGTACATATGTCAATTTCGAGGACGAAATTTCATAAGGAGGGGAGAATGTAAGACCCCGAATTTTATGAAATAAAAGTATTCAATTTTTCTATTTAGTAAATAGTTAAATTGATAAAAGTTTAAAGTTAAGGGTGTTATATGTAAATTTTTCAAAATAAGCAAGTGGTTATAAAATGTTCATTGTTGTCGGGGAATATTCATTTGGTCGTGAAATATTTTTGATGTCGGGAAATATTCGTTTGACGGCGCAGCCATTTGTGGGCCCCATAACAAAAAACGGTCGAATGAAGAAAATGACAAGAATTAGTTTTCTAAAAATAATGGCGTAGTTGTTACCATTAAAACTGTTAGAATACTCGGTGGTAAAAATACAGTAATATGCGTTGCTGCACAGTAACACATGGTATTGCACCAATTATTGATTCTTATGTAAGAAGACACTACTCAATAATTGTTACAGTAATTACTATTTAATATTTTATTTTATTGATTCAATAATTGCTACGTTGATATTTTATATTATTGTTGTTTCAATAATTGTCACTACACAGTATTTTCCATTATCAGATCAATAATTCATATTATTTGAATAATATTATTAGATAGCATTATTGGCAATGTCTAGAAAGTTCTATCTAAGGAGAGGTTTGGCCATCTAATTGCGCGCCATTAAGGAGAAATCCTTATTGAACCTTCTTTATCCAAAATTCGCATTTTGAAAACTTCGCATACATCTCATCCGTTCGTAGTGCTTCCAAAACAATCTTCAGATGTTCGGCATGTTCTTCCTCGGTCTTCGAGTAGATCAAAATGTCGTTGATGAACACTACTATGAATTTATCCAAGTATGGCTTGAAAACTCGATTCATCAAGTCCATGAATGCTGCCGGAGCATTAGTCAAACCGAATGACATTACCAAAAATTCGTAATGTCCATAACGGATTCGAAACGCAGTCTTTGGTATGTCCTCGTCCCGTACTTTCAGTTGGTGATATCTCGTCCGTAGGTCGATCTTTGAGAAACATTTCGCTCCCTTCAATTGATCAAATAAGTCGTCTATCCTCGGTAGTGGATATCTGTTCTTGATCGTTACTCTGTTCAATTTGTGATAATCGATACAGAGCATCATCGATCCGTCCTTTTTCTTCACGAATAACACTGGTGCTCCCCAAGGATATACACTTGGTCGTATGTAACCTTTATCCAGTAACTCGTGAAGTTGTATCATCAATTCCTTCATTTCTACTGGTGTCATACGATATGGAGTTTTTGAAATCGGTGTCGTTCCCAGTGCTAAGTCTATTACGAATTCGATTTCTCTATCTGGCGGAAGGCCAGGCAGATCGTTCGGAAACACATCCTAAAATTCACTCACTACGGGTATATCTTTAATTTCTACCCCCTTTTTCTGAGTATCTACAATGTAAGCTAAATAACCTACACATCCTTTTTTTTACAATTTTCTGGCCTGCATCATTGTAACACAACACGATTGCTTAAGCGATGAGCTACCATAAAACACTACCTTAGACTTACTCGGAGTCTGAAGGTTCACACACTTGTTCTGACAGTCAATTACTGCTGCATGGTTATTTAACCAATCCATCTCCACTATTACGTCAAATTCTCCCAGTTTAATAGGAATCAAGTCTACACTCAGTCCATGTTCTCTAATGTTTGCGCGACAATTTTGATAAACGTATCCTACGGAGATTATTTCCTTATTCGCAACTTCTATGTTCAAAGGATCTTCTAAACGTTCTCGGGGTGTACTAAGTTTATTAGCAAATTCTTCGAACACAAATGAATAGGTGGCACCCGAATCAAATAATACATAAGCATTTATATTATTGATTGGGATTATACCTGACATCACGTCCTTTGCAGCTACGACGTCTTGGACGGTCATGTTAAAGGTTAGTGCGGTCAATCGGTTGGGTTGCTTAGGTCCACCAATCATCAACTTACTTCCTCCTCCTTGGCTTCCACCAGCTCCACCGCTTCCCTTCTTCGGGTAGTCTTTTATCTGGTGCTCTGTTGATCCACAAGCAAAACATCCTCTGATTTTCTTCGGCTTAGGACAGTTTGGCGATATGTGCCCCTCTTGGCCGCAATTATAGCAAGTGCTTTTCCTCTTCCAGCATTCTCCCTGATGGCTTCTTCCATATTTGTTGCAAGCTTCGATCCTTTTCTTGAAGTTTTCTTGGTGATTCCCACCTTGATTATTGTTTCTGCTGTTGTTGTTGTTTTCCCATTTCCTCTTTCCAGAGTTACTTTCTCTGCTGCTGCTCCCTCCACGATGCTCACTACCAACGTTCTTATTCTTCTTCTCCTTATGATACAGACTTAAGGCCTCACTGTCACCTTTCGCAATGATTGTCTTCTCCAACAATGTAGTAAAGGAATCAATCTAGAAGACCGATACCTTATTGTACCACCACGGCTTCAACCCCTGCTCAAAACGTCTCGATTTCCTCTACTCATCCGCAACTTGTTGTTCTGTAAATCGCGCTAGTTCATTGAACTTAGCTACGTACTGCGCCACCGTCATATCACCTTGTTTTAACTATAGGAATTTTACTTCCATCCTACTCTTCATACTTTTCGGGAAATAATTCTCAAAAACTAGCATCGTAAACCTCTCCCAAGTTTTTGTTCCTTCCCCCGCTCTTTGCTGATTAGTTTCCTACCAATAGTTTTCTTCGCCTCTCAGCATGTATGTGGCAAATACGGTCTTCTGGTCTTCACCCACGTGAGCTATAGTGAATGCCTTCTTAATCTCCTTGATCTAGGTTTGAGCAACTATCGGGTCAGTAGTTCTTGTGAACTCTGGGGGTCCTACACTCTTAAAGTCTTTGAAGGTTGTTACTTGGACAGCTTGGGGAACGGGTGGTACGAGTTCTTTTCTTCCCCTCAGAGCTTCTCCCAATAAATCTACAAGTCTCTGTATCGGATCTACATGACCTCTTTCATCGTTAACTGACTCTTCTGGGACAGTTATTCTGTGTCTGGGTGGCATTTTCTGCATCACAAAATTTCCCATTTATTATCTAATTATCATATTTAGACATTTTTCAATAGAAAAGAACTACTAGTTTATAACACGTTTCTGAAATAGGATCATTTATATTCATATGCCAAAGGGTTACATTACACGTTCTTTTCTAGCATACTGCTATAAATGATAACACATATCCCCTAGTATCACAAAAGACGGGGACCACACGAACTTACTACCCCTTTAACATTTTTCAAAAGTTTGGGGTAACCACTATCTCACATCTTACACAAAAGATGGAGATTACAACAACAAATTAACAACATATAAATAAAACTACTATACTACTGGGCTTTTCCCTCTAGACTCAACCTATTATCCCACGATCCATGGCACTCTGATACTTCTGCTGCGTAATGTGTGCTACCATATCCTGACTTATGGTATGTCGGGTCTATCCTTGTTCAGCTGGGTAGTGATTTACCCCATCGATCAATCTTTCCATGGCTGTGCGTAAAGCATAGCTCATCTTGTTCATCTTCATTCTCTTGCATTGCACCTCGTCCTCTAGGTCATTCACCCTATCATTAGAATCCTCCCACTTCTCCTCGAAGTGAATCCTATCCATCACCTCCATCTCTAACTGAGTTCGGAGAGCTTCATTCTCCGTCCTCTCACTCAAAACCCTCTGCTCCATCTCTTCTAATCTTCTTGCCAATTCAACGTTCCTCACCACCGATCGGTGAAACAAGGCTCCCATCTGAATCCCTGCCTCTTTTCAGTGAGCAGTCTCTACTTCCATCTCCTACATCACTAGTTGCCTCTTATGGTCCTCGTCCCTCAACTTCTGGAACACGAACTCCCTCTCCCTAGCCTCAGCCTCTAGCTCCTCCACTCTACATTCCAACTCCAAAATCTGTTCTTCGTACTCTCCTAACATCCGATCCTCAAAAGTAGTCCCATCGGAGTCCTCCATGGGCTCGGTTTCATCCTCCATAGGTTCCTCCTCCGGATCAGATTCCTCAGGTAAAGGCTCCATCTCCTCCTCCTCGTCATCATCATCATCTATAGGGGCAGCTACTGAAATAGGTTCTGCTATCAAGGGTACCTCATAGACTACGTGGATATCACGCGGCTCTTCCTCTACTACTCTGCTAGGTCCTCCCATGTCAGTCATCCTACAAACACCAATATAAGACAAGACAAACAAAAACTCCATCAGAATGTTAAATAACATAAGCTCATTGTATAGAATGAAGTTATAATTCATAACATACTAAGTCCCTCAAGGAAACTCTACATGAGTTTTATCTCCTTCCTAACTTCTAAGTTCCCTTAAGTTATAATATAAAGACACTCGATCCAAAGGTTTATAACTAAGGCTTTGATACCAACCTGTGACGTCCCCAAATTCTGACCTCCACTTGGTCACCCGAATTTGGTTCGTCACATTCTCATTGTAAAACCATAATGACTAATATAACGCATACACAACGGAAAATCTACTTTAGAATAACGTACAACGATTTATTATAATTATTCCCCCAAGTCTCGCAGCCTAAATTGCTTAATAGATTACATAATAATATCGAATAAAGACTTATTACATAATCCTTCATGAGCTTAAACATAGTCTGGAAATAGTCTTAAAACAACATTATAGATTAAACATAAAAAGGGACAAGCTAGTCGGTAGCCTTGCCCTTGCCCTTGCCCTTGTCTGCTCCAGAGACACCTCCCTGTTCCTCTTTAACTGAAAGGTTTTAAATAAGCAAGGATGAGCACAAATTGCCCAGCAAGTAATATACAACAAGGGGTAAGATATAATATCACAAGGTTTGAAATATCGAAGTGCCATTTCTAGGATAATTCAAAGTTTCAGAAAAACATCACGGATAAGAAATATCAACAATTCTTGGAATAAGAATGACAATTCAATATAAATCAACAGATATATATGAACTCAACGACTAACAATGTATCCAACTGGATAAGCAATGTATACTGAGCAGTCACTAAGGACTATTGAACTTCCACTAGAGTTACCAATATTAAACTGATAGCCCAAAATATCAAGTACTATAGATGATCAGTCTACAATACTTTACGTTATGCATAACACCACAATAATAATATACTCATGTGTTGGGGTTTCCAACAACATACAATCCCCTTACCATAAGTGTTGTCTAACTCAATTTTCAAGATTTTTGCACCAATTAATTGGTTTGAATAGTTTTATAAACATGAATATAGTCTAGCCGAATCAAATGGCATCGACTCTTTCACAATATTCAAGAACAATACTAAGTTTATTATGAATAATAATTTTCACAAGGGTTTAAGCATAATGGCTCGTTTGAACGAGAAAATAATATAACTTGTACTCAAAGAGATAAGCTTACGGTATTCATCGAATCAAAAATGCAAAGATACTTACACAATAAGATAGGTTTAGAAACTTGCACAATCAAAGAGTGAAGTTCAACAAAACTTGCCTTACGCGTAGTTTATCCTCGTTTAATAAATCAACACTTTCGAATCTATTTATAGCACATTATAAGTATACAATGTTCATTAGCTAACATAGTCTTTAATCAAGCTTGGCATGATAAAAGTTAGCATGTAAGGTACAAAATCAGTTTATACGTCATCATAAATCAAATACTTAGTTACTTCATAAGCAAATCAAGAATGTTCAAGGTTAAGACCTCCTTACTTATAGACTTTTTATTTCAATGCAATACCAACTTATCGACTAAGCATTACACGTATATATACACATCAGTAGGTTTTAGATCACATTTAGCATTATAGGCATCATACAAGTTACTGCCCAAAAGTCAGAATTCACTAACTGTGATTCCAGACTGGCGCGGCCGCGCCTGATTTGCACTGAGGAGACGCACGGCCGCGCGGCTCCCAGTTCAAACTAGGGCTGAGAAACTATTTGCTTGGCCTAGCTTGTCCATCAATAACATATATTAACATGTTAAGGGTTCTTTCGCACTTGTCAAGTTTAATCTAGGTCTCGTCTTGCACAATACGGTTTTAAGTTGGATATCTCAACAATTTAAGGCTATTTAAGGTTATGAAATCACAAAGTCCAACATGCTTGATTCTTAAACATATAAGGTAGTCATATAAATCATATTAGATATGCTTGTGAGTATTCATATCACATACGTGTATTTAACATTGTTTTGTTTTGAAATATGCTTTGTTTATGATTACGATACCTAAGCATGGTACATGTACATTTATGATACATGAGTGTGTCTAAGGATATCATCTCACATGTTCATAATCATCAGATTCTAACTTTCAAAGTAGCACATTAACATTCACGTTCCAAGTTCGCATTTTCATTAGCAAAGCTTACTACTAAGTCTAATATGTTCATGCTTCAATATGAAATACATATACTTAAGTTAGTACGCCCGACATGCATTTCAAAACCATACTAGCATGCTTCAAGATCAGAGCATGCATTATTCAAGTTTACCATTTCTAGCTTTTCCAAAACTTGAAGTTTTCTTGAAAACTTAGCTCAAATCAAGCTAAAACAACATAACATGTTCAAAACAATATCTAACCACATGCTAGGGCCATTCATATGCATATTCTAACCAAAGTAACATGCTCAGAACAATACAGGAACATTACAGTAGTATCTGAGAATAACACCATCTGCGGCCGCACGGTATTAGCCTATGGAAGTGGCGCGGAGTAGAATCAAAAATTATGGCTCTGATTTTGCAGAGCCTTATCACTTTCATTGCTAAACTTGCAACCAGACTACCTGCAAAGCTCCTAGATATGCATGCAAACTTAGACAACACAATGGCATGCTATCATACATCAATTAATAGAGAATTCAAGTAAATTATAAGAATTTGACAAAACTCAATACTAAGAATATGAAACAGAATTGCTACCTCTTGAATCTTAAATGCCTACTCTTTAATGCACTAAGTATACTTCCTCAATCCTCAGTAGCTCACACTTCTATATGCAACTTATCATATAATTTCAATCAACAGAGAATGATAAGAGTTTGGTTGCCATTTATAGAGAATGATTTACACGGTTTATGAGTTTATCTACCATATACAATCCAACGGGAAAAGGGAAGGAACCCTTGGATTGAGAGAGGTTGGTGAAAACAGATCACCAACTTCATCTCTTCCACTCCCTTCTTCATGATCACGGCTAGAGTAGCCTTCAACCACCGACTTGGTTATATGCAATTAGATTTAGGCTACTGTGCATCATTGTTTGAATCACTTAAAATGGAACACGGTATTAAATCTCAGCATCTGTGTTTATAATGCTTAATTTGTTCTCTTGGGTTTTCTAAAAATGTAATTTTAATGTGTTAAGGCTACTACATACTGGAAGTTAGGGATTATTTATGTACTCACATCTTATAATTCATGTACATTATTCTAGTCTAATTATTATTTATAATATGTATGGACTCCATTATATTACCCACTAGTAATTAATATCTCTGTAAAACATTATTATTCTAGTTATACCCACTTATCGGAATAGCTTGAAATTCTTTGACCGAGTACATCTTTTAATGTTTCCACACATACTCAATGTCACATAAACAATTGTTTTTTTTTGTAGCTTATAATCCCAACACTTTATTAAATAGTTTATATATATTAATTTGTCACACCCCATTTTTCTTTTTAATGCAAGAACTATATAATATCACACACATTAATTAATAATACCGTTCTAATTATGCAATTTACTTTACTCATAATAACAATCACATAACATTAATTAATTACCAATAAAAGTTAATTAATATTCTATAATAACAATTAACAATTAATTGTTCACTTGATAATTCCTTCGTCGATTAATATTACTATTAATATTTTCCATCACGGTGCCACACAAGGCTCTCAACGAGTTCATCACAAACTCCACATATTCTCAAGTATTCAATTATTTAATATAATTGAGTTACCTCATTTCCTAACACAAAATTGTTCATATTCAAATAAATATTCATTTATATTAATATGTTCACTTACTAATACGTGGAAATTCTCAGATATTACAACTTTGACATCATTAGTTGGAAAGCTGCCACTTCCATCCACTTCGAAACATAGTCGACTGCTAACAAGATGTATAAATTTCCACATGAAGAAACGAAAGGGCCCATGAAATCTATCCCCCAAACATAAAAAATTTCCACCTCGAGGATTGTGTTCAATGGCATTTCATTCCTTTTCAAAATATTCCCAACTCTTTCACATCTGTCACATCTCTGGACAAAACTGTAAGCATCTTTAAAAATTATCGGCCAGTAGAATCCTGCTTGTAACACTCGGACCGCTGTCCTCTCTCCACCGTAGTGACCGCCATATAATGAAGCGTGACAATCCTGCAAAATCCCCTCTGTTTCACTATATGGGATACATCTCCTTATCATCTAATCAACACATTATTTGAACAAATATGGTTCATCCCATATAAACCACTTCACGTCATGCAAAAATTTCTTCTTTTGATGACCCACTAAGTCAGAAGGGACCATCCTACTCACCAAGTAATTCGCATAGTCTGTAAACCATGGCACTTCCCCTTTCACCACAAATAACTGTTCTTCTGGAAAGGACTCATTAATCATAGTCTTGTCATATACCTCCCTTCCCTGATTTTCTAGTGGAGATAAGTGGTCCGCCACTTGGTTCTCAGTTCCCTTTTTGTCCTTAATCTCCAAATCAAATTCCTACAACAGAAGTATCCACCTAATCAAACGAGGCTTTGCATCCTTCTTTGCCACCAAATATCGAATTGCCGCATGATCCATGTACACTATCACCCTTGTCCCAATCAGATATGCTTGAAACTTGTTAAAAGCATACACAACTGCAAGTAATTCCTTCTATGTGGTGGTATATTTCAATTGAGCATCAACAAGGGTCTTGCTCGCATAATAAATCACATGAAAAATCTTTTCCCTTCTCTGACCCAAAACAGCCCCCACAACATAATCATTGGCATCACACATCAACTCGAATGATAGGTACCAATCCGGCGCTATAATTATTGGTGCTGAAGTTAACCTTTTCTTCAAATGCTCAAATGCAGACATGTAATCCTCATCAAACTTGAATTGTGCATCCTTCTCCAATAAGCTGTAATGTGGCTTTGCTATCTTGGATTCATCTTTAATGAATCTGCGATAAAAGCCTGCTTGTCCTAAAAAACTTGGAACACCTTTTACTGAAGTTGGTGGCGATAAATTCTCAATAGTATCTAATTTGGCTCTGTCCACCTCAAGTCCCTTCTTTGACACCTTATGTCCCAGAATTATTCCTTCTTGTACCATAAAATGGCACTTTTCCCAATCAACACCAAGTTCGTCTCAACACATGTTCTCAATACCATCACTAAATTTTCCAAGCACAAATCAAAAGAATCTCCGAATACTGAGAAATCATCCATAAATACCTCCACATTATGCTCTACCAAATCTAAAAAGGTAGCCATTATACATCTCTAAAAAGTGGTTAGGGCATTGTACAGACCAAAGGACATCCTTCAGAAAGTGAAAGTACTATACAGACATGTAAATGTTATCTTTTCTTGGTCATCTGGAGCTATAACAATCTGATTGTAGCCTAAATAACCGTCCAGAAGGCAATAAAACTCATGTCCCGCTAGTCTATCCAACATCTGATCGATAAATAGCAATGGGAAGTGATCTTTCCTTGTAGCTTTGTTAAGTTTGCGGTAGTCCATGCAGACTCTCCACCCCGTCACTGTTCTTGTTGGAATCAACTCATTGTTTTCATTAGAAACTACGGTCATACCACCCTTCTTCGATACACATTGTACCGGGCTCACCCATGAACTATCTGAAATCAGATATATGATACCTGCATCCAGCCATTTCAACACTTCCTTCTTGACCACTTCCTTCATGATTGGATTAAGCCTTCTTTGTTGTTCCACTGAAGGCTTGCTATCATCTTCCAGTAGGATCTTGTGCATATAGAAAGATGGGCTGATCCTTTTTATATCTGCTATAGTCCACCCAATTGCTGGCTTGAATTCTCTTAAAACTCTTAGCAGTTTTTCTTCCTGAAAAGATGTTAGTGTAGAAAAAATAATCACAAGGAATTTTGAATTTTCATTTAAGAATGCATACCTCAAATGATCTGGAAGTGGTTTCAACTCAAGTTCTGGAGGTGTCTCAAGAGATGGTTTCAATTTCACTGATGACTCTCTAGCTTTCTTTAATGGCTAAACAGGAGTCTTAAACTTCCTAAACTATGGAGTTGTGTCAAGTATATGAACAATTTCTTCAATCTCCTCATCATCTATTTTTGAATTTCCCACAATAACACTTCTCAAAGGTTCATAATTCACCAAATTCTCTACTTCATCATTTAATACCTTTTCCATCAAATTAACCCTGAAACATTCCTCATCATCTGTCAGAAATTTCATTGCCTTGAATACGTTAAAATTAACTTCCTGATCATGCACTCACATTGTTAGTTCCCTTTCGAAACGTCTATCAAGGTTTTTCTTGTAGATTGGAATGGTCTTCCAAGGATGATTGGTATACTTCTATCCTCTTCATAGTCTAATATGATGAAATCAGCTGGAAAGATGAATTTATCCACTTTAACCAATACATCTTCCAAAATCCCCCGTGGATAAGTGATAGACCTGTCAGCTAGCTATAAAGAAATATTTGTCAGCCTTGGAGCCGGCAATCCCAACTGATTAAACACTGACAACGGCACCAAATTGATACTTGCCCCAAGATCGCACAAGCATTTAGTAAAGCTCATCTTTCCAATTGTACATGGTATCGTGAAGCTGCCCGAATCCTTTAGCTTTGGAGGTAATCTGCGTTGAAGCACCGCACTGCATTCTTCCATCAAGGCTACTGTTTCAAACTATTCTAACATCTTCTTCCTCAACAATATGCCCTTCATAAACTTTTCATAACTAGGCATCTGTTCCAATGCCTCAGCGAAGGGTATGTTGATTTGCAGCTTTTTAAATACCTCCAAAAACTTACTAAACTGCTTTTCTTCCCTGTGCTTATGTAATCTCTGTGGATACGGAACATTAGGGTGAACTACTGGTATCTTATTCACGAGCTTCTCAAAATAACCTTCTTTATTCTTCTCCTCTTCCTGTTGTTCTGAACCTTCATTATTCAAACCTTCCTCAGAAATATTTTCATGACCACGTGGCCGCGTGGTTTCCCCTTGTAAAAGTGGCGCGGGCGCACCATACTGATTTCCTATAATTTGTTTCCCAAAACTAAGTGTAATTGCTTGACATTGTTCCTTCCCTTCCCTTCTTGAATTGGCCTCTGTTGTACTTGGCAATGTTGTTAAGCATGCTAGCCATTTGACCCATTTGAGTTTTCAAGTTTTTGATAGCCACTGCTTGGCTTTTGATCATCACCTCGATATTTTCCATATACTTCATCATCATCTCCTTCATCTCTGACTTCTTCTCTTGCTGAGGTGCAGGTGGTGGATGACGTTGTTGTTGCTGAGAAAATCCAGGTGGGGAGGGTGGTCTTGGTGCAAACTGTTGCTAAGATGGTTGTGCATGAAATTGATTTTGTGGTTGAAACTAAATTTGTTGATTATTTTGATTGTTGGACCAACTGAAATTTGGATGGTTGCGGTTATTGGAGTTGTATGTATTCTGAAATTGGCCTTGATTCTTCTGGTAGTTGCTCACATACTGTACAAACTCTAAACTGATAGCACATTGGTCAGTTGCATGTGACCCTACACAAATCTCATACACAAAAGCAACTGTCTTAGCCTTGGTTTCCGTTAAAGAGTCAATCTTCTTTGCCATGGATGCCATCTGTGCTGATAATTGAGTGATAGCATCCACCTCTAGCGAACCTGTAACTTTGGGTTGTGGCATTCTGGCTGTAGGATTTTGGAAATCATTCGCTGCCATCGTCCCAATAAGATTATAGGCCTCTTCATAGCTATTTGCCCAGAAAGCTCCTCCTGCAGCTGCATCTACAATTGGCCTCGACTGCCATCCCAATCCATTATAGAACGTATTAATTACCATCCAATCTAGCATACCATGGTGTGGACACTTCTTTAGCATCTCCTTGTATGTTTCCCAAGCTTCATATAGAGATTCACCCTACTACTGCTCGAACTGGGAAATTGTTGTCCTCGTCTTAGAAGTCTTAGTCATTGTGAAAAATTTGGCAAAGAATTTTTGTGCTAGGTCCTCCCATGTTGTGATAGATCTTGAAGGTAAAGAGTGAAGCCAACTTCTTGCTTTGTCCCGTAATGAAAATGGAAATAATCTAAGTCTGATTGCATCATCTGTCACCCCGTTGTACCTGAAGGTGTCACATATTTCAATGAAACTTAATAGATGCTCATTCGGGTCATCTGTAGCAGCACCCCCAAACTGTACCAAAATCTGCACCATTTGAATAGTGCCCGACTTTATCTCGAAAGTGTTGGCTGCTATAGCTGGCTTGACTATACTTGACTGTAATCCATTGATGTTCGACATCGAATAATCTCTCAATGCCCTGTGCTCCTCTTTTTGCTCTTCTCTTTGTTCTGCTGCTGTCATATTAGATGTTGTGGTCTCTAACTCTGCTTGTATATTTCTACGCGCTCCCAATTTCCAACCTCTCCCGTTGATGTTGTCCTGTGCAAGTGTCAACTCGGAAATGGATGACCGAGTGTGCATAAAATATATACAAGTACCTGAAACAAAAACAAAAACAAAAATAGAAATAAGATAGGATTAGAATTGTCTAAGTCATACAAATTTAGCTTAAAATTGATGATAATATAAAAATTAAACGCCTTTTCCCGGCAACGGCGCCAAAAACTTGTTGCCTCCTTTTTAGTTTTAACAAAAGGACTCTAACTCATGCAAGCATACATGGGTCAACAAGTAGTACAGAGTAAGAAAAGTATCGATCCACGGAGAAAGGTTTTAAATCTTAATTATCATACGTAAACTATTTCACTATTTCTATATGCTTAAACGAATAATTCACAATTGTAAGTAATTCTAAACTCAATTAATAATTAAAAACACAATACTAATTTAATGTAATCAAATTTTGAAAGAATGGGATTCTAACTTCATTTAATACTTCATCTAACTATTACCATCATGTAAAGTTTATATATTCATCATGGAAAATTAGCCAAGAGCACAAAAGTAGACATAACCATTTTTCAATGACTTATGACATATTTACATAACCTCCACATATGATAGAAATCATGTAATCAACACTATTACAAAAATCACTATATGTCTATGTAAAATTGCAGCAATAATGAATTAAAGCACATGCTCTTACATTACTACACACGGTGAAAAAATATATTTCTATCCGGTTCACGAATTACAAAACTAAACAACTCAGCCTCATAAACGTATGCTATTATGATTATATCCAAACTTATATTTCATTTTTCAAATCCATCTAAGTATATAAGATAAATGGTGGTCAATCATTTACTCACTATGCTCAATCGTAATAGAGATCCGATGATAAATATACAATCAAACAATCAGGCATGTAAGTATAGACTACATATCAAAATCCATTAGAATCCAATAATGGAGTTTAGTTCATTTCTGAACCAAAAGCCATTATGGGATTGAAGTAACACATAGGATTAAATAATACAAATGAGAGATGAAAGAGAAATGAATAAACTTAATTGCAGAATCTGTTCTAATGTGTTGTTCCAAATCACCAATAATCTCCAGGAAATAATACTACACTTTATTTAATAATCTAGAATAAGAGAAAAGCAATTGTACTAATCAGTGCTCCAAACTCTCTTTTTAGAATAGCTAATACGTACGAACCCTAATGAATAATATGAAAAACTGATAAAAACTGACTTTTTCACGTCTCTGTCACCAGCCAGTATTGTTCAGATAAGATCAAGCGCTCAAAATTCAAATTAAAAATAAGTCAACAAACAGACTGTAGAGGACTCGCGCGGCCGCGCGAGATCCAATTACAAAACAGGCACGGGCGTGCGATGAGTATGTCTGTTGAAGCTGTGGCGCAAGCGCGCATTGTAAAGCTTAATTAGCCGCGCGGCTGCTGCTTGTTGTCTTCTACAGGTGTTTCTTGCTTTGTTATTTATTCTTCATCTTTCCTTTTCTGCATAACACTCGTCACTGCTTCAGTTCCTTATCTACACATGTTCCTCTTGCCATGCCTTTGCTAGCCTCATACCACCTTGCCAATGCCAAACTATGCCATTTCCTGCATTTCCAAACCATAAGAGTTCTAATTACAAGTATTGCAAAATAAACATAAAATGCAGCTAAAACAAAGTAAAAACTACTTAAAATAAGCAAAATTTTAGTGAGTTGGCATCCAATAAGAAGGTATAAAACCTACTTATCAGTTATAAGTTATGTAATAAAAGGAAAATGTCCAAACTGCCCTTCAAATTGTAGGGGAAAAGACCAAATTACCCTTAGTAGGTGCAAAATGACTAAAATACCATTTACTTAAAAATCTAAGTAAAGAGGTATGGCCAAAATTATGGCCACATCTCTTGAGTTACCACCATACACCTTGAATCAGTTCTTTGAACCCACGTAACATCAATCATAGCCAAAATAATCAAAAGTGTGAAATTAAAGTAAGAAAGTTACTTACTTTACTTTCTAAGTTGTCTAAACCATTCTCTCTCTCCAATTTTTGAAATATAGCGTGAGAGTGTGACGCCCCCAAAATTAGGTATTTATCACCCATCTTGGGTCGTCAGATACATGGTACAAAATACAAATACAAACTTAATTATACAAATGTCGTGTAACATACGACAATACATAAATTGAGAGTTCTAATAGGAATATTGTCATCTAGACAATATTCATACTCAAGGAGTCCTCATTACATTTATTGTCACACTATTTAACAGAATGGTGAGGACTATTAATGCTATCTTCTGGACCATCACTCCTTTCCCTGACTCGTCCCAGCTATATTCTCATTTCCTGAAGAGAACATTAAAAGAAAGGGTGAGCTCAACTAGCCCAGTAAGAAATATTATGACTAAGATAATGAAGAATAAATTATCAATAGTCTTCAACAATGTTAAACTGATAAAATACAATAGACATCAAGTTTAACTGCAGCGGAATAAGCAATCCATTAGAAGAGTCAAGTAGAGAATAAAACCTACTATCTTCTATGATTTAAAAAAATTTTCATCAACTTTTATCACTGAGACTCAGCTTAATAAATAAACCACATCTTCTAATCATCCTTGTATTACAGGCCAAGGATATTCATTAAATCATCAATGATCATGACTATACCGAAAAATTCCTGGTCATAATCATACCACAAACTATCTATCAATGCATTACAAGCCACTGAGGACTTTTACCACACCACTTATAACATCACAGTTCATGATTATACCGAATGATCCCTGGTTATAATCATACTAAGTCCATCTATGCACGTAAGCCAAAGATGACTTTTAACATAAAATAAACATGAGAATGATGACAATGTTATAGGAATTCAATTACACAAGTTCAAGAATTAGTTTATCCAGGAACTAATAATATCCAAATTGTCAACATGATACTTCTTTGTAAAGTAACAGTCAAGAATGCTCAGAAGAATATTTTCATGAAAAGATACTGGATGAAGCGCAAATATCAAGGATATTCCACTAATTTCATGGAGTATAGAAATCAAAACTTTAACCAAATGAGTATAATAAAGAATATATGAAACTGCAAATGGATTTTACCAGCCATGCGGTAATCCACGTATACAGATCATTTCCACAATTTAATAAGGAATGAATATAAAGGATCATTCACCATGCATGTGGCAATCCACATAGACAGGTTATTCTAACAGAATAATAAAGAATGTAATAACAGAAGGATTCACCATGCATGCGATAGAGACCGCACAGACAGGTTATTCCCAACAGAATAATAAATACGGAATAATAAATATGGAACCAGGTCAGGTGAAATTCACACCGACAGGATATTCCGACAGAATAATAAATGCGGAATAATAAATGATGGAACCAGGTCAGGTGAAATTCACACCGACAGGATATTCCGACAGAATCGTAAAGAACAGAATAATAAAAGAATTTCACCAAGTATGCGGTACTTCGCATAAACAGGTTATTCCAACATAATAATAAAGAATGGAATAACAGAAGAAGATCACCAAGTATTGGGTAAACCGCATATACAGGTCATTCCACCAAGTATAGGGTAAACCACGCATACAGGTTATTCCAACAGAATAATAAAGAATGGAATAACATAAGTTCTCTTCATGAATAAGAAAGAATAACACCCCTTACCATTTTAAAGAAGAACTGAAATAAAGAAGTAGTTAAGTGGCAGAATACTCTTCTTCTTTCTCTCTATAGTTTCTCTCTCTAGAGTTCAGTGAATTCGTAAGAAAATAATGAAGGAATGAGCTTCTATTTATAGGAAAATGGAATGCATAGTAACTAATCCATGAACGGTCCAGATTGATTTACTTTAATCTGACGGTCCATATTTAAAGAAAAATCTTTTAAATAAAATATAATATATTCTATTTATAGAATAACTTTAATAAAGTATTCTGTTTTATATAAAAAGATTTTACTATGCAAAATACTATGCACAATAGAATATAATATATTCTATTTATAGAATAACTTTAATAAAGTATTCTGTTTTATATAAAAAGATGTTTCTGTTTTATTACGTTAATAATACGAATAAAACAAAACTTCATTATCGCTAAATAATTCATATTATTAATTGACAATAATTGAATCAAACTGAGTGACTTCTCACATAAGCATCAATACCGTGTGCTACTATGCAACCACACATATTACTGTAATTTTACTACCGAGTAGTTCAACAGTATCAACGGTAAAACTTCCGCCGTTATTTTTAATAAAATATTTTTGTCGTTTTCTCAATCCGACAATAATTCCGTTGTGGGGTCCACCAATGATTGTACCGTCGTACGAATATTCTCTGTAAATAGTAACTCGTGAATAGTACTCTGACACAAAAAGTGTCCCAAATACTCGAGTGAACAATACCAAAGTGAATAGTAATTTGGGTGAATAGTAACCTGTGAATAGTAACTCGTGAATAGTAACTAATGAATAGTACTCTAACACAAAAAGTATCCCAAATACTCGAGTGAACGATACTAGAGTGAATAGTAATTTTGGTGAATAGTAACCCGTGAATAGTAACTCGTGAATAGTGACCAGGTATTTTATGACAACTTGTTTACTTTAAAAAAAAATTCACATATCACCCTTAACTTTAACCTTTTATCAATTTAACCATTTACCAAAATAGAAAAATTGAATACTTTTATTTCATAAAATTCGGGGTCTCACAATCTCCCCTCCTTATGGAATTTCGCCCTCGAAATTAACGTACGTACCTGATATTCGAAGAGATGAGAATACCTTGCTTTCTTTTTGGATTGTACCTTTTCGGATAATTCCGCTCTATCATGATTTTTCCATTTCTCATCTCCTGTATTTCGAATATCATTCTAGAATATACCTTCAAAACAAAGGTTAATCGACATACCACAATTTATCCACTTATTAAGTAAACAATTTCAGCTTAGGTAAGTCACACCCTAGCGAAGTATATTACTCGTCTTCTAGACTAATATCTCTGTCAGTGACCATATCCATGTAACATCAATCAATAATTTCTGTCCACAATCATATGAATAACTCATAATCATAATTGTGATTCTGAATTCCTTTTCGCACCCAGGAAGAAGAAAATTTACACCACCTATCTTCACCTGAAACATCAAAAATCATGGTTATACCAAATCACAATTCCTGATCATAATCATACTAATAAATTCATCTTTGCACTACGGCTAAAGATTTACAACTGTATAACCAATAATCAACAGTTAATCTTCGCACTACAGGCCAATGATATACAACTGTAAAATCAATAATGCTGAGACTCAGCTTAATAGTATCACGACCACGAATTATCCATGCACTATGTGCCAAAGATAATCGTGTTTTCAATTACGGTCATGATTATACCAAACAATCCATGGTCAAAATCATACCAAGTCCATCTATGCACGTAAGCCACAGATGACTTTTACCACATCTATGAATTAATATTTCATTGCTGAGACTCAGCTCAATAATTAATCCACATCATCGAATCATCCCTGCACTACAGGCCAAGGATATTCTTTAGTATCACGACCACGAATTATCCATGCACTACGTGCCAAAGATAATCGTGTTTTCAATTATGGTAATGATTATACCGAACAATCCCTGGTCATAATCATACCAAGTCCATCTATGCACGTAAGCCACAGATGACTTTTACCACATCTATGAATTAATATTTCATTGCTGAGACTCAGCTCAATAATTAATCCACATCATCGAATCACCCTTGCACTCCGGCAAAGGATATTCTTTAGTATCACGACCACGAATTATGCATGCACTACGGCTAAAGATAATCGTGTTTTCATCAACGGTCCTGATCATGCCATAAAACAATTAGTCTTTGCACTACGGCCAAAGAGAATCCATAGCCATAATCATACCAAAAACTGTCCATCAATGCATTATGGGCCAATGAGGACTTTTTCCACATCATTTGTAACATTACGGTCATGATTATACCGAATAATCCCTGGTCATAATCATGCCAAGTCCATCTGTGCACTACAGGCTACAGATGACTTTCAACAAAATATAAACATGAGAATGAGGTATTGACGTATATAGGGTTTCAAACCTCTTAGAAACTTTCGCGTCATTCGCTCCTCATTATCGACCAAATGAGATGCAAACCGGGATAACTCCGCAAACTTAACCTCGTACTGCGATATGGTCATATTATTTTGCTTCAATGCTTATCTCAACATTGTTAGATGCCATTTTCAAACACTACCACAAAAACAAGGGTTAATTAACATAGTACATATTATCCCTATACTCTGACCGACCAATTAAATACCAAATAAACTTAGGTAGGTCATACAAGCGAAGGAATTTCCCGTCTCTTCCCTCCTAGTTCTTATCTTACATCTCAGCCAGGGATCATATCCCTAAGCTCTGATACCAACTGTGACGCCCCCAAAATTAGGTATTTATCACCCATCTTGGGTCGTCAGATACATGGTACAAAATACAAATACAAACTTAATTATACAAATATCGTGTAACATACGACAATACATAAACTGAGAGTTCTAATACGAATATTGTCATCTAGACAATATCCATACTCAAGGAGTCCTCATTACATTTATTGTCACACTATTTAACAGAATGGTGAGGACTATTAATGCTATCTTCTGGACCATCACACCTTTCCCTGACTCGTCCCAGCTATATTCTCATTTCCTGAAGAGAACATTGAAAGAAAGGGTGAGCTCAACTAGCCCAGTAAAAAATATTATGACTAAGATAATGAAGAATAAATTATCAATAGTCTTCAACAATGTTAAACTGATAAAATACAATAGACATCAAGTTTAACTGCAGCGGAATAAGCAATCCATTAGAAGAGTCAAGTAGAGAATAAAACCTACTATCTTCTATGATTTAAAAATGTTTTCCTCAACTTTTATCACTGAGACTCAGCTTAATAAATAAACCACATCTTCTAACCATCCTTGTATTACGGGCCAAGGATATTCATTAAATCATCAATGATCATGACTATACCGAAAAATCCCTGGTCATAATCATACCACAAACTATCTATCAATGCATTACAAGCCACTGAGGACTTTTACCACACCACTTATAACATCACAGTTCATGATTATACCGAATGATCCCTGGTCATAATCATACTAAGTCCATCTATGCACGTAAGCCAAAGATGACTTTTAACATAAAATAAACATGAGGATGATGACAATGTTATTGGAATTCAATTACACAAGTTCAAGAATTAGTTTATCTAGGAACTAATAATATCCAAATTGTCAACATGATACTTCTTTGTAAAGTAACAGTCAAGAATGCTCAGAAGAATATTTTCATGAAAAGATACTGGATGTAGCGCAAAAATCAAGGATATTCCAATAATTTCATGGAGTATAGAAATCAAAACTTTACCCAAATGAGTATAATAAAGAATATATGAAACTGCAAATGGATTTTACCAGCCATGCGGTAATCCACGTATACAGATCATTTCCACAATTTAATAAGGAATGAATATAAAAGATCATTCACCATGCATGTGGCAATCCACATAGAGAGGTTATTTTAACAGAATAATAAAGAATGGAATAACAGAAGGATTCACCATGCATGCGATAGAGACCGCACAGACAGGTTATTCCCAACGGAATAATAAATATGGAACCAGGTCAGGTGAAATTCACACCGACAGGATATTCCGACAGAATAATAAATGCGGAATAATAAATGATGGAACCAGGTCAGGTGAAATTCACACCGACAGGATATTCCGACAGAATCGTAAAGAACAGAATAATAAAAGAATTTCACCAAGTATGCGGTACTTCGCATAAACAGGTTATTCCAACATAATAATAAAGAATGGAATAACAGAAGAAGATCACCAAGTATTGGGTAAACCGCATATACAGGTCATTCCACCAAGTATAGGGTAAACCACGCATACAGGTTATTCCAACAGAATAATAAAGAATGGAATAACATAAGTTCTCTTCATGAATAAGAAAGAATAACACCCCTTACAATTTTAAAGAAGAACTGAAATAAAGAAGTAGTTAAGTGGCAGAATACTCTTCTTCTTTCTCTCTATAGTTTCTCTCTCTAGAGTTCAGTGAATTCGTAAGAAAATAATGAAGGAATGGGCTTCTATTTATAGGAAAATGGAATGCATAGTAACAAATCCATGAACGGTCCAGATTGATTTACTTTAATCTGACGGTCCATATTTAAAGAAAAATCTTTTAAATAGAATATAATATATTCTATTTGTAGAATAACTTTAATAAAGTATTCTGTTTTATATAAAAAGATTTTACTATGCAAAATACTATGCACAATAGAATATAATATATTCTATTTATAGAATAACTTTAATAAAGTATTATGTTTTATATAAAAAGATGTTTCTGTTTTATTACGTTAATAATACGAATAAAACAAAACTTCATTATCGCTAAATAATTCATATTATTAATTGACAATAATTGAATCAAACTGAGTGACTTCTCACATAAGCATCAATACCGTGTGCTACTATGCAACCACACATATTACTGTACTTTTACTACCGAGTAGTTCAACAGTATCAACGGTAAAACTTCCGCCGTTATTTTTAATAAAATATTTTTGTCGTTTTCTCAATCCGACAATAATTCCGTTGTGGGCTCCACCAATGATTGTACCGTCGTACGAATATTCTCTGTGAATAGTAACTCGTGAATAGTACTCTGACACAAAAAGTGTCCCAAATACTCGAGTGAACAATACTAAAATGAATAGTAATTTGGGTGAATAGTAACCTGTGAATAGTAACTCGTGAATAGTAACTAATGAATAGTACTCCAACACAAAAAGTATCCCAAATACTCGAGTGAACGATACTAGAGTTAATAGTAATTTTGGTGAATAGTAACCCGTGAATAGTAACTCGTGAATAGTGACCAGGTATTTTATGACAACTTGTTTACTTTAAAAAAAAATTCACATATCACCCTTAACTTTAACCTTTTATCAATTTAACCATTTACCAAAATAGAAAAATTGAATACTTTTATTTCATAAAATTCGGGGTCTCACAATCTCCCCTCCTTATGGAATTTCGCCCTTGAAATTAACGTACGTACTTGATATTCGAAGAGATGAGAATACCTTGCTTTCTTTTTGGATTGTACCTTTCCGGATAATTCCGCTCTATCATGATTTTTTCATTTCTCATCTCCTGTATTTCGAATATCATTCTAGAATATACCTTCAAAACAAAGGTTAATCGACATACCACAATTTATCCACTTATTAAGTAAACAATTTCAGCTTAGGTAAGTCACACCCTAGCGAAGTATATTACTCGTCTTCTAGACTAATATCTCCGTCAGTGACCATATCCATGTAACATCAATCAACAATTTCTGTCCACAATCATATGAATAACTCATAATCATAATTGTGATTCTGAATTCCTTTTCGCACCCAGGAAGAAGAAAATTTACATCACCTATCTTCACCTGAAACATCAAAAATCATGGTTATACCAAATCACAATTCCTGATCATAATCATACTAATAAATTCATCTTTGCACTATGGCTAAAGATTTACAACTGTATAACCAATAATCAACAGTTAATCTTCGCACTACAGGCCAATGATATACAACTGTAAAATCAATAATGCTGAGACTCAGCTTAATAGTATCACGACCACGAATTATCCATGCACTATGTGCCAAAGATAATCGTGTTTTCAATTACGGTCATGATTATACCAAACAATCCATGGTCAAAATCATACCAAGTCCATCTATGCACGTAAGCCACAGATGACTTTTACCACATCTATGAATTAATATTTCATTGCTGAGACTCAGCTCAATAATTAATCCACATCATCGAATCATCCCTGCACTACAGGCCAAGGATATTCTTTAGTATCACGACCACGAATTATCCATGCACTACGTGCCAAAGATAATCGTGTTTTCAATTATGGTAATGATTATACCGAACAATCCCTGGTCATAATCATACCAAGTCCATCTATGCACGTAAGCCACAGATGACTTTTACGACATCTATGAATTAATATTTCATTGCTGAGACTCAGCTCAATAATTAATCCACATCATCGAATCACCCTTGCACTCCGGCAAAGGATATTCTTTAGTATCACGACCACGAATTATGCATGCACTACGGCTAAAGATAATCGTGTTTTCATCAACGGTCCTGATCATGCCATAAAATAATTAGTCTTTGCACTACGGCCAAAGAGAATCCGTAGCCATAATCATACCAAAAACTGTCCATAAATGCATTATGGGCCAATGAGGACTTTTTTCACATCATTTGTAACATTACGGTCATGATTATACCGAATAATCCCTGGTCATAATCATACCAAGTCCATCTGTGCACTACATGCCACAGATGACTTTCAACAAAATATAAACATGAGAATGAGGTATTGACGTATATAGGGTTTCAAACCTCTTAGAAACTTTCGCGTCATTCGCTCCTCATTATCGACCAAATGGGATGCAAACCGGGATAACTCCGCAAACTTAACCTCGTACTGCGATATGATCATATTATTTTGCTCCAATGCTTATCTCAACATTGTTAGATGCCATTTTCAAACACTACCACAAAAACAAGGGTTAATTAACATATCACATATTATCCCTATACTCTGACCGACCAATTAAATACCAAATAAACTTAGGTAGGTCATACAAGCGAAGGAATTCCCCGTCTCTCCCCTCCTAGTTCTTATCTTACATCTCAGCCAGGGATCATATCCCTAAGCTCTGATACCAACTGTGACGCCCCCAAAATTAGGTATTTATCACCCATCTTGGGTCGTCAGATACATGGTACAAAATACAAATACAAACTTAATTATACAAATGTCGTGTAACATACGACAATACATAAACTGAGAGTTCTAATACGAATATTGTCATCTAGACAATATCCATACTCAAGGAGTCCTCATTACATTTATTGTCACACTATTTAACAGAATGCTGAGGACTACTAATGCTATCTTCTGGACCATCACTCCTTTTCCTAACTCGTCCCAGCTATATTCTCATTTCCTGAAGAGAGCATTGAAAGAAAGGGTGAGCTCAACTAGCCCAGTAAGAAATATTATGACTAAGATAATGAAGAATAAATTATCAATAGTCTTCAACAATGTTAAACTGATAAAATACAATAGACATCAAGTTTAACTGTAGCGGAATAAGCAATCCATTAGAAAAGTCAAGTAGAGAATAAAACCTACTATCTTCTATGATTTAAAAATGTTTTCATCAACTTTTATCACTGAGACTCAGCTTAATAAATAAACCACATCTTCTAATCATCCTTGTATTACAGGCCAAGGATATTCATTAAATCATCAATGATCATGACTATACCGAAAAATCCCTGGTCATAATCATACCACAAACTATCTCTCAATGCATTACAAGCCACTGAGGACTTTTACCACACCACTTATAACATCACAGTTCATGATTATACCGAATGATCCCTGGTCATAATCATACTAAGTCCATCTATGCACGTAAGCCAAATATGACTTTTAAAATAAAATAAACATGAGGATGATGACAATGTTATAGGAATTCAATTAAACAAGTTCAAGAATTAGTTTATCTAGGAACTAATAATATCCAAATTGTCAACATGATACTTCTTTGTAAAGTAACAGTCAAGAATGCTCAGAAGAATATTTTCATGAAAAGATACTGGATGAAGTGCAAATATCAAGGATATTTCACTAATTTCATGGAGTATAGAAATCAAAACTTTAACCAAATGAGTATAATAAAGAATATATGAAACTGCAAATGGATTTTCACCAGCCATGCGGTAATCCACGTATACAGATCATTTCCACAATTTAATAAGGAATGAATATAAAGGATCATTCACCATGCATGTGGCAATCCACATAGACAGGTTATTCCAACAGAATAATAAAGAATGGAATAACAGAAGGATTCACCATGCATGCGATAGAGACCGCACAGACAGGTTATTCCCAACAGAATAATAAATACGGAATAATAAATATGGAACCAGGTCAGGTGAAATTCACACCGACAGGATATTCCGACAGAATAATAAATGCGGAATAATAAATGATGGAACCAGGTCAGGTGAAATTCACACCGACAGGATATTCCGACAGAATAATAAATGCGGAATAATAAATGATGGAACCAGGTCAGGTGAAATTCACACCGACAGGATATTCCGACAGAATCGTAAAGAACAGAATAATAAAAGAATTTCACTAAGTATGCGGTACTTCGCATAAACAGGTTATTCCAACATAATAATAAAGAATGGAATAACAGAAGAAGATCACCAAGTATTGGGTAAACCGCATATACAGGTCATTCCACCAAGTATAGGGTAAACCACGCATACAGGTTATTCCAACAGAATAATAAAGAATGGAATAACATAAGTTCTCTTCATGAATAAGAAAGAATAACACCCCTTACAATTTTAAAGAAGAACTGAAATAAAGAAGTAGTTAAGTGGCAGAATACTCTTCTTCTTTCTCTCTATAGTTTCTCTCTCTAGAGTTCAGTGAATTCGTAAGAAAATAATGAAGGAATGAGCTTCTATTTATAGGAAAATGGAATGCATAGTAACTAATCCATGAACGGTCCAGATTGATTTACTTTAATCTGACGGTCCATATTTAAAGAAAAATCTTTTAAATAAAATATAATATATTCTATTTATAGAATAACTTTAATAAAGTATTCTGTTTTATATAAAAAGATTTTACTATGCAAAATACTATGCACAATAGAATATAATATATTCTATTTATAGAATAACTTTAATAAAGTATTCTGTTTTATATAAAAAGATGTTTCTGTTTTATTACGTTAATAATACGAATAAAACAAAACTTCATTATCGCTAAATAATTCATATTATTAATTGACAATAATTGAATCAAACTGAGTGACTTCTCACATAAGCATCAATACCGTGTGCTACTATGCAACCACACATATTACTGTACTTTTACTACCGAGTAGTTCAATAGTATCAACGGTAAAACTTCCGCCGTTATTTTTAATAAAATATTTTTGTCGTTTTCTCAATCCGACAATAATTCCGTTGTGGGCTCCACCAATGATTGTACCGTCGTACGAATATTCTCTGTGAATAGTAACTCGTGAATAGTACTCCGACACAAAAAGTGTCCCAAATACTCGAGTGAACAATACTAAAGTGAATAGTAATTTGGGTGAATAGTAACCTGTGAATAGTAACTAGTGAATAGTAACTAATGAATAGTACTCCAACACAAAAAGTGTCCCAAATACTCGAGTGAACGATACTAGAGTGAATAGTAATTTTGGTGAATAGTTATCCGTGAATAGTAACTCGTGAACAGTGACCAGGTATTTTATGACAACTTGTTTACTTTAAAAAAAAATTCACATATCACCCTTAACTTTAACCTTTTATCAATTTAACCATTTACCAAAATAGAAAAATTGAATACTTTTATTTCATAAAATTCGGGGTCTCACAGAGAGTGAGTGTTATGTTAAGCTAATAATACCTCTTAGCTCTCAAGGATCAGTACCAATGATCAAAAATCAAGAATCAAAGCATAAAAGGTATAAACCCTAAATTTTGAAAAATCTTAATGATTCATGTTATATGTTGTTGTTAGATGTTTAGAAGTGTGTTAGAGGATGTTGTTGAGTGATCTAAGATGTTACATCAAGGATCCATAAAATATAGATGCAAGAAATTAAGTTTTTAAGGACTGATTATGAACCCTAAAATATGGTCTGACAGCCATATGTCAGGGCTCGTAGATCCTTGTGTGTTAGTTGTTAAGTGTGTTTTAAGTTATAGACTTATTTTTTGTCATGAGGAGAGTAGACTGGAAGTGGAATCAACTCCATACCATGTCTAGATCTCAAGTTATAAGCACTCAAATATGGTTGACCGACCATGATCAAACTGGTTTCTAGGTAACCCAGATTTCCAGAATGGTCTTACAGTCGTTTTGTAGGGCCTTGATCTTTCTGGTGTCTATGTTTTGGGCCATGTTGTTGTATTAAGGTTGTTTTCTGACATGTAGACTACATATTAAAGTAATTAGAACACTTAGATCCATAACAGGATCAAAGATATTGTGGGTCAAACTAGCGTTGACCACCAGCCTTATGAAAAAATCTGGAAAACCCAGATTTCTCAAGAATACGTTTCTGACAAGGTTTGACCAGTCTTGATCTGTCATTTGTGATGTTGTTAGATTGATCTAGTGTTATGTTACTTGACCCTGACATGTATACTACATGTGTGAACTCTTAGATCACACAAACAAGACCTATAATCAAAGTTATAGAGCATCAAAAGTGGTACTCCGCAGCTGTTCTTCATATCTGAAAAACCCAGAAATGAATAATAACTCTAACATGATTTTCAAGGGCTGATATCTTCATGTGGTGATGTTGTTTAGCCAAGAAATTGATTAGTGATTGTAGTATTACATTAGTACTACAATCCTAACACTTTAGCAAACCTAAAAACAAGATAACCAATAATCTAGAACCGGTCAAACAAGACACCTTACTAACTGGCATGAGTTTCTGGGCAGGCTCAAGAACAGCTCAAGAACACCTATAGCGATGGTTCTGTCGCTATAGGGCCCTTTAGTGACACTTAATTTTCAAAAATTAATTATTTTAATAAATAATTAGAGAAAATTAGGTTTTAATTATGAAAAATACAAAATAAATTCCTAAAAATTGTGTTAAAGCGTAAAAATGGGTTTTTTTTTATAATTTTGAGTATATTTCATAAATATTTAATATTTTTGGAATATTAAAGGTATTTAATTTATTTAATTATAATATTAAATAAATTACATAAAAATAATTTTAATACTTGAAAAAATCATGAGAAATTATATTATGGTGTTAGAAAATATTTTAAGTTATTTTTAATAACTTTTGATATTTTGTGATGAATTTTATTAATAAATTAATATTAATGATAATTGATTTATTTAATAAATATATTAAATAAATTATGAAAATAGAATTAATGATTTAAAAATCATATAAAAATAATTTAAGGGTTAGAAAAATATTTTAAGTTGTAAAATATAACTTTTGATATTTTGTCATGAAAATATTAATATTTTAATATTAATATCAATTATTGGATAATGGATTTAAATGTTTAAAAATCATTTAAATGAGAAATTAAGGTATTAAAAATACTTTGAAATATTATAAAAATATTATAATATTGTGTTATGATTTTCATTAATAATTTATATTAAGTAAATATTAATGATAAGAGAATAAGGTGGTATTTATATCATATAAATACGATATTAATGATTAAAAAATCACGATAAATGGTAATAATTATTACGAGCTTATGAAAAATATTTTAACTCATAATGGAATTATCTAAGTTATTTGTGAACCAGTTTAGACCGAGTCTTAGTGATATTAGGCTAGAGAATAGTCCGACTAGACCGTCGGGATGTTAGAATTATGTCGAGTTCAACTCAGACTGAAATAGTTTGACTTGATATCGAGTCTTAAGTAGTTTGTGGACTGATAGTGTTATGTATTTATGTGTTAGATTATTTTATAAATATATTTATAATAGTATTATACTGTGATGATATTATTGTAATATTAGAGATCTATATTATTAATATTAGGTCTTCGGATAAAGCGATATAAACTGCGTAGCAGTAGTTGGTGAAATAGGCAAGTTCCTAACCTTGAACTTCTAATTATTGTGCAAGTTTTCTTAAACTCGACCTCGAGTTATTTTATTCGAATATGCTTATGGTTAATCATTGTTGATAACCATGTCTATGAATTATTGATTCATACTCTGTGCATATTGTATGTATTCATCAGGTATGAAAGGCTGATCACCTTCATTACCATCCGATCCAGATATTATGTTCATGTTTATTATTGACATTTATTCATATCGTTCTGATCGTTTAGTTATGAAATTTGATTCCTGCTAGTTCATAGTTATATTGTTGAACGTAGCTAGCATTTTATTCATATTCTTTCAATAATGATATATCCTCAAATAAACTTATACTTTATGGGTAAACTTGTTGCTTACCCTTGCTATATCATGATAAACATTGCAGATTAAGAAGAATACGTCGAATACAGGAAAAGACAAAGATAAGTCCAGCTTTGGATTATATGTGCAGATAAAGTTTGTAACAGTATTGTATGTTAATGACATTGTAAGTCAAATAGGTTATGAATTGTGTATAAGTTAAGGTTACTCGACCTTGGAGATTAATATGTAAAGTTTAGTGTATAAACAATTTACGTTTAAATCTTCCGCAATAGTTATAGAATGATTGTACCATATCAGCGGTGATTCAAGACCGGGATCTGGGGCTTTTATAGTTGGTATCAAAGTTGTAGGTTATGAACTTTAGGTAGGAATACCTGAGACTACTAACCGCAGTGATTGGGATAAGAACTAACTCAAATAGAGCTAGTGAGTCGGTAAGATTCAAAGACGAATCTCGGCGAGTTATAATGATTGGGACTTCCCTAACTCCGATAATAAAGGTGAACAGTAGTGATGAATAGATAGCGTCAAAAAGATTAAAAGTATGAGAGGATCGTAAAATAAAACGATCATAGTATAGAAATGAATTGTAATATATACGATGAGATCACTCCTTGATCTGATAAGGTTATAGTATAGAAAAGGATCAAGTAAATGATTAAAAAGTTTACAGCAAAGATTGATGTGTATCAGTGGTACTACGAATTGGTACAGATTCAGGAAAGGATTATGAATACTAGTTAAATGAAATTCGTATTTTGAATAGAGTTAAGATTAGGTGGGGATTTAAATTGAGGACTCATGTCAGCAGCTGAGTTGTTTGATTCCTTGTTATGGGCGGGTAATTGTACTTAGTTTAACAACCACTTAGTTTCTAGCAATGATAATTATTGAAATGTTTATGTCGCGCTGTTTGCTATATACGTGTTGAGAGGGTGATTCTTTCCTCAGGTGTATAACATATAGGTAGGTTATAGTTAGAGAATATAAGGTTAAGTACGAGTTCTTAAAACTCATACTTATGGTAAGTTCGTGACTCATAATTATATGAAATATTTATGAACCCCTCAGCGAATGGACGCCAAAGGTCTGACTACGACAAGTTCTTAAACTCATATGATTGTGGAAAGTTCCTGAACTTATAAGTGTGGTTTGACGAAATGGGTATAGATATGTATGAATGGAGTATTGAGAATAATAGGAATATATAGACTATTTAAGCAACTGATCATTAGTGGAGACATAAGTTTTCCAAATCTTCTAGCTATGCTAGACTCAAAACTTTTGACATCAAGCTAAATACACACTATGTGCTTTTAGAAATTAATTTTTATTCTCAACTTCTGGTTACCATTGCGTATGTGTGGACTTCGGGCCACCGACACCTCGTTACTTGTTGAGATAATAAAACAGATTTTTAATGATTTTTGGAACGATTTAAAGAATACTCAATGCTACTTGTTTCAACTAGACGAAAATGATTTTAAATATCAAAATGTATTTTTATATTATCACTTATGTACAATGTAACCTGGTACAAAGATGATAAAAAAATGATGGAGTTGTAAATACAGGAATACTTAGCGTTGAATTTGATCTGATTATCGTTGTCCCACTATTGTATGATGTGTTATGGCAAAATCACATGATGATAACATCCTCAAACGGGCTGTTAATACAGTACGGTATCTTGACGTCATTTTCCAATTAAATATTTTCAAAATTTTAATTTGCCAACGGCGTTTGGCTATACACATTCATATTTCGATTGAAATTGATTATTGATATAAGTCTAAGCTATTTGATTCGGCTAGACCAACTTTTATGAAAATCCTAATCATTCTTTGAAAATTTTCCTGAACCAAATTATTTTGGTGCGGATTCTGATAAAGACTGAGGTAAGAAAATGTTTATGCGCCTAAGGCGGATAAGAGGAACAAGAAAAGTTGTTCCGAGCAGTAGTAATTGAATAAGTAAAGGGCATACGGGGCTAATTACCCGCTATGTATGTAAGATAAGACGGTTTGCGGATGAATTTCTGTATAAACCTTTTTGAAAATGACAGATAATAGTCTATATGACTTCTCAACACTATTTGAAAATTTTTTACTCTTGTGAGAGGTGTATTGGGTAGCATGTGATGATGTGTATAAAAGGTGTAAGCTGTATGGTATAAGGTGTAAGTTAAATTTCGGGGACAAAATTCTTAGAAGAAGGGGTGAATGTGACAACCCGAGAATTTAAAAAATTTATTTAAATCCTAAAATGATGGATTAAAGGTTATATGATAGACCTAGACTGAAAATAAGTGTACGGAATCGACATTACTGTGAAGGAATTTTAAGGATTTCAAAATTTTTGGACAAGACTTGAATGATTTGGTAGACTGCACTGATTGTCTGATTATGAGGTATAAGATTTTGGTGGATTTAAAATTCTTGTGAAGAATTATCAGGGTTAAGTATCTAAGTGTATACGAGTCGGTATATAAGATATTATATTGAATAGTGATTGTTTATGTGTACAGTTTGTGGATTAAAGATCAATTATTGATCAGGATAAGTATAACTTTAGTAAACCCTAAAGTTATGTTAATAACATTGTTGTTCAGTAAGAAAACTTTAACGAACTATTAGAAACCCTAGCTATACGTCCGAAAACCCTAATTTCAGTTCTGAGAATTCGAAACCCTAATTCGGACATTCAAAACCCTAAATTGGGAGTTTATAAAGCTAAGTATAAATGGCTAAGTGTTAAAAGTTATGGAATAAAACGAAAATATCCAAATTGCCCTTCAAATTATAGGAGAAAAGACCAAATTACCCTTAGAAGGTGCGAAATGACTAAAATATCCTTTACTTAAAAATCTAATTAAAGAGTTATGGCCAAAATTATGGCTACATCTCTTGAGTTACCACCATACACCTTGAATCAGTTCTTTGAAGCCATATAACATCAATCATAGCAACAAGAATCAAAAGTGTGAGATTAAAGTAAGAAAGTTACTTACTTTACTTTCTAAGTTGTCCAAGCCATTCTCTCTCTCTAATTTTTGAAATATAGAGTGAGAGTGAGTGTTATTTTAAGCTAATATCACCTCTTAGCCCTAAAGGATCAGAACCAAAGATCAAAAATCAAGAATCAAAGCATAAAAGGTATAAACCTAAATTTTGAAAAATCTTAATTATTCATGTTATATGTTGTTGTTAGATGTTTAGAAGTGTGTTAGAGGATGTTATTGAGTGATCTAAGATGTAACATCAAGGATCCATAACATCTAAATGCAAGAAATTAAGTTTTTAAGGACTGACTATGAACCCTAAAATATGGCCTGACAGCCATATGTCGGGCTCATAGATTATTGTGTGTTAGTTGTTAAGTGTGTTTTAAGTTATAGACTTGTTCTTTGTCATGAGGAGAGTAGACTGAAAGTGGAATCAACTCCATACCAAGTCTAGATCTCAAGTTATAAGCAGTCAAATATGGTTGACCGACCATGACCAAACTGGTTTCTAGGTAACCCATATTTCCAGAATGGTCTGACAGTCGTTTCGCAAGGCCTTGATCTTTCTGGTGTTTATGTTTTGGGCCATGTTGTTGTATTAAGGTTGTTGTCTGACATGTAGAATATTTTAACTGATAATGGAATTATCTAAGTTATTTGTGAACCAGTTTAGACCGAGTATTAGTGATATTAGGCTCGAGAATAGTCCGACTAGACCGTCGGGATGTTAGAATTGTGTCGGGTTCAACTCATACTGAAATAGTTTGACTTGATACTGAGTCTTAAGTAGTTTGTGGACTGATAGTGTTATGTCTTTATGTGTTAGATTATTTTATAAATATATTTATAACATTATTATACTGTGATGATATTATTGTAATATTGGAGATCTATATTATTAATATTAGGTCTTCGGATAAAGAGATATAAACTGCGTAGTAGTAGTTGGTGAAACATGCAAGTTTCTAACCTTGAACTTCTAATTATTGTGCAAGTTTTCTTAAACTCGACCTCGAGTTGTTTCATTTGAATATGCTTATGGTTAATCATTGCTGATTACCATGTCTATGAATTATTGATTCGCACTCTGTGTGTGACGACCCCAAAATAGGTCCATTCCACCTAACCTATTCTGAGTCGCCAAATACATGGTATAGAAAACAACTACAACTTTATTACAACAATTGTCGTGCAAAATACAACAACACATATGCTGTGAGTTTGGATACAAATATATACCAAATGTGACTCATGTTCTAACCGTGGACATCACCTCACAATGACACCTTACATAAAGGTATAGTCAAAAACTGTTTTAGAAATTAGAATCTTTAAGAAGTGCTCAAGGAAACCTTCGTACATGGGAGGTCATGCGTCTAGGTTATGATAGATATCATATGGCCACAGAATTATTCTTGGTTGACCCAATAGACCCCAAAGAAAAACGAGAAGATTACAATCATATTCTTCCCAATGGTGAGTCTTCTCTTGACATATCATTATCTCTACTGTCTCTAATTGAGAATTATACTTCAAACAAACACCAAGATTATATAGGTAGTGCTCGTATATATACTCAGCAATTGGATGAGCACATCTTTGTCTTATGATGACACGAGGTTGTATGTCGTTAGACATCTTGTATGATAGTGGCAAATCACCCTTCCAACGTTGGGTACACCTTACCCTATTGGATTCACCAAATAAAACTACTAAATTAACTTTTCTATACTGCTTCGGGAGAACATCCACAGCTAGAGACCACCGTTCTATTTCCCCGTTACCCTCGCTCGACCCAGCTACACTCTTATTACCTGAAAGGAATTGTGAAGCAAAAGGGTGAGCACAACTAGCTCAGTAAAGAATATCATGACTAAAGATAATTAAATTATCAATAGCCTTCATCAATAATAAATCAGAGATTTAGAACATATGGTAAATGATAAAAATTTCAACCAAAGTTGCAGCGAAACGAGCAATCCATTAGAAGAGTCAAATAGACTATAAAGTCTATTATCTTCTCCATGTTAAAAATCCATCAACAATGTTTTATCCCTGTAACATCAATCAACAATTCTGGTCCACAATCATATGAATAACTCATAATCATAACAGTAGTTCTAAATTCCTCTTCTCATCTAGGACGAAGATAATTTTCACCACCTATCTTTACTTGGAACATCAAAGATCATGGTTACACCAATTCACATTTCCTGTTCATAATCATACTAATAACTTCATCTTTGCACTACGACCAAAGATATTCATTTGTATCACCAGTTGGTCATGTTTATCTCAACATCTGTTCATCTTTGCACTACTGGCCAAAGATATTCAACAACATGTCATCTTTGCACTACGGGCCAAAGATATTCATCAACAATCACTACAGGCCAAAGATATTCATCAATATTTCATCTTTGCACTACAGGCCAAAGATATTAATATCTCAAAGAAATATATAATCATTTATATAAACAATAATTATAACCATGTTGATCATTTTACCTTTGCACTTAAGCTGAAGATATTCAATTATAAATTCAATGGTCATGATAATACTAGTCAATAATTCAACTTTGCACTACTGGCCAAAGAGAACCCGAAGTCATGATCATACCAATAATCGACCCATCTTTACACTCAAGTGAAAGAGAATTTCAACATCAGGTTTATAAAAATGTTATATATGATAATAAAAACAATATGATCAACATATAGATTTAATCTCAAGAGTAATATTCATAAATCAACTATAATTTGGTTAGAAAAAGAAACCAATTTTATCGTGAATAGTAACTCATAAATAGTAACTCGTAAATAGTAACTCGTGAATAGTAACTCATGAATAGTAACCCCGACACAAAAAGGTAGAAATTTCACAATCAAATACATACCAATATTTCGGTATAATGATATTGAAAGAATAATAATTCTTAAGCTTATAAACAATTTATTTTAATTGTTTACACTTTACTAAATAATGCATTTAATCATTTTAAAATGCCAAACTCATAAGATTTCATCACCAATAACCAAAACCCTCATCAAAAATCTGCATATACCTCATATAGGATTCTCAAGTCATAAAATCCTATTTTCCAATTTTCTTACTTCACATAACATATTTAATTCATTTACTCATAACTAGTCCATTTTCATGAAAAATACGAAATCAGTTCCAAAAATATTTTTTTCTGGGATTTAGCAGAATATAGTCCCATATTGAACATATATTTTTCTCAGAATTTTTAAAACTCATTTACTATTTTTCATATGGCCAAAACCGCCGAATATTTAGACATTTATCATAAATTGTACTTTTATCCAAAAATTCTGAAATTCACAAAGTACACTAATATTATATAGATATACTTCCAATAAAAATTTCATCAATTTTAGAGTTAACCACAAGGAGTTATAAGCGGTTACTTTTAAAATAGTCTTTTCCCGTAAAATTCATAACTCTTAACCTATACATCCAAAAATCACCATTTTTGGACACAATCAATAAAACTCATCAAAACATCATTTCAAATTTTTTCAGAATTTTTGAAGTTCAGAAAAATTACGAAACTGAAAAACATAACAACCCTTAAAATCCCTTACTATTTTTTACAATCCCTTACCTCAAAAGAGCAGTATTTCTGACCGGAATGATAAGCCGAAGGAACCTTGCACTGAATAGCAACTCTCAAAGTATCTAAATACTCACAAAATATGTTTCATAATATAGAGAGAGAAAGAGAGAAAGCTTATGTTTCTGGTGTGATTTTCAATTCTAACTTAGCCCTCTATTTATAAGAAAATATTAGCACACCGAAGCAACTTAACCTGCAACCTGATGGCTTTACTTGCTACTATTCCCACCCACCAC
This sequence comes from Panax notoginseng, assembly GCA_016801055.1. NCBI lineage: Eukaryota > Viridiplantae > Streptophyta > Magnoliopsida > Apiales > Araliaceae > Panax > Panax notoginseng. The sequence continues at coordinate 176,561,940 of CM029013.1, forward strand.
ATTTGAATAAAAATCTCAGCACATTTCTTCACCAACCAAGAGTGGGGCCCACCAATTCTAGAATTTTCCACCAAAATGATTAACTCCAAAAATTCAATAATTTCTGAACCAGTCATCTCGTAAAATTCATAACAAATTATACGTTCATTTTTAACGGTTCAAAATTTGTGGACATATACTCAACTTATATATGTATAACATATCCAAATATTACCACGATCCAACGGTCGGATTAAAAATTATAACCCTCGCAAAATATCTCAAAAACCCTAATTTAATTTTCAATACCACCGTTCCGATAAAAATACAGATAAAACACTTCAACATTAACTCCTTCATTTTTAACCACAAAAATATATCCCTCATTTATATCCACATAAAATAAATATTTTCTTATCATATGAATCAATAATTAATTATTCACAAATAATATTACAGAATCACATTTATGACAACTAGGTCGTTCCCAGGAAAGAGGGGGCTTTCCAATAAGAATTTCTCCTTACTAGCGCGCAATTAGATAACCAAACCTCTCCTTAGACAGAACTTTCTAGACATTGCCAATAATGCTATTTAATAAAATTATTTAAATAATATAAATTATTGATCTGATAATGAAAATGATGTGCATCAACAATTATTGAAACAACAATAATATAAAATATCAACGCAATAATTATTAAATCAATAACATAAAATATTGAACAGTAATTACTGTAACAATTATTGAGTAGTGTCTTCTTACGTAAGGATCAATAATTCAAAAATACTGTGCAATATCGTGTGCTACTGTGCAATAACGCGTATTACTGTATTTTAACCACCGGGTATTCCAACAATGTTAACGGAAACAACTACGCCGTTATTTGTAAAAACTCAAATTTGTCGTTTTCTTCACCCGACAGTTATTCTGTTATGGGGCCCACAAATGGCTGCGCCGACGTACGAATATTCCCCGACATAAAGAATATTCCACGACCAAACGAATATTCCCCGACAACAATGAATATTTTATAACCACTTGTGTATTTTGAAAAAAAAATCATATATCACCCTTAACTTTAACATTTATCAATTTAACCATTAACTGAATAGTAATTATAAGAAAAATTGAATACTTTTATTTCATAAAATTCGGGGTCTTACAATCTTCCCTCCTTATAAAATTTCGTCCCCGAAATTTACGTACCTGGTATTTCGAAGAGTTGAGAATACCTTGCTTCCATTTCAGATTCTATCTCTCAGATCATCATGATTTCTCCATTGCTCGTCTCCCATGATAACTTCATTTGGGTTCCTCATTTGTTGGGAAGTCATGACAACCGCCATCCCTCGAACTACTCGGCTTTGACTTGTCTGGAGTAGCATTTGGCGTCATCATTACCGTTGGAATATACCTTTCTATAGGACATATTCCTTCCTCAGCTACCTTTCGTACTCCTCATTTATGATCTGAATCATCAATCTTCGATCCATATCGGATTCAGGTTGACCGCTATGTACATGGTAATTCAAAACTCGATGTTGGGTTCTCCCAATTGCTTTTTAAAAAGAGAAATTCATATCATCTATTTTAGCCTTCTTAGATCGAACATCTCTTTCCACAATATCCACGTGTCGTGCGGCTTTTGCCCATGCATCACTTATTCTCACTCGTTCAATTTTTTCTTCTTTCAGCTCATATTCCATTTTTATCATCTTATACTCTGCCAAAGAATGCTTCTGTTCAAGAATCACATATCGGATAACACAAGCTTGAATTGTTGCATCCTTTTGTTCCACGACTGCCTGTCGTTCTTCTGCCTGCTCTTCTAACTCATGAATACGATTTTGAAATTCTACATTTTGATCATATAATACATCTAATAAACTCTCCTCAAGTACTTCTTCTTCCTCTTCTTCCTCAGTCTCAGCTGTTACCTCTGTGACTATCTCGGGTGCAACTATCAATTCTTCACTCACCACATGGATATCTCTAATTCCTTCTTCGTCTGACATCACATTATCACGGTTAGTGATTAGAGGTATCCCCACAGTCTCATTCACTCCATTGTTAGCATTCTCAGCTGTCATTCTCAAATACTGCCATAAAACAAGGGTTAATTAAAAAAATTAACATATCACATAATATCCCAATATTATGACTGACCAACAAATAAGCTTAGGTAGGACACACTAGCGAAGGATTTACTCATCTCTCCCCTCCTAGTTGTATTCCCCGATCTCTGCCAGAGACCATATCCCTAAGCTCTGATACCAACTGTGACGACCCCAAAATAGGTCCATTCCACCTAACCTATTCTGAGTCGCCAAATACATGGTACACAAAACAACTACAACTTTATTACAACAATTGTCGTGCAAAATACAACAACACATATGCTGTGAGTTTGGATACAAATATATACCAAATGTGACTCATGTTCCAACCGTGGACATCACCTCACAATGACACCTTACATAAAGGTATAGTCAAAAATTATTTTAGAAATTAGAATCTTTGGGAAGTGCTCAAGGAAACCTTCGTACATGGGAGGTCATGCGTCTAGGTTATGATAGATATCATATGGCCACAGAATTATTCTTGGTTGACCCAATAGACCCCAAAGAAAAACGAGAAGATTACAATCATATTCTTCCCAATGGTGAGTCTTCTCTTGACATATCATTATCTCTACTGTCTCTAATTGAGACTTATACTTCAAACAAACAAGATTATATAGGTAGTGCTCGTATATATACTCAGCAATTGGATGAGCACATCTCTGTCTTATGATGACACGAGGTTGTATGTCGTTAGACATCTTGTATGATAGTGGCAAATCACCCTTCCAACGTTGGGTACACCTTACCCTATTGGATTCACCAAATAAAACTACTAAATGAACTTTTCTATACTGCTTCGGGAGAATATCCACAGCTAGAGACCACCGTTCTATTTCCCCGTTACCCTCGCTCGACCCAGCTACACTCTTATTACCTGAAAGGAATTGTGAAGCAAAAGGGTGAGCACAACTAGCTCAGTAAAGAATATCATGACTAAAGATAATTAAATTATCAATAGCCTTCATCAATAATAAATCAGAGATTTATAACATATGGTAAATGATAAAAATTTCAACCATAGTTGCAGCGGAACGAGCAATCCATTAGAAGAGTCAAATAGACTATAAAGTCTATTATCTTCTCTATGTTAAAAATCCATCAATAATGTTTTATCCCTATAACATCAATCAACAATTCTGGTCCACAATCATATGAATAACTCATAATCATAACAGTAGTTCTAAATTCCTCTTCTCATCCAGGACGAAGATAATTTTCACCACCTATCTTTACCTGAAACATCAAAGATCATGGTTACACCAATTCACATTTCCTGTTCATAATCATACTAATAACTTCATCTTTGCACTACGACCAAAGATATTCATTTGTATCACCAGTTGGTCATGTTTATCTCAACATCTGTTCATCTTTGCACTACTGGCCAAAGATATTCAACAACATGTCATCTTTGCACTACGGGCCAAAGATATTCATCAACAATTCATCTTTGCACTACAGGCCAAAGATATTCATCAATATTTCATCTTTGCACTACAGGCCAAAGATATTAATATCTCAAAGAAATATATAATCATTTATATAAACAATAATTATAACCATGTTGATCATTTTACCTTTGCACTTAAGCTGAAGATATTCAATTATAAATTCAATGGTCATGATCATACTAGTCAATAATTCAACTTTGCACTACTGGCCAAAGAGAACCCGAAGTCATGATCATACCAATAATCGACCCATCTTTACACTCAAGTGAAAGAGAATTTCAACATCAGGTTTATAAAAATGTTATATATGATAATAAAAACAATATGATCAACATATAGATTTAATCTCAAGAGTAATATTCATAAATCAACTATAATTTGGTTAGAAAAAGAAACCAATTTTATCATGAATAGTAACTCATAAATAGTAACTCGTAAATAGTAACTCGTGAATAGTAACTCATGAATAGTAACTCCGACACAAAAAGGTAGAAATTCCACAATCAAATACATACCAATATTTCGGTATAATGATATTGAAAGAATAATAATTCTTAAGCTTATAAACAATTTATTTTAATTGTTTACACTTTACTAAATAATGCATTTAATCATTCTAAAATGCCAAACTCATAAGATTTCATCACCAATAACCAAAACCCTCATCAAAAATCTGCATATACCTCATATAGGATTCTCAAGTCATAAAATCCTATTTTCCAATTTTCTTACTTCACATAACATATTTAATTCATTTACTCATAACTAGTCTATTTTCATGAAAAATACGAAATCAGTTCTAAAAATATTTTTTTCTGGGATTTAGCAGAATATAGTCCCATATTGAACATATATTTTTCTCAGAATTTTTAAAACTCATTTATTATTTTTTATATGGCCAAAACCGCCGAATATTTAGACATTTATCATAAATTGTACTTTTATCCAAAAATTCTGAAATTCAAAGAGTACACTAATATTATATAGATATACTTCCAATAAAAATTTCATCAATTTTAGAGTTAACCACAAGGAGTTATAAGCGGTTACTTTTAAAATTATATTTTCCCGTAAAATTCATAACTCTTAATCTATACATCCAAAAATTACCATTTTTGGACACAATCAATAAAACTCATCAAAATATCATTTCAAATTTTTTCAGAATTTTTGAAGGTCAGAAAAATTACAAAACTGAAAAATATAACTGTGAGACCCCAGATTTTATGAATAAATATTTAATTTTCTCGAAATAATTATGGTATGGATTTGATATAATATTATAGTTGTGGGTATTATTTATAAATTTTACAAAGTAAGCAAGTTGTTATAAAATATTCGTTTGGTCGGGAAATATTCGTACGACGGCACAATCATTAGTGGACCCCACAACAGAAGTATAGTCGTAGTTAGAAAACGACAAAATTATCTTTCTATAAAAATAACGGCTGAGGTGTTACCGTTAAAACCGTTAAAACTGTTGAACTACCCGATAGTAAAAGTACAGTAATACGCGTGGTTGCATAGTAGCACACGGTATTGATTATTGATGCTTACGTGAGAAGTCACTCAGCTATACTCAATTATTGCTACAGTAATTGCTGCATCATATTTCTTAAATTATTGTCATAGTATCATCTGTATAATATGTTATATTATTAAATCAATAATTGAGACGTTGTGGTAAGTTTGGTTATTTTTATAGGGGGCCATATGTCATCATCTAAGAGTCTCTTCGTCAATAGTAATTACCGTCGTCAATAGTATTTACCTTGGTCAATAGTAATTACCGTCGTCAATAGTATTTACACCTTGGTCAATAGTAATTACCATCGTCAATAGTATTTATCTTGGTCAATAGTAATTACCGTCGTCAATAGTATTTACCTTGGTCAAAAGTAATTACCGTCGTCAATAATATTTACCTTGGTCAATAGTAATTACCTTCGTCAATAGTATTTACCTTGGTCAATAGTATTTACCTTGGTCAATAGTAATTACTTTTGTCAATAGTAGTTGTCCCTTCAATATTATCAAGAGTCATTTGACCCTTCGTTAAGACCAAGAGTCATTTGACCCTTCGTTAAGACCAAGAGCCACCCTCAGTTTTCTATAAATAGAGGCCTAGGGCTTCATTATTTTTCACGAATTCATTCGAGCTGTAGAGAGAGAAAGTATAGAGAGAATAAGAGAGAGAGAATAAAAGTATTCTTCTACTGCACTTTTCCAATATCCAGTTCTTTTAAGGTAGGGAATATTATTTCTTTTATATTCATGAAGAGAACTTCTGTTATTCCATTCTTTATTATTCTGTTGGAATAACCAGTATACGCGGTCTACCCTATACTTGGTGACATTCTTCTATTAATCTGTTGGAACATCCTGTTTGTGTATTTTACACCGGACCTGGTTCCATTTTTATTATTATTCTGTTGGAACATCCTGTCTGTGTGTTTTACACCGGACCTGGTTCCGTCTTTATTATTATTCTGTCAGAATATCCTGTCTGTGTGTTTTACACCGGACCTGGTTTCATTATTTATTATATTGTTCTTCATTATTATGTCGGAATATCCTGTCTGTGTGTTTTACACCGGACCTGGTTCTATTATTTATTATTCTGTCGGAATATCCTGTCTGTGCGTTTACGCCGGAACTGGTTCCATTATTATTATTCTATTAAGAATAACCTGTCTGTGCGGTCTATAGCATGCATGGTGATTTCTTTTGTTATTCCATTCTTTATTATACTCAGTTGGTTAAGTTTTGACTTCTATACTCCATGAAATTTGTGGAATATCCTTGACATTTGCGCTTCATCTAGTATCTATTCATGAAAATATTCTCCTGATCAGTCTTGAAGTTTACTCCACAAAGCAGTATCATGTTGACAATTTGGACGTTATTAATTCCTGGATAAATTAATTCTTGAACTTGTTTTATTGAATTCTTATATCATTGTCATCATCCTCATGTTTATAAAATGTTAAAAGTCATCTGTGGCCTGTAGTGCATAGATGGACTTGGTATGATTATTACCAGGGATTATTCGGTATAATTATGACCGTAATGTTACAAATGATGTGGTAAAAGTCCTCATTGGCCCGTAGTGCATTGATGGACAGTTGTTGGCATGATCATGACCATTAACGAATACACGAATATCCTTGGCCGTAGTGCAGGGGTGATTCGATGATGTGGATTATTTTATTAAGCTAAGTCTCAGCGATAGCAGTGTTGAAAAACCTTTTAAATCATAAAAGATAGTAGAGTTTATTTTCTACTTGACTCTTTTAATGGATTGCTTGTTCCGCTGCAGTTAAACTTGATGTCTATTATATTTTATCAGTTTAACATTGTTGAAGACTAATGATAATTTATTCTGTATTATCTTAGTCATAATATTTCTTACTGGGCTAGTTGAGCTCACCCTTTCTTTTACTGTTCTCTTCAGGAAATGAGAACGTAGCTGGGGCAAGTCGGGGAACGGAGTGATGGTCCGAATGATAGTATTAGTTAGTAGTCCTCACTATTCTATGTAATAGTGTGTTAATAAATGTAATGAGGACTCCTTTTGAGTATGAATACTCTCTAGAAAATAATATTTGTATTCAAACTCACAGTTTATGTTTTGTCGTATTGTACACGACAGTTGTATTAGTAAGTTGTATTTGTATTCTGTACTATATATCTGACGACCCAAGATGGGTGATGTATACCTAATTTTGGGGGCGTCACAATAACAACCCTTAAAATCGCTTACTATCCCTTACAATCCCTTACTATCCCTTACAATCCCTTACCTCAAAAGAGCAGTATTTCTGACCGGAATGTAAAGCTGAAGGAACCTTGCACTAAATAGCAATTCTCAAAGTGTCTAAATATTCATAAAATATGCTTCATAATATAGAGAGAGAAAGAGAGAAAACTTATGTTTCTGGTGTGATTTTCAATTCTAACTTAGCCCTCTATTTATAGGAAAATATTAGCACACCGAAGCAGACTTAACCTGCAACCTGATGGCTTTACCTACTACTATTCCCACCCACCACATTTGAATAAAAATCTCAGCACATTTCTTCACCAACCAAGAGTGGGGCCCACCAATTCTAGAATTTTCCACCAAAATGATTAACTCCGAAAATTCAACAATTTCTGAACCAGTCATCTCGTAAAATTCATAACAAATTATACGTTCATTTTTAACGGTTCAAAATTTGTGGACATATACTCAACTTATATATGTATAACATATCCAAATATTACCACGATCCAACGGTCGGATTAAAAATTATAACCCTCGCAAAATATCTCAAAAACCCTAATTTGATTTTCAATACCACCGTTCCGATAAAAATACAGATAAAACACTTCAACATTAACTCCTTCATTTTTAACCACAAAAATATATCCCTCATTTATATCCACATAAAATAAATATTTTCTTATCATACGAATCAATAATTAATTATTCACAAATAATATTACAGAATCACATTTATGAAAACTAGGTCGTTCCCAGGAAAGAGGGGGCTTTCCAATAAGAATTTCTCCTTACTGGCACGCAATTAGATAACCAAACCTCTCCTTAGACAGAACTTTCTAGACATTGCCAATAATGTTATCTAATAATATTATTCAAATAATATGAATTATTGATCTGATAATGGAAATGATGTGCAGCAACAATTATTGAAACAACAATAATATAAAATATCAACTCAACAATTATTGAATCAATAACATAAAATATTGAACAGTAATTACTGTAACAATTATTGAGTAGTGTCTTCTTACGTAAGGATCAATAATTCAAAAATACTGTGTAATACCGTGTGCTACTGTGCAATAACGCGTATTATTGTATTTTAACCACCGGGTATTCCAACAGTGTTAACGGTAACAACTACGCAGTTATTTGTAAAAACTCAAATTTATCGTTTTCTTCACCCGACAGTTATTCTGTTATGGGGCCCACAAATGGTTGTGTCGTCATACGAATATTCCCCGACAGAAAGAATATTCCACGACCAAACGAATATTCCCCGACAACAATGAATATTTTATAACCACTTGTGTATTTTGAAAAAAAATTCATATATCACCCTTAACTTTAACATTTATCAATTTAACCATTTACTGAATAGTAATTATAAGAAAAATTGAATACTTTTATTTCATAAAATTCGGGGTCTTACAATCTTCCCTCCTTATGAAATTTCGTCCCCGAAATTTACGTACCTAGTATTTCGAAAAGTTGATAATACCTTGCTTCCATTTCAGATTCTATCTCTCAGATTATCATGATTTCTCCATTGCTCATCTCCCATGATAACTTCATTTGGGTTCCTCATTTGTTGGGAAGTCATGACAACCGCCATCCCTCGAACTACTCGGCTTTGACTTATCTGGAGCAGCATTTGGCGTCATCATTACCGTTGGAATATACCTTTCTATAGGACATATTCCTCCCTCAACTGCCTCTTCGTACTCCTCATTCATGATCTGAATCATCAATCTTCGATCCATATCGGATTCAGGTTGACCGCTATGTACATGGTAATTCAAAACTCGATGTTGGGTTCTCCCAATTGCTTTCCAAAAAGAGAAATTCATATCATCTATTTTAGCCTTCTTAGATCGAACATCTCTTTCCACAATATCCAAGTGTCGTGCGGCTTTTGCCCATGCATCACTTATTTTCACTCGTTCAGTTTTTTCTTCTTTCAGCTCAGATTCCATTTTTATCATCTTATACTCTGCCAAAGAATGCTTTTGTTCAAGCATCACATATCGGATAACACAAGCTTGAATTGTTGCATCCTTTTGTTCCACGACCGCCTGTCGTTCTTCTGCCTGCTCTTCTAACTCATGAATACGATTTTGAAATTCTACATTTTGATCATATAATACCTCTAATAAACTCTCCTCAGGTACTTCTTCTTCCTCTTCTTCCTCAGTCTCAGCTGTTACCTCTGTGACTATCTCGGGTGCAACTATCAATTCTTCACTCACCACATGGATATCTCTAATTCCTTCTTCGTCTGACATCACATTATCACGGTTAGTGATTAGAGGTATCCCCACAGTCTCATTCACTCCATTGTTAGCATTCTCAGCTGCCATTCTCAAATACTGCCATAAAACAAGGGTTAATTAAACAAATTAATATATCACATAATATCCCAATATTATGACTGACCAACAAATAAGCTTAGGTAGGACACACCAGCGAAGGATTTACTCATCTCTCCCCTCCTAGTTGTATTCCCCGATCTCCGCCAGAGACCATATCCCTAAGCTCTGATACCAACTGTGACGACCCCAAAATAGGTCCATTCCACCTAACCTATTCTGAGTCGCCAAATACATGGTACACAAAACAACTACAACTTTATTACAGTAATTGTCGTGCAAAATACAACAACACATGCTGTGAGTTTGGATACAAATATATACCAAATGTGACTCATGTTCCAACCGTGGACATCACCTCACAATGACACCTTACATAAATGTATAGTCAAAAACTGTTTTATAAATTAGAATCTTTGAGAAGTGCTCAAAGAAACCTTCGTACATGGGAGGTCATGCGTCTAGGTTATGATAGATATCATATTGTCACAGAATTATTCTTGTTTGACCCAATAGACCCCAAAGATAAACGAGAATATTACTATCATATTCTTTCCAATGGTGAGTCTTCTCTTGACATATCATTATCTCTACTGTCTCTAATTGAGAATTATACTTCAAACAAACACCAAGATTATATAGGTAGTGCTCGTATATATACTCATAAAGTGGATGAGCACATCCCTGTCTTACGATGACACGAGGTTGTATGTCGTTAGACATCTTGTATGATAGTGGCAAATCACCCTTCCAACGTTGGGTACACCTTACCCTATTGGATTCACCAAATAAAACTACTAAATGAACTTTTTTATACTGCTTCGGGAGAACATCCACAACTAGAGACCACCGTTCTATTTCCCCGTTACCCTCGCTCAACCCAGCTACACTCTTATTATCTGAAAGGAATTGTGAAGCAAAAGGGTGAGCACAACTAGCTCAGTAAAGAATATCATGACTAAAGATAATTAAATTATCAATAGCCTTCATCAATAATAAATCAGAGATTTAGAACATATGGTAAATGATAAAAATTTCAACCATAGTTGCAGTGGAACGAGTAATCCATTAGAAGAGTCAAATAGACTATAAAGTCTATTATCTTCTCCATGTTAAAAATCCATCAACAATGTTTTATCCCTGTAACATCAATCAACAATTCTGGTCCACAATCATAGGAATAACTCATAATCATAACTGTAGTTCTAAATTCCTCTTCTCATCCAGGACGAAGATAATTTTCACCACCTATCTTTACTTGAAACATCAAAGATCATGGTTACACCAATTCACATTTCCTGTTCATAATCATACTAATAACTTCATCTTTGCACTACGGCCAAAGATATTCATTTGTATCACCAGTTGGTCATGTTAATCTCAACATCTGTTCATCTTTGCACTACTGGCCAAAGATATTCAACAACATGTCATCTTTGCACTACGGGCCAAAGATATTCATCAACAATTCATATTTGCACTACAGGCCAAAGATATTAATATCTCAAAGAAATATATAATCATTTATATAAACAATAATTATAACCATGTTGATCATTTCACCTTTGCACTTAAACTGAAGATATTCAATTATAAATTCAATGGTCATGATCATACTAGTCAATAATTCAACTTTGCACTATTGGCCAAAGAGAACCCGAAGTCATGATCATACCAATAATCTACCCATCTTTACACTCAAGTGAAAGAGAATTTTAACATCAGGTTTATAAAAATGTTATATATGATAATAAAAACAATATGATCAACATATAGATTTAATCTCAAGAGTAATATTCATAAATCAACTATAATTTGGTTAGAAAAAGAAACCAATTTTATCGTGAATAGTAACTCATGAATAGTAACTCGTGAATAGTAACTCATGAATAGTAACTCCGACACAAAAAGGTAGAAATTCCACAATCAAATACATACCAATATTTCGGTATAATAATATTGAAAGAATAATAATTCTTAAGCTTATAAATAATTTATTTTAATTGTTTACATTTTACTAAATAATGCATTTAATCATTCTAAAATGCCAAACTCATAAGATTTCATCACCAATAACCAAAACCCTCATCAAAAATCTGCATATACCTCATATAGGATTCTCAAGTCATAAAATCCTATTTTCCAATTTTCTTACTTCACATAACATATTTAATTCATTTACTCATAACTAGTCTATTTTCATGAAAAATACGAAATAAGTTCTAAAAATATTTTTTTTCTGGGATTTAGCAGAATATAGTCCCATATTGAACATATATTTTTCTCAGAATTTTTAAAACTCATTTACTATTTTTCATATGGTCAAAACCGCCGAATATTTAGATATTTATCATAAATTGTACTTTTATCCAAAAATTCTGAAATTCACAGAGTACAGTAATATTATATAGATATACTTCCAATAAAAATTTCATCAATTTTGGAGTTAACCACAAGGAGTTATAAGCGGTTACTTTTAAAATAGTCTTTTCCCGTAAAATTCATAACTCTTAATCTATACATCCAAAAATCACCATTTTTGGACACAATCAATAAAACTCATCAAAATATCATTTCAAATTTTTTCAGAATTTTTAAAGATCAAAAAAATTACAAAACTGAAAAACATAACAACCCTTAAAATCCCTTACTATCCCTTACAATCCCTTACTATCCCTTACAATCCCTTACCTCAAAAGAACAGTATTTCTGACCGAAATGTAAAGTCGAAGGAACCTTGCACTGAATAGCAACTCTCAAAGTATCTAAATACTCACAAAATATGCTTCATAATATAAAAAGAGAAAGAGAGAAAGCTTATGTTTCTGGTGTGATTTTCAATTCTAACTTAGCCCTCTATTTATAAGAAAATGTTAGCACGCCGAAGTAGACTTAACCTGCAACCTGATGGCTTTACCTGCTACTATTCCCACCCACCGCATTTGAATAAAAATCTCAGCACATTTCTTCACCAACCAAGAGTGGGGCCCACCAATTCTAGAATTTTCTACCAAAATGATTAACTCTGAAAATTCAATAATTTCTGAACCAGTCATCTCGTAAAATTCATAACAAATTATACGTTCATTTTTAACGGTTCCAAACTTATGGACATATACTCAACTTATATATGTATAACATATCCAAATATTACCACGATCCAACGGTCGGATTAAAAATTATAACCCTCGCAAAATATCTCAAAAATCCTAATTTAATTTTCAATACCACCGTTCCGATAAAAATATAGATAAAACACTTCAACATTAACTCCTTTATTTTTAACCACAAAAATATATCCCTCATTTATATCCACATAAAATAAATATTTTCTTATCATATGAATCAATAATTAATTATTCACAAATAATATTACAGAATCACATTTATGACAAATAGGCCGTTCCCAGGAAAGAGGGGGCTTTCCGATAAGAATTTCTCCTTACTGGCGCGCAATTAGATAACCAAACCTCTCCTTAGACAGAACTTTCTAGACATTGCCAATAATGCTATCTAATAATATTATTCAAATAATATGAATTATTGATCTAATAATGGAAATGATGTACAGCAACAATTATTGAAACAACAATAATATAAAATATCAACGCAATAATTATTGAATCAATAACATAAAATATTGAACAGTAATTACTGTAACAATTATTGAGTAGTGTCTTCTTACGTAAGGATCAATAATTCAAAAATACTGTGCAATACCGTATGCTACTGTGCAATAACTCGTATTACTGTATTTTAACCACCGGGTATTCCAACAGTGTTAACGATAACAACTACGTCGTTATTTGTAAAAACTCAAATTTGTCATTTTCTTCACCCGACAGTTATTCTGTTATGGGGCCCCCAAATGGCTGCGCCATCGTACGAATATTCCCCGACAGAAAGAATATTCCACGACCAAACGAATATTCCCCAACAACAATGAATATTTTATAACCACTTGTGTATTTTGAAAAAAAATTCATATATCACCCTTAACTTTAAAATTTATCAATTTAACCATTTACTGAATAGTAATTATAAGAAAAATTGAATACTTTTATTTCATAAAATTCGGGGTCTTACACTGTGCATATTGCATGTATTCATCAGGTAGAAAGGTTGATCTCCTGTAAGAACCCGAATTTTCAGAAAATATTAAAATAAGAATTTAGTAAATAAAATTCTTTAAGCATGAGATGGGTTCGAACAAGAATATATAAATGTGTTACGACGTATGTGGTATTGTGTTACATATGGTAATATTAGCTATGTATTAAGTGATGTTGTGTTTATTAAATATATGTCATTATTATATATTTATTATAAATTGTAGAGATGAATTAATATGAAGATGGATAAGATTTATCTATCGACATTAAATAATTTATAGAATTATTTTATTATAGTAAGTTGGTGACATTAAATAACTTTGATAATCACCAATTTCTTGAGTATATGTACGAGTAAGTATCAAGTCCAAGGTAGTGCAACCGTACTCTTTAATGGTGGATGTATAGGAGTTGGGCTAAACAATTCCTTTAGAGAGCGGAGGTATATACGAATTAGTAACCGATCTAACTCACTGTGAAAACAGTGTAGACGAGACAGAAACTAATTTGATGGTTGTTTGTGGGAAACCACTCAGTGTACTATATTGAATACTATTAAAGACTCGACGCGTGCTAGGTTTAGGCTTGTATGCGTGTACGTTGTCGACGAGAGAAGAAAATCGATATACCTTTAAAGTGGTTAGAGAATTATTGAGTAAATTCATACACGGCGAGAAGTGAAGATTAAAGGAATGAAGGAGTGTATAGTTGGTTAAACTAATAAGGGAAAATAGAGTTTTAGAACTCGAAGTGTTATCCTTAAATTGTTAAGAAAAATAGTAACCGATGGTGTGAAACCAAAGAGGGGATTAATGTTAGACGAGTTAACGATTAAGAAGAATGTGTAAAGTATTTAGAAGCGTAGGTTTCATTTCTGCTGAGGCAAAACTTATCTGCCTCTGATTTTGGTATGGCGCAGCTGCGCCATTTCCAATCCTATGACCAGCACAGCTGTGTCGGTCTGTAAAAAACTCTGAGTCAGTTTATGAAAATATGATTGCAAGCGATACATACTAATAACTCTTATAAGGTTGTGAATGGTGACTAAGTGTTCAGGAAAAAATTTAGTTAGCAAAGCATGACTTGAATAAAGATTTAATTAATTAACCCGGATTATATATGGTTAATTAAGTGATAATATGGAATATTATATTCTATTAATTAGTGGAGTGCATAATAATTTTTGAAAAGAAAAAAAATGATTAATATTAATTAATTGTGGTGATATTAAAAGGTGATAATGGATTGAAAGTACCCAACTGAATGATATTTAGCTCAATTAAAATATTAATAGTATTACTATGTGTGATATGGGAAATGTGGACAGTAGTGATATATAATACCTATGGATTAAGAATACATGAAGTGTGACATTTAATTGGGACTAATGATATAAGGTATTGTGACGCCCCTAAATTCAGGTACTTGAAACCCGAATTCTGTGCTTCACGATACCATTTCTTTGAGCGGAATAATAATAATAATAATGTCATAAATATCAAACTTAATTTACATATCAGAGTTGTCTAAATCCTAGGTACGCGACCTTTAAAACATTTCATTACATGGTAGATAATAATCATCTTATTTAAGTCTAGCTATTACATAAGATAACACAAACTTAATCTACTAGCTTTCCTTTCCCTTTGTTCTTGCCTGAACCTTCAGGTCGATCATACATAGCTGAAAATATTTAAATTAAGCAAGAATGAGCATTTGAGTGCCTAGTAAGTAATAGCAATCAATAAACATTAGCTGAAAGGGTTAAATATTTTCTTTGAACGACACTTCAACAACGAAGCAATAGTTATGAAGTAAACTGAAGCAACACTAAACAACATAACGTTTCTATTTCAAATTTTAAAACTACGTACTGACTATAATTGGTGAGCAGTCGACAGACCATGAACTTTGTTTTCAAATTTTTGAAAAGGTTTAACAGAATTTCATTTGTAAACCGTCATAACTTACAGGCACGGGGGGGGGGGTGATCAGCTCGTTATGCCCTGTATTGATCAATACTACATACCACAACGATAATCTCGTTCATCATATCCGCCTCAGGCGCACAAAAGTTTTCCCATGTTCGGGATGTTCATACTTAGTCGGGAATCCGAACCAAAATAATTAGATTGGATACAAAAAGGTTTTATCATATTCAACGATATTTCTAAATCTGTGTATAACTGATCAAATAGCGTAGATGACTTTTACTTAATGTATACATACTGGTAATCAATATATATATATATATATATATATAAATATATATATTATATATAATATATATATTATATAACAAATGTGATTAAATATAATTTTCAAGTGGAGACACTTGTATAACATATTTTAAAAATTTTCCAAATAGAATATATATATATATATATATATGGATTATACAATAATATGGCAATGATAAACAATGATTGGATATAATTCAAGAACTGACATATCTGCAAAGGTATAGATACATGAATGATAACAATAACAATATATTTTTGAAATTGGCTTACACATGTCTATTGCATAAAGTAAATACAAAGGGTATGATACTTGCCTGGTTTGCTTCTTGCAGTTATGTAACTTAGTTATATCTTTAATTCCATGACCTATCATTCATAATATTGTTCTATCAATTAGAATAACATATCATAACAAATAGTACTATTGTTTACTGTCAACACATAATCTAATCGAATTGTCACATAGTTATATCAGTCATTGGATCATAAACAAACATTTATACAGCCAAACTATATAGGTTCAGATCAATTTCGGTAGCATTTCGGTGTACCGACGGCTTTATCGGGTAATTATCGAGTTTAAAACTCTATCGTGTAGTTCAATATTATCCTGAATATTTTAAATACCAGTCATATTATTTTTAAATGACTTATAATAATTTTTAAATAATTATTATAAATTATCTTGATTTTTCAAACTCTAGAATCATTATTAAATAATTTAAATATTAGATAATTCTATTATCATTAATATTTAAATAATATTAAAATATTACTGCAACCCTTGCCAAAATATAAAAGTTATTTATAATAACTTAAAATATTTTTAAAGTATTAATATTACCCTTAAATGATTTTTAAAATATTTAAAATTATTTTTAAATAATTACCATTAATATTAAAATATTAAGGCATTATTCACTAAAATATTAAAAGTCATTTATAATTACTTAAAATATTTTTAAACAATTTATATCCTTTTTAAATCAATAAAATCATTTTTAATATATTTATTTAATATAATTATTACATAAATCTACTATCATTAATATTAAATAATTAATAAAATTTACTTTAAAATATTAAAAGTTATATTTTATAACTTAAAATATTATTAAATACCTAATTATCATTTAAAATGATTTTTAATATAATAAAATCATTTTTAGTTAATTTATTTAGTGCATTTATTAAATAAAAAATATTCAAATAATTACTAATATTTATGAAAAATATGTCAAATTATTAAAAGTTAATTTTTATGACTTAAGATAATTTTTAAAGCTGATTTTATAATTTTTGGAATTTATTTACTATTTTTAAATAATTTTTAGAATTTATTTCTATTTTTAAATCATTTTCTAAAAATTATAAAATAAAAATAATAGAAGCCGTCGCTATAGGCTATAGCGACACTTTTTGTCACTGTTGGTGTTCTTGAGCTCAAGAACACTGACAAGGCAGTGTTCAAGGGTCTTACTTTGACCAAGTTTAATTCCATTCCTACTGTGTTTATGGGCTTGTTTAAACATTTATTGTGCAGTGGGTATGTCACACTACCATTAACAATCATAATCTAGGTTATAACACATCGTAGCATGAAGATCTGGGCCATCAAACTCACTGTCAGAGCTTCCTGAGTTTTCTGGGTTATCCAGAAACCCAGTCAGCTTCGAGTAGGCAGTTTGAGGCTTACTTATATTAGAGTTCTGGTTGATGATATGGTGGTCTAATGGGTCTAACTTATAGTACACTTGGCAGAGTACATCTAACACTCCTTACATCAGTTACACTACACCTTAATCAGAAGCTAGAACCCGGTCAAACCATGTCAGAGACAACGTTCATCAGTTTTCTGGGTTACCCAGAAAACCGAGTTCGTGCTCGTCTAGACTAGTTTGACCAACTACTACTCTCAGTCAATTTATAATTTTAGTGATATAAAGGCATGGTTATAGGGATAATACTACAGGCTACAAGTCGGATACAACAACATCAACAACCAACATCAAACCTGACAGATCCAAGCAATTGAAAATGTTGTCAGACTCGGATAATGAGTTTCTGGGTAACCCAGAACCCGTTGGTCATGCTTGGTCAACGAGGTTTGACCATTAATAACACAAAATCTACACATGATCTAAACATGATTTCAAGTTCAGATTAAAGTCCTTACATCATACTACATGTTCAAACATTTAAACAATAAAAATGATAACCAGATAAAGATCTATGTTGTCTGATATTCGGTTGTCATACCACTTTTGAAAAATTCCCAAATTTTGTAAAAACTTAGATTCGAGCATATAAATGTTATGGATCCACTATTTAGCAACCCATATCACTGATTCACACCTTATACAACATATTTAAACATTCAAACATCAAATCCTATGTAGCATACAAGATGAAATATTCTTGGCTTATGGTTTACCTTTCTTGAACAAATTCTTGATCTAATATTTCTGATCTGTTACAAGTGATAGTGGGGCTTGTTTTGTGACTAGTCCAACACAAAAATTCAGATGTTTAAAGTTGAGAGGGTTTTGGTTTAGGATATGAGCACAAATAAGCTTGTAAAATGATTTCTCTCTATTTATAATATGGCGAAATGGTTGGGGCTGATCATGTTTATCAGATTTGAATGATTAAAGTTCATCACTAGACCACATGGCTAGGTTGAGTTGGTTTACCAACTCCTTACTAGGGCTAGATCTAAACTCCACCTTATTAAAATAATAAAAAGGGTAGTTTGTTCATTTGGCTTTTACTTTTAGTGGCAATCTTGGCAATTCAATTCTACCCTTAGGGTTTAACCCTAAGGTTCCAAAAGTCCAAATTATAAGATTATGCAATTAGGGCAAAAATAGATATCTTAGTTTCTAAAAATGTGAATTAGGATTCCCTAATTAAATTAGGTTTACTAATCACTTAGGGCTTGTAAATTAGATTTCATACAATACTAATTATCATTAACCTTGCTAAATTAATAATTAGGATTTACAACGTACCAATTAGGGCTCTAATTTAGTAATTAGGGTTTCTAAATATTAATTAGGATTTACCTAATTAACATTAAATATAATAATGGTCATTAACTACATAACACATAACTTAACAAATCTTACAGTCGTAATTGACTTATGTACTACAGTTTATCAATAACGCTAGGGTTATGCACTATTTTACTATAACTGTTCCACACATTAACATTACACACATATCAGGCATGTTTATATATCTGAAATATAAATAATATTATATTAATATTCTCATTCCTTATTCAAAATCTAAAATTAGGATTTTGAATCCATATCCGACATAACCTTCATATAAACCATTATTAACTAAGTTAAAATAATTAACTTAACTATAATAAAAATACATATCATAATAATCCTTATAATCATATCATATATATAATAATCATATTTTCATGGAAAATAAATAATAAATATTTTTATTACAAAATTAATTTATAATAAGAATATAATCTATAATGATCAATAATTCTTAAAAAGAATTTATTTACAATTATTCATGTAATAAATAAGTTTTATTTATCACATAAATACATGTACTTTGCTTTGCACATAATCCCACCTTTATATATAAAAAAAAAAATTAAATGCAAAATTTATTATTTAATTATATTGAAAATATTGGGTTATTACATCCACTCTCCCTTATAAGGATTTCGTACCCGGAATCACCATTTCAAAACTTATAGATACTAAGGAAAATAGCATACACAGTCATTTCAAGTAGATCTCGATCAGATTTGATCGAACTTATATTGAACTATTCAACATAAAACTTGTCTATCTGATCATACGAAAATTTGATTTCTAACATAACTCAAATTTCTCCTTCAAAATTTCTTTATAATAAAATAAAATCATATATAAGAAAATAAAATTGATTCGAATAATACCTGAAGTTCCATCCGCGGCTGCTATGGTATCCTGAACCTTCATGTTAGAGACTCTTGCAGTTGATTTTGTTGAAGTTGGTCCCGTTATTGCCAACGTTTCGCTGCCCTTCCCCGCATTCATGCTTCTTGCATCCATTCTCCTTTTCGGACAGTCCTTTACCTTATGTTTCATGGATCCACACAGAAAGCATCCATTGGTCGTCCTAGTATTGGGGTAATTAGGAGAGATATGTCCCTCGTGCCCACACTTATAGCACACGAACTTACCACTAAGACACTCTCCTGAATGATTCTTCCCACAATTCTTACACTGCACAGCCTGCTTCCTCATACCTTCCTGTTTGACTTGGACATTTCCAAAATTATTCCACTTTCTTTTTCTGTTCCCACTACCACTACCTGCTTCTACCTTCCCAGCTCCCTCAACCTTACCCTTGCTATTTTTCTCTTTATTGTAGAGGCTCATGGCCTCACTTCCCCCTTCGGCTATGATAGCCTTCTCCAAAAGTGCTACAAAAGTATTTATTTGCAATACCGCCACCTTATTGTAAAACCAGAGTTTTAAACTCAGCTCAAACCTGCTTGCCTTTCTTGCCTCCGTATCTACTTGATGCGGAGCAAACCTAGCTAATTCATTGAACCTTGCGGCATACTCCGCAGCGGTCATGCTCTCCTGCTTCACCTCCATCCTAGTCTGCACACTGGACAAGAAATAGTTCTCAAAGAACAACGTCTTAAACCTAGTCCATGTTATCACTCCTTCTCTTGTGACACCCCCAAATCCAGATTACCTAACCCCCGAGTTTGGTGTTCACGATCCACAATATAATAACATCTAACTACCCATTCATATAGAAATATTAATACATAAGTCATTAACTGAGATTGTTAATACATTAGTTACAGGTTCTCTAACCTTAACATTACAAATATAGCTCTTAGATATACAAAAAGGGTTTACAATACAACATAATAATAATAATGTTCATTATACTAATTTATCACTATGCATTTTTCTTTGTTCTTCTTCACATCACCTTCTGCAACTTCGTCCCGAGCTAAAAAGTTTTATATGTAGCAAGGGTGAGCAACATGTTTGCCCTGCAAGTTAAATTGTACGATAAATGTATAAGAATCAATAACAAGTCTTCTCGCCTTCTATGCAACACAATAATTTGATAGTGAAAGTGTGCAACGCTTTTAAGGTTTCTACGATATTCTAATGAATAATCAAGGATCAATTCTACGCAATAACAAAGTGAAATGTTTTCCAGATTTATGTTGAGTGATCCATTGGATCTTGAACTTCTCTTCTCGGGTATATATCAAAGATTTACTTTGACATAAATGTAGGTTTATCAGATAACCATAAAGATTAAATCATACCCCTCTGCAAGTACTTAGAGTCGGCCAACTCCTTGTACCCTATATTATACATAATACTTAAGTCACGCGCAATGGTCGAATATACGACTAAAAAATGTTCCCTTTATATAAAAGGTTGTTCTTCTTAGTGTCAGAATCAAGATTCGATTTAACAACGAAATTCAATGATTTTAATTTCTATTTACTTATCGATCTAGCCGAAATAATTGGCATAGATCCATCAATAACAATTGAATTCTCTTCTCGAATCTATCAAGTTCTAACAAATGTTCATCTGGCCAGAATAATTAGCTAAGACCTTTCTCAACACAATTTGACAATAAACAGGAATTATCTGTACTGTCAATCTTAGCTTCTACGGATTTGAATATCTAACAATAGTTATTCTACGAATATATATATTTTTTCGAATCAGTAATTCAATTTGAATTATTAAACATGCACTAACTACGAATAATCAACAATAAATTCTTGGACGTGGTATAATTAACAATAATTAGCCACTATAATAATTGAATGAACATAACTCAAGGTTAAGTTAGAAAACTTGTCTCTTCCGTTGTTTACATCTACACAATAAACTTATCTGCGTTTGAGAGACCTATAACCAATAATATCGGTCTCACAATTAGCACAACAATTCATAACACACAACACTGTAATTTGTAGTCAATCTTCTCCTATTCACATTACCACATAACCACATCAGTGTTTATACCCTATATAAACACTTAACAAGTCTAACTAGTTTAGTCTGGTTGGACTTCGGTTTCATCTCGGTGTTCTGGTCACCCTATCCGACAATTAACACATTTATTGTCAATTAAATTCGGTCTCTATGCTTCAATATTATTTTAGATAAGTCAAATATCATTTATAATATTTTTTCGAAGCTTTTAATAATATTTAAACAATTATTATAATTTATAATAATTTTTCAAGTATTATAATACTTAAATCATTTTTAAATGATTTAATTATCAAATAATCTTATTATCATTAATATTTAATAATATAAAAATATTAATAACATACTTGTCAAAATATTAAAGTTAAATTAATAATTGAAAATTATTAAATTATAATAATTGTTTAAATATTATTAAAAGCTTCGAAAAAATATTATAAATGATATTTGACTTATCTAAAATAATATTGAAGCTTAGAGACTAAATTTAATTGACAATAAATGTGTTAATTATCGGATAGGGTGACCAGAACACCGAGATGGGACCGAAGTCCAACCAGACTGAACTAGTTAGACTTGTTAAGAGTTTATATAGGGTATAAACACTAATATGGTTATGTGGTAATGTGAATAGGAGAAGATTGACCGTAAATTACAGTGTTGTGTGTTATGAATTGTTGTACTAATTGTGAGACCGATATTATTGGTTATAGGTCCTTCAAACACAGATAAGTTTATTGTGTAGCTGTAAACAGCAGAAGAAGCAAGTTTCCTAACTCAACCTTGAGTTATGTTCATTCAATTATTATAGTGGTTAATTATCGTTAATTATACCACGTCCAAGAATTTATTGTTGATTATTCGCAGTTAGTGCATGTTTAATAATTCAAATTGAATTACTGATTCGAAAAAATATATATTCGTAGAATAACTGTTGTTGGATATTCATATCCGTAGAAGCTAAGACTGACAGTACAGATAATTCCTGTTTATTGTCAAATTATGTTGAGAAAGGTCTTAGCTAATTATTTTGGCCAGACGAATATTTGTTAGAACTTGATAGATTCGAGAAGAGAATTCAATTGTTATTAACAGATCAATGCCAATTATTTCGGCTAAATCGATAAGTAAATAGAAATTGAAATCATTGAATTTCGTTGTTAAATCAAGTCTTGATTCTGAGATTGAGAAGAACAACCTTTTATATAACGGGAACATTTTTTAGTCGTATATTCGACCATTTCGCGCGACTTAAGTATTATGCATAATATAGGATACAAGGAGTTGGCCGACTCTAAGTACTTGCAGAGGGGTATGATTTTACCTTTATGGTTATCTGATACACCTGCATATATGTCAAAGTAAATCTTTAATATACACCCGAGAAGAGAAGTTCAAGATCCAATGGACCACTCAGCATAAATCTGGAAAATATTTCACTTTGTTATTGCGTAGAATTGATTCTTGATTATTCATTAGAATATCGTAGAAACCTTAAAAGCGTTGTACTCCTTCATTATCAAATTATTGTATTGCATAGAAGGCAAGAAGACTTGTTATTGATTCTTATACATTTATTGTATAATTTAACTTGCGGGGCAAACTTGTTGCTCACCCTTGCTATATATAAAACTTTTCAGCTAGGGACGAAGTTACAGAAGGTGCTGTGAAGAAGAACAAAGGAAAAGGCATAGTGATAAATTAGTATAATGAACATTATTATTATTATGTTGTATTGTAAACCATTTTTGTATTTCTAAAAGGTATGTTTGAAATGTTAAGGTTAGAGAACCTGGGACTAATATATTAACAATCTCTGTTAATGACTTATGTATTACTATTTCTATATGAATGGGTAGTTAGATGTTATTATATTGTGGATATTGAACACCAAACTCGGGGGTTAGGTAACTCGAATTTGGGAGTGTCACTGGTTGGTATCAAAGCTGTAGGTTATAAACCTTAAGTGGGGTGGGGAAAAACCCTAGGATTATAACTATAAGCGAGATAGAGAAAATTCATTTAGAGTTCTGAGTGAGGGATTCCAGAAGTGCATCAATAGTGAGATAAGTGGACACATAGTGTGAGAATTTTGTACTGGTGAAGTAGTAATCAAGTTGTTTAAACTGATTGTAGGATGTCTGGAAAAGATCAAATGAGTGCGGAGATGCTAGCGGCTGTTGCACCAGTGCTAGAAGCCTAGGTGCCAGCGCAACCCGAATCAGTTGAGAAGGTGGGAGAAGATGAACCAATGGTTAATCTAGGGAGCGATCATGACGAGTATCCTGAGATGTATCTGAGTGGACATGAGGAGGCAGATTCTGAGCAAGCTAGGGTGGAGAAAAAGAATAAGACCAAAGTTGAAGAACAAGATCAACTATCGACAGAAGTTCAAGAAGTCCGGAGTAAAGTGTTTCTCTTGGAGGAGTTATGGAAGACAGAGCGAGCATTACGCGAAATGACTGAAGAACAGAATGAGCTCAAGGTGCAGGTGGAAAGAATGAAGACTGAAGGTGGTGGATCATCTGAAGGAACAATCAAGCAGTAGAAAGATAAGAATAACTAAAAGAGGGACAACGCCAACCCTAATTCAGAAAAGTCAAACTCGAAGAAGAAGCAAGCATGTAGCAAGTGTGGGAAGACTCACGCGGGAGAATGCATGATGTGGAAGAACGTGTGCTTCAACTGCAAGCAGGAAGGCCATATTTCCCTACATTGTCCTAAGCCGAATATGAGGATGTGTTTCTCATGTGGTAGAACGGGTCACAAATTCAACAAGTGTTCCATCAAGAAGAAGACTTGTGAAGGGAGTGGTCGGTAGACAACCTAGGTATATGTGATAGTATCTTTTGGTAGAAGTTTATGATATTAAGTGTTGTAATATCGAGAACGATGTTTAAGCATATGTAAATATAAATATGTTTGTATGAATGAAATCTTTATTTTCTATATGAATATAAGATTAAGATTAATTTGTGTGTTCTTAAAACTCATACTTATGGTAAGTTAATGACTCACAATTATATGAAATGTTTTAAACCCCTCAGCGAATGGACGCCAAAGGTCTGACTAGGATAAGTTCATACACTCATATAATTGTGGCAAGTTCCTGAACTCATAAGTGTGATAAGTTTGACGAACTGGGAATAACTATGTGTGAATGGAGAATTGCAACTTTTTGTGTAAAGTTGTGTTGTTAATTCTGATACGATTTAAAAAGGGATAGCAATATGTGTTAAGTACTAAATATGCTATGAACTATTTGAATAAATATTCGTTTATATATGAGAATTATGTGTTGAATTCTTATTGTGTTAAGAATTTGTGTAGTGAAAGAGAATTAATGTAAGATTTTTATTTAAATCAGTTCATGCCGCCTAGACGACAGAATCAAAATGAAAGAGAAGAGCAGTCAGTGAATAATGAAGGAGGTCAAGCTGACCCGATAGCTGAAGCTATGGAGAATAGAGCTCCAGCTGCAAGAGGAAGAGCGAGGAATCAGCCAGTCGACAGATTGGCAAATTTTAAAGACTTTAAATAGGTAGGACCGCCTAAATTCAAAGGGACCACAGATCCAATTGAATCCCAAACATGGGTGAAGGAGATGGAGAAAGCATTCGTTATCGCCAGAGTAGCGGAGGAGCAAAAGACGGCTTTTGCAACATACTTAATGAAGGGAGAAGCTAATTACTGGTGGGAGACTAACCAAGTGCGAGCTGGAACAGCTATAGTAACATGGACAAGATTCAAGGAACTGTTCTTTGAGAACTACTTCTCACCGAGTATGCAATTCGAGATGGAAGTTAAATTTCTAGAATTGAAGCAGGAGAACATGTCGGTATCAGAATACGCTGCCAAATTCAACGAATTAGCGAGATTTGCACCTCATCAGGTAGACATAGAGGCGAGAAAGGCGAGAAGATTCAAGAATGGACTGAAGCCGAGAATATTCAACAAGGTAGCAGTATTGTAGATTAACACGTTCGCGGCCTTGATGGAGAAAGCATTAATTGCTGAGGGAGGGAGCAAAGCTGCGTCTCGATTTCATCAAGAGAAGAAGAAGAAGACAAACGATGGAGGAAGCAGTGGTGGTAGTAATCCGAATAAGAGGAAATGGAGCGAGAATACCCAGTAGGGTAACAAGACTGGAGAGAACAGGAAAGGGAAGGAACCATGTACAATGTATGGGAAAAACCATTATGGGGTTTGTTTAAAGAAGAAAGGAGTTAGCTATAACTGTGGGCAAGAAGGACACATGTCGCCCAATTGTCCCAATCTGAAGAAGATACATGGTTGCTTTGCCTGTGGATCAACTGATCATATGGTTCGGAATTGTCTGAAGAGGAATGTTGAGAAGGAAAGTGTCAACAAGGGACCCAGTGGCAGAACCTTTGCAATACGAGCACCTGCACAGCCAGGAAGACCAATGGCCTGTACATTCAACATGACGGCGCAAGATGTAGGGGTTGTCCTGGAGGTGGCAACAAGTAACGTTTTTGCATAATATTTAAATTACGCGAGTAATATGAGTTAGATATTCTGTGAACTGTTTTCCTTTATAGATTCAAGTCAGAGGTTAGAATTTGAAACACAAATTAATATTGTGTTGATAAACTTGAATTGATGATACAACTTTGAAAGATTTTGGAGAATAAGAAAGCGGTGATTCCGAGGACGAAATCCTTTTAAAGAGGGGTGAATGTGGAAACCCGTGATTTCGAATAATCAAAATTTTACGAATAATTTTTTTTATTTAATATTAATATTGATTATCAATTTTGTGACAAGTATTTGTGATACAATTCTCGAGATGGTTAATTTGTGTATTGACTAATAAATTTAGAGTAGAGTTGTGCTTAATATCTTTAGAAACCATAACCCTAAATTCTAGATAGGGATTCGATAGAAAATATAATCAAAATAATTGTATCGATGAATACGTGTTTGTATTGTATAGAGATTTTGAGTAATGATTGATCAGATAAGGTTTAAAATTTATAAACCCTAATAAGAGATAAGAAACCCTAATCTCAGGATTAGAAACCCTAACGCACAGTTAGAAACTCTAATCTTATGTCGGGAATCCTAAACCCTAATTAGGAAATCCATATCCTAATTGACAAGCCTAATGTGTTTATTAAACTTTAATATGATTAAAAAACCCTAATTATATTTTAGTTATCTTAGTTTCTATTTTACAAACCCTAATTATAATTTAGAAATTTTAATTTTTAATTTTTTTAATTAAAAACCCTAATTAAAAATTTCTAGAAGCTAAACATTTTAAACCTAAGGGTTAGGACCTTAGGGTTGAACCCTAAGGATTAAACCCTAAGGGTGTGGCAAATTTCATGTATGCCATTAAATTAATTTTGCAAATGACCAAAATGCCCTTTCTCGTTTTCTTTAAATGATAACTTGTAAAAATGCTAGGAACTTTAGTGGTTTACCAACAACATTGACTTTGTGAGACAAAACTCCAGCCGAATCAGCTGAAACTCTCAAATCCAAGCAACATCTATGCAATATATAGAGAATTAGAGAGAGAAAGTTCATTTACTTTGCCATTTTTATCTTTTTCTCTAACCAACTCCTTCTCCCATCCAAAGCTCCGAAAATTATAAGTATATCTGTCCTAGAAACAGCCCTAGATCAACTAATATCAGATTGGAGAGCTAAGATCAAGAATTTAAAGCTAGAAGGTATAAACCTTTTTTTGATTTTTGATCCAAGTTGCTAAGAAAAATTTTGTATTTAAGTGTTTAGAATCTTGCTAATGGATGTTTTATGAAGATCTATGATGATCTATCATGGATCTATAACATCAAAGTGGGTAAAAACTATGTTTTTCAAAAACTGCCAAGAACATGGTTTGTGGTTTGACAACCGAATGTCAGTGGCCACAGATCATTGCTTGTTTAAGATTTTTGTTGTTTTAAATTTGTTATACGTAGCTTGGTATGAGGTCTTTATTCTACAAAAGAAATCAGAGTCATTAGATGTCTAGATTTGAAGATATAATCGGTCAAAACCCGTTGACTGACGTTAACCAGGCAAAATCTGGGTAACCCAGAAAGGCTAAAGAAGTGTCTAACAACTATTTGAACGGCCCAGATCTGTCAGGTTGTATGTGTTTTGTTGATTTTGTTTGTAGCTTGTTATGTTTACTTGATATTTGTGTCTTTAGATCATTTAAACCTTCAGCAAATTGAACAGGGTAGGTGGTCAAACTAGGCCATACGCCCATGACTTAGAGTTTTTAGAATTTCCAGAAATGGTAAGAACACAACTTTGTGACCATGTTTGACCGAGCTAAATCTGGCTAGTGTATTATTTTTAGACCGATCCGTTGCTTTAGTGATGTTCCTTGACATAAGGACTTCATACTTGAACCATTATATTACATGAATCATGACTGGAACGTATACAAAATTAATTTAGAAAGGGGTCACTCAAACTGCTGGGTTTCTAGGAAAACTCAGAAACACTCTGACAGTAAGTTTGAGGGCTTTGATCTTACATCTAGGTAATGTTATGTCTTTGATGATGGTTGATTCTTGTAGTGTTACCTAAACACTACAAGATCATGGTTAGAAATATCCTGGAAACAACTTTGATTGAAAATTGCACGCGGTCAAACATGACAGGTTGAACACGTAGCTGTCAGTGTTCTTGAGCTCAAGAACACCAACATCGACGCTTTGTGTCGCAAAAGGATTATAGCGACGGTTTTATTTATTTTATTTTTTGAATTTTTTGGAAATTAGTTAAAAATAGAAATAAATTATAAAAATTAATAAAAATGGTTTTAAAAATAATTTTAAATTCTGAAAAATAACTTTTAATTAGTTGGGACATTTTTCATTAATAATATTAATTATTTGAATAAAAATGATATTTAATTTATTTAATTAGTACATTAAATAAATTAGAGAAAAATAATTTAATATTATGAAAAATTTTTTAAACAAGAATAAAATATTTAAAAATATTTTGAGTTGTAAAATGTGACTTTTATAATTTTTAAAGAATTTTCATTAAATGATTTTCATTAATATTAATGTATTAATAAAAATTCTTTAAAAATATTAAAAGTCACATTTTACAACTCAAAATATTTTTAAATAATTTATTCTTATTTAAAATGATTTTTTATAATATTAAATTATTTTTCTCTAATTTATTTAATGTACTAATTAAATAAATTAAATATCATTTTTATTCAAATAATTAATATTATTAATGAAAAATGTCCCAACTAATTTAAAGTTATTTTTTAGAATTTAAAATGATTTTTAAAACCATTTTTATTAATTTTTATAATTTATTTCTATTTTTAACTAATTTTCGGAAAATTCAGAAAATAAAATAAATAAAACAGTCGCTATAAGCCTTTAGCGACACAAAGCGTCGTTGTTAGTGTTCTTGAGCTCAAGAACACTGACAGCTACGTGTTCAACCTGTCATGTTTGATCGCGTGCAATTTTCAATCAAAGTTATTTCTGGGATATTTCTAACCATGATCTTGTACTATTTAAGTAACACTACAAGAATCAACCATCATCAAAGACATAACATTACCTAGATTTAAGATCAAAGCCCTCAAACTCACTGTCAGAGTGTTTCTGGGTTTTCCCAGAAACCCAGCAGTTTGAGTGGCCCCTTTCTAAATTAATTTTCTATATGTTCCAATCATGATTCATGTAATATAATGGTTCAAGTATGAAGTCCTTGTGTCAAGGAACATCACTAAACCAACGTATCGGTCTAAAAACAAAACACTAGCCAGATTTAGCTCGGTCAAACATGATCAGAAAGTTGTGTTCTTACCGTTTCTCGAAATTTCAAAAACTCTAAGTCATGGTCGTGTGGCCTAGTTTGACCACCTACCCTGTTCAATCTGTTGAAGGTTTAAATGATCTAAAGACATCAATATCAAGTAAACGTAACAAGCTACAAACCTATAACAACAAAATCAACAAAACACATACAACTTGACAGATCTGGGTCATTCAAATAGTTATCAGACACTGCTTTAGCCTTTCTGGGTTACCCAGATTTGGCCCGCTCAATGGGTTTTGACCGATTATATCTTCAAATCCAGATATCTAATGACTCTGATTTCTTTTATAGAATAAAGACCTCAGACCAAGCTACATATAGCAACTTTAAAACAACAAAAATCTTAAACAAGCAATGATCTATGGCCACTGACATTCGGTTGTCAGACTACAAACCATGTTCTTGGATGTTTTTGAAAAACATAGTTTTTATCCACTTTGATGCTATGGATCCATGATAGATCATCATAGATCTTCATAAAACATCCATTAGCAAGATTCTAAACAATTAAACACAAAAATTTTCTTTGCAACTTTGATCAAAAATCAAAAAAAGGTTTATACCTTCTAGCTTTAAATTATTGATCTTAGCTCTCCAATCGAATATTGGTTGATCTAGGGCTGTTTCTAGGACTGATATACTTATAATTTTCGGAGCTTTGGATGGGAGAAGGAGTTGGTGAGAACAAAAGAGAAAAATGGCAAAGTAAATGAACTTTCTCTCTCTAATTCTCTATATATTGCTTAGATGTTGCTTGGATTTGAGATTTTCGGCTGATTTGGTTGGAGTTTTATCTCACAAAGTCAATGTAGTTGGTAAACCACTAAAGTTGCTAGCATTTTTATAAGTTATCATTTAAAGAAATTGAGAAAGGGCATTTTCGTCATTTGCAAAATAAATTTAATGGCATCTCACAAAACATGTTGTATATTTAAGTTTATATTTGTATTTTGTACCATATATTTGGCGACTCATAATGGGTGATGTATACTTATTTTGGGAGCGTCATAATTATGATGTATTAAGACTATTTCTAGACTATGTTTAAACTTAAGTAGGATTATGTAATAACTCTTTATTCGATATTATTATGTAATCTATTAAGTACTGTAGATTGCGAGACTTGGGGGAATAATTATAATAAATCGTTGTATATTATTCTAAATTAGATCTTTCGTTGTGAATGTTTGCTTTTAGTTATTATGATATTACCATGAAAACGTGATGAACCGAATTCGGGTGACCAAGTGGCGGTTGAAATTTGGGGGCGTCACATATACAACACATCATGCTCTTTGCAATAAAGATTTAAAATAGTTAATCATCAAGTTCACATAGCAAATAGGAACTGAAAGACTTGCCTTGATCATTGTTTACCAAAAATAGTTTAACAGCTTACAGCTATCTGCACTTCACGTGCCCTACACAATTATATAATTATGCACATCAACTATTAGTCACATAGCCACGCATAGTAGTTGTAATGTAAACTTTACTCTACATCTCATAATCCTTCCTATTATCAATACTCAATGTTCAATTTGGTTGTGTTAACTTTTAACTTATATCTCACTATATTTCATACTCGAAGTTCATTCAATTGTTTAAGTCTTGCTAGGAATCATTGTTGGTTTTATATTAACCCCGTTTCATATCTTAAAATATTCGTTTTATTTGACTCAAAACACTTTTTACGTTCATTAACACTTGGCATGGTGTTTCGACGTTTATTCGTCACACGCCCGATTTGTCTCTCTTGTGTATGCTTAGTATGCTTATACAGCTTATCTAATACATTATTTATCAATGTTAAGTATCATTATATTTACTAAAATTCATGTTTTATAACTTAGAAAAACATCTTTTATTGTCAAAAGCACTACACTTGCATATGTGCATGCCCGACGCCCTCCGATTGTCCCCAAAAACGTAACAGTCCTAAAGATGACCATTTTGACCCTTCCTAATGACCTCAAATTGAAAACCTTAAAGAACAAAAGTTATAGGTCTATTTGTCCTCGTTTCGGATCATCTAGAATCGCTTCAATCGGAGTCCGTATAAAAATGTTATGGCCATTTTACCAAAACTGGTCAAAACAGTCACACCAGTCACACTTTGGGCGCGACCACGCCCATTTTCTCCCCCATGCCAGTGCGCTCGCGCCATTAGACAGTTCCCAGCCGTGCACCCGCGCTCCTGCGCTGCGCGCCCGCACTCGGCCTCGCCCAGTTTACAATTTTTGCCATAACTTTCTCGTTTTAAGTCCGAATTAGTTGGTTTTCAATTCTATGGACTCGATAAACTCTGAGCTACTCATGTACAGAATAATTTCAACATTTCAAAAACTTTAACAAATCAGTTTAAGGGTTCCAAATCACTGTTCATGCTATTCTTTCATGTTTTAAATATGTTTAGCGAATTCATTCACTACAGATTCGTTTCTTAACCAAACTGATTCATTCAACTTGCGTTCTTTTTGTTTTTCAATGTATTAATACAAACTATCATCAATTTACATTTTATCACATGATTTAATCTTCAATTTTGGGTCTAAAATAAGCCATCTTGTACATATTATGCCAAAACTCAACTTCTTTATCTTTTAACATATTTACACCAATCCGATTACTACCAAACCCATTACAGAGGTTAAATTCCAGATTATACACATCTACTAACAAGTATATATCATCAATTCTTAGCAAATCCTCTATCAAAATCCATTTACAGAGAAGTATATATATAAGAACACAAAATAGGTTTTACAACCAAGTTGTTACCTTTGATTTCTTCTTTAGATTTGTTAGAAGATGATTAGGAATTCTTGATTACACCTCTTCTTCCCTCTTGATTCTCAGGATTTCTCTTCTTATTCTACAGAAAATGTCTCTATATCACAAACCTTCTATAAGGCTCCCCTCTCTCTGATATTTAGACTTAGCAAAATAATGCGTAACATAGAAACTGATAAACAGTTTATGCTCAAATAAATTAAGGGTCTCAGCAGTTACAATATGTCAAAGGTCATAAGACCTTGTTTAGTTGACACACTTAAAACCCTTTCTATTTTATTTTTATAATTCTCTTATCCTAAGTACTCATGTCAGACATTACCCAATTAAATTATAATCTTTATTTAGTCAACACAATATTTAATTAGCTAATATAATTATAATTTATTTAACAAATCATTAATTCTCTAATTTAATTATTTAATTCAATTAGAATATTTTCATTCCATTAATGTAATAAAGTACGCACTGATTATAAATCATTTAATCAATATTATTGTACTTAAATTAATTATTCTCTAATAATTTTCATCGAATATTTCTTTTACTCCATAAATATTTCAACTAAAATATTTATTTTATTTAATAAATATTTTACTATTTACGAATTTCATTATGACAATACATTAACATAGTACATTTTCATGCAATATATTACATTCTCATTTTATTAAAATAATTATATTAATTCACTATTTAAATTAAGTGAATTATTCACATTATTTATGAAATTAATTCATAAAAATTCCATTGCCAGCAAGGCATAACAATCAAATTATCTTATTTCATATTTAATTTCAACTTAATTAAATTACTAATATTATTTAATTTCTTCAACAATATAATTAACTGTTAAACCTCATTTTTCCAATATATAAATACATATTTATTTTCAACACATCTTATATTAAGAATTTTGTTTACTAAATTCTTATTTTAATAACTTCTGAAAATTCAGGTTTCTACAAGGAGTGTAGGACCTCCGAAATTTACGTGTACTACCAATCTTATCGTAGCACATACATGGATCAAAGAAATGGAGAAAGTCGTCGCCATTGCTCGTGTGGGTGAAGACCAAAAAATCAAGTTCGCTATATATATGATGAGGGGTGAAGTAAACTACTGGTGGGAAGAAAATCAACATATTGCGGGAGAAGGGACTATAACCTAGGAAAGGTTTAAGACTTTGTTCTTCGAGAATTACTTCCCGAAGAGCATGAAGAATAGGATGGAGGTAAAATTTCTAGAACTGAAACAAGGGGAGATGATGGTGATGCAGTATACGGCCAAGTTCAATGAACTCGCATGGTTTGCAACACATCAAGTAGACACCGAAGAAAGGAAAGCTCAACACTTCGAACTCAGACTAAAACCTTGGTTATTCAATAAGGTGTCGGTCCTTCAAATCGACTCGTTCGCCACATTATTGGAGAAGGCAATAATTACTGAGGGAGGTAGCGAGGCGTTAAGCCAATATAACAAAGAGAAGAAGAACAAGAATGCTGGGGGAGAAACTCATGTAGGGAGTAGCAGTGGTGGAAGCCATCTGGGAAAAATGAAATGGGATAACCGCAACAACAACAACAATACTAATAATCGAAGCATCAGCCAATAAGAAAGTTATCAAGGAGGGTTTAAGAAAAAAAGTGCAGCTTGCTCGAAATGTGGGAAGAACCATCAAGGGGAGTGTTGGAAGGGGCGCAGTGTCTTCTACAACTGTGGCCAGGAAGGGCACATTTCACCCAACTGCCCAAAGCTGAAAAAGATCAAGGGATGCTTCGCGTGTGGCTCAACTGAGCATTAAATCAAGGATTACCCAAAGAAGGGGAGCAACAGAGGAAGCGACCAACAGGGAGGGGGCATCAAGCTGATGATCGACAGACCAACGCAATCCAACCGACCGACTGCTCGAACCTTTAACATGAATGTCCAAGACACAGTGGTTGCGAAGGACGTGGTGTCAGGTATTCTCTTAATCAATAATATAAATGCATATATATTATTTGATTCGGGTGATACCTGTTCCTTTGTGTCTGAAGAATTTGCTAATCGATTTAACCTACCCCATGATCGCTTAGAAAATTCGTTGAACATAGAGATTGCAAATAAGGAAGTAATTTCTGCATAGTTCGTTTACCAAAACTGTTGTGCAAACATTAGAGGTCACTAACTAAACGTAGACTTAATTCTGATTAGACAGGGAGAGTTTGATGTAATATTAGGAATGGATTGGTTATCCAGCCACACTGCGATAATCGATTGTCAAAAGAAAAGTGTGACCCTTCAGACTTCAAATCGGTCTAAGGTAGTGTTTTATGGTAGCCCATCGCTCAAGCAATCGTGTTACCTTACGATGATGCAGGTTAAGAAATTGCTAAATAAAGGATGTGTAGGTTATTTAGCCTATATAGGATACACTCAGAAAAAAGGGAGTAGAAATAAAAAATATATCAGTTGTGAGAGATTTCCATGACGTGTTTCCAGATGATCTGCCTGGTCTTCCACCAAATAGAGAAATCAAATTCGTAATAGACTTAGCACCAAGAACAACACTGATTTCAAAAGCCCCATATCATATGGCGCCAGTAGAAATGAAAGAATTGATGATACAATTCCAAGAGTTGCTAGATAAGGGTTACATTTGGCCGAGTGTGTCTCCTTGGGGAGCACCAGTGTTGTTTGTAAAAAAGAAGGATGGATCGATGAGGCTTTGTATCGACTATCGGGAGTTAAACCGAGTGACGATTAAGAATAGATATCTGTTGCCAAGGATAGACGACCTTTTTGATCAACTGAAGGGAGCAAAGTGTTTTTCCAAGATAGATTTACGAACGGGTTATCATCAATTGAAAGTGCGAGAGGAGGACATACCAAAGACGACATTCTGAACTCGTTACGGACATCACGAATTTCTAGTGATGTCATTTTGGTTAACTAATGCTTCGACAGCATTCATGGACTTGATGAACCGAGTTTTCAAGCCATACTTAGATAAGTTCGTAGTAATATTTATCGACGACATTTTAATTTATTCAAAGACTAAGGAAGAGCACGCCGAACACCTGAAGATAGTATTGGAAGCATTGAGAAGGGGAAAGATTTACGCTAAATATTTGAAATGTGAATTTTGGATGGAGAAGGTTCAATTTTTAGGACACGTGATAGATCAAAATGGAATTTTCATTGATCCTGCAAAAGTGGAGGCTGTAAGTAACTGGGAACAACCGAAGATGCCAATAGAAGTAAAAAGTTTCTTAAGGTTAGTCGGGTACTATCGAAGATTTATCTAAGATTTTTCTAAAATAGCAACCTCGCTGACCAATCTAACGAGGAAGATAGTGAAGTTCGTCTGGATGGACAAATGCGAGGACAATTTCCAAGAGTTGAAGAGGAGGTTGAGTGAGGCACCTGTATTATCATTTCCAGATGATACGGGAGGATTTGTGGTGTATAGTGATGCATCACATAGAGGACTTGGTTGTGTGCTAATGCAGCATGACAAGATCATTGCGTATGCATCACGACAGTTGAAAGATTTTAAAAAACGATACCTTACCCATGACTTGGAGTTAGCAGCTGTAGTTTTTGCATTGAAGATTTGGAGGCATTATTTGTATGGAAAAAAATATGAGATATACACGGACCACAAGAGTCCGAAATATAACTCCATACAGAAGGAGTTGAATATACGACAAAGAAGGTGGTTGGAATTAATCAAGGATTACGACTGCAAAATTCTTTATCACCCGGGAAAAGCAAACGCAGTAGGTGATGCTTTGAGTAGATAAGGAAGGGAGAAGTTATTCAAATTGACAACACAGGAGGAATTAATAAGTGAAGTGGAAAAGTTGGAAATAGAGGTGGAGGAACCGAAAGAAGTGGAAGGAAAATTATTCATGATGGAAGCTCACCCGATGTTATTGGATAGAATAAAGGAAGCACAAGAGAAAGATGAAGAATGTGAGAAGATAAGGAATAGAATAGTAGAAAATGAGGAAGAATAGTTTAAAGTGGATAAGGACGGTATATTGAGATTCGAGGGTCGAGTATGGGTGCCAACTGTAACCGAACTGAGAGAGGAAATCCTGCATGAAGCACATAATATGACGTATTATGTTCATCCAGGAGGCACAAAGATGTA
Organism: Panax notoginseng; assembly: GCA_016801055.1. Classification (NCBI taxonomy): domain Eukaryota; kingdom Viridiplantae; phylum Streptophyta; class Magnoliopsida; order Apiales; family Araliaceae; genus Panax; species Panax notoginseng. The sequence goes on from CM029013.1 coordinate 176,598,771, forward strand.
CCGGGATCTTCGACACCACTTTTGGTGGCCTAATTTGAAAAGAGAGGTTGTAGAGTGCGTTATTAGATGTCTTACTTGTCAAAGAGTCAAAGCAGAACACCAGAGGCCAAGTGGACTACTTCAACAGCTGGAAATACCAGAATGAAAATGAGAGCACATTACGATGGACTTCATAGTTGGACTTCTGATTACAAAGAAGGGTTATGATGTTATTTGGGTTATCGTGGACTGACTAACAAAGACAGCTCATTTTTTACCCATCAAGATCCGATTCAATTTGAACCAGTTAGTAAATTTATATGTAAAGGAAATTGCATCGCAACATGGAGTGTCGGTGTCGATTGTCTCAGATCGAGATCCGCGTTTCACGTTAAAATTCTAGAAAAGTTTGCAGGAACGAATGGGAACTCAGTTGAGATTAAGTACTGCTCATCACCCTCAAACTGATGGGCAGAGTGAACGAACCATACAAACTTTGGAGGACATGCTTAGAGCTTACGAGATGGACTTCAAAGGGAAATGGTACGACCATTTACCATTGGTAGAATTCGCATACAATAATAGATATTATGTGAGTATCGATATGCCGCTATATGAAGCTCTTTAAGAGAGAAAGTGTAGAACACCATTATGTTGGGACGAAGTCGGAGAACGATGACTTTTGGAATCGAAATTATTTCAATAAATAGCTGATGTGGTAACAACGATAAAGGCCAGATTGGTAGCAGCTCAAGATCGTCAAAAGAAGTACGTCGATTTGCATCGTCAGAACCGAGACTTTGAAGTCGATAGTTTTGTGTTTTTAAAGGTGTCTCTTTGGAAGGAAAAAATTAGATTTGGAAAGAAAGGAAAATTGAGTCCGAGGTTCATAGGACCATTCGAGGTATTGAAACGAGTGGAAAAAGTGGCATACAAAGTTGTATTACCACCTGAATTGGAATACATCCACAACATGTTTCCCATTTCGGTGTTACGCCCATAGAAGCCCGACTATAGACATGTGATCTCTTACAAGCCTATTCTAGTAGAGAAAAATCTAACGTATGAGGAAATTCCTATTCAAATAGTAGTTAGAAAAGAGCAAACGTTGAGGAATAAAGTTATATCTTCTGTAAAAGTAGTTTAGCGAAACCACGACACCGAAGAGGCCACGTGGGAATTAGAAGATAAGATGCGAAGGGATTATCCCCATTTATTTGTGTAACCATGTACTAATTTCGAGGATGAAATTCTTATAAGGAGGGGGGAGGATTAATACCCGCAAATTTTAGATAAATTATATTAATATTGAGAATAAAGATTGTTTGAATATTTATTTGAATATAAATATATATAGTGTTAGCATAAGTTGTGGTAATTAATTTAATTGAATAAGCATGTGATAATTAAGCAGTGTAGTAGAAGTGATGAGAAGCTTAGTTTAAGCTTGTGAAATTATGCCTGGTGTGGCAAAGTGGTTAAATGAGAAAGTATTAATTAAATTAATGATGAAATGGATTAAATTAATTAGTACTAGTAATAAATATATAATGACATAATGTGGTTGACTAATTTCTATTATTATTATTTAGTTGTCGTGATCAATATCATGTAAGGTGTAATCATATATAATAAGGTTTTTCCTTTCATATAAAACGAAGTGTGACATTGGAATGTGAATAATTGTTATATAAAACTATTTGATAAAAGTAAACTTAACTTATGTAAATTACTAAGTGGTATGAAAGAGTCTTATGTGACATCATGATGTGTGTGCGAGTAATTAAATGGGTATTTTAAACCTATGAGAGAAATTAACTTTAACTAAATAAATAATTAATATTAAATGATTATTTTTAGAATTGGAATGATAATTAAGTAATATTGGTACCCAACTAAATTATATGCTAGTCTAATGTAAATATTATTTGAAATAAACTAATGTACATGGATTATATAATTCTATGTGTAATGTATGCGTCGGTGTATATGTAGGCTCATTTGTGGAAAAATATCAAATAACCCTAAGTATGCTAAGTAGTGGTTTGCAAATGTTGAGTATCAAATTGAGTGTCTTTCTTTTCTTTTCTTCTTCATGTAATAGGCCATTAGCCTAGTCTCTCATTACCAATCTCAAAGTTAGCAAATCATGATGAAGGGAGTGGTCTAAATAGTGCTCCTCCACCAAATCCCTCATATCCACCATCTTCTTCTTCATTCCAAAGGTTTAATTCATTGAACATAGCCCAAATTTGGTCACAAGTTTCCATATAAATGAAGTCATCATCATTCACAAACTTTTTACTAAGTTCACTGTTAAACTTCAAAGAGTGTGTGAGTGTGGTTGGGTTAAGCATATACAATTTGAAAATTGAAGCTAGAGTAGTGTAGACACTCGAAATTTTCTGTACTACTGTCACTAACATTGCAGGATAGCAGATTCGTCTTTTAAGAGGGAACCCTGAAAGACGATCCATATCCGTACCGGATACTACCGGAAGTTCAGCATCAACCCCAGATCGCAATCTGGGAGTAACGATTCCAATCTCGGAGATAACCCCGAGGCATGCAGATCAATACCGGCACACACAACGGAGAAGACCGATTAATCTCGGAGATAACCCCGAGGTATCCAGTCTCAGTCCCAACCATGGGAATAGCCACCAACCTTGGTGATAACTCCAAGGAATGAAATTTCGGTAATAACCCCGGAAATGCTTATTACAAGTGCGACTAGCTTCAATCTAGGCGCTCACAACGAGATCCACTGTACTAGCCCGACAATAACAACGGGAAGACAGACACACCTCAAGGATGACAATGAGGATCTTCAACCAATTGCAGCAGTCCAATCCCAGCGAAGCTGAGCAACATCTGCTTTATCAGCCCAATTCGGCGATAACACCGGTGAGGGGCAACATTGTCATCTGACCAACACGATGCCACGCCACGTCGCCTTAACATATCTACGCAATAATGTCCTACAAGACTAATCAATCCCGAGTAACTATTGTACGGGGTAACGGATGAAAGTTGAAGCTTGAAGACCGGAGGGCACCGTCCCATCTTCAATGACTTCGTACAAACTCTAATCCTATGCCATCTTACAACTCTCGACAACGGCGGTCCGAAATAGGTCTTGTATACCTCAAACGGATGCCTGGATTGTACTTCTAAAAATCTGAGTGGACAATACAGTGCCCGAGTGCACGTACTTCGAGACGACCCGACTCAAAAAACCCGGGCCAACCCGGGTTGCCTCTGGTACACCTGCGACTAATATGCCTATAAATAGAGGGCTTGGGGTGCTTATTTTTCAAGAGAAAATGGCGAAAAAGCCCTGCCCAATTTGCTCTGCACTCATCCCATGCAGTGTACTTTCTCCTTTTAAACACCTGTGAGCTCATATATAGCCTCTTTTGTACCCACAAAAGCCAGTGTTTACCCACTCTAAAGATATAGAAGCCTTTTTTAGCAGTTAGCTGTAAGCGTTCTCACACACTTTAGAGTCTTTTTCTTCATCTTTGCACACACCCTTCTACACGTTGAGAGTCGTGTTGCTTGCTTTTGCTCGGGCTTCGGTCCGTGGTTTCATTCCAGTCTGTATATATATATATATATATATATATATATATATATATATATATATATATATATATATATATATATTGACTAACATTATCGAGTTATGCCTCGATTGAGCCTAGACTTCGGTCTGGAGCACTTAATTGCTTTTATATATATATACATTTATATATATGAACTACGTGTCGAACTCTATTCGATGAGCCTAGACTTATGTCTGGTGCGTTTAATGGCTTTCTTATATATATAATTATATATATGTACTGCTATCGAACTCTGTTCGGTGAGCCTGAATTTCACATCCGGTGCGTTTACTGCTTATATATATATATATATATATATATATATATATATATATATATATATATATATTTCGTCCCACCTGAAGTTTCTTCCGTGGCAGTTGATAGCTTTTATAGCTTTATTTATATTTCTGATCCCCATGGAGGTGCTTTGTGGTTGGTGATCATGTATGTATATATATATTTACAGCTTTTATATATATACCTTCTTACTGCGTTTATATCAATTGCGGCATCATGTGAGCCTAAGAATCATGTGATCACAGATTCAGTCCCCTGAATCTAGATTTGGTTCCCGTGATGGACCTTTTCAGCTGTAAGCAGCTTGTAAATTTATCTGTGATGTTTGGATTTCCTCAGATGGTTTTCATACCCACGAGGAATTCAACAACTTTTTGTACATTTATTTTTGTACGGATGCCTCGCATCTGTCAAATAAAATCAATCAAGCCGAGCACTTAATAAAATGGGAGTGTAAAAGGTCTCGATTAATATTGAGCATCAGGGTTTGAAAAAACCTCTTTTATAAAACATCACTGTCATATCTTGCTTAAAATTGAATTTTTACATAAAATTCAAACCATGTGTATATAGGTGCGAACGAGGCCTCGCACTACTTCTAAATAACAGCACATTGACCCACACACACACACACATTCAGATAACAATTTCTTGAAAAGAGACGGTCACCGTGGTAACACGAATGTCGGGGGGTGCCTAACACCTTCCCTCCGTATACCCAAGTCCCCAGACCCTAATGAATCTCGATTTCACGACCGGCTTAGCAGTGTCACATCACTGGGTCAATGTGCAAACCTTTTCTCGGTTGTGTTGGTACAACTATTTAAAAAACTAATTGGCGACTCTTAACAGTCCATCGTCGACATTATACATGTCGGACCTTTTTCACTTGTTTTTTCAAACAAATCTCACCTAAAAAGAGAACACCAAAGAACAAGTAACGGAAAGGGACAATTAAAAATCCCAACGTCGACAAGTATCATTTCAACTTCACAGAAGGTAATATCTCTTTATATATTCTTAAATTCAAGTTTTGCAAAGTTCTTAGAAAAGTGCTAAAATACTTGTTTTGAGTTGGAAAATTTATGTTTGAAGCATGATAGAATCTGTCAATTGATGCTAGACATTGTTAATGTGACACCCCCAAAATAGGTATACATCGCCCATCTTGGGTCGCCAAATATATGGTACATAAATCAAATACAAACTTCTTTTATACAATACGACAAAAGCGTAGCTGAGAGTTTTTACACGAATATTGTCTCATAGACAGTATTCAAACTCAAATGAAGTCCTCATTACATTTATTATCACACTATTTCATAAAATAGTGAGGACTGCTATAGCCACCATCTCAGACCGTCACTCTGTTCCCCGACTAGTCCCGGCTACGTTCTCATTTCCTGAAGAGAACAATGAAAGCAAAAGGGAGAGCTCAACTAGCCCAGTAAGAAATATTATGACTAAGATAATGCAGAATAAATTATCGTTAGCCTTCAACAGTATTAAACTAATAAACAAAAAGTTAACTGCAGCGGAAAAAGTAATCCATTAGAAGAGTTAAGTAAAAAATGATATCTACTATCTTCTATGATTTAAAAAGTTTATATTCAATTTTATCGCTGAGACTCAACTTAATAAATAAATCACATCATCGAATCATCCCTGCACTATAGGCCAAGGATATTTATTAGTATCATGGCCACGAATTATCCATATACTACGGGCCAAGGATATTCGTGTTTTTACCAATGGTAGTGATCATGCCAACAACTATCCATCAATGCACTACGGGCCAACGAGAACTTTTACCACATCATTTGTAATATTACGGTCATGATTATACCGAATAATCCCTGGTCATAATCATACCAATCAATAGTCCATCTATGCACATAAGCCAAAGATGACTTTCATCACAATATAGCATGAGGATGATGACAATGATATAAGAATTCAATTAAAAGAAATCAAAGGATAAATTTTTAAAGATTTATAATTTAATTTATCCAGAATTCGATATTGTCCAAATTGTCAACATGATACTGCTTTGTGGAGTAAAATTCAAGAATAATATTGTATAAAAAATGATTTAGACCGAAAAGAAATCAATTTTTGTCATGAATAGTATCCCGTGAATAGTACTTCGGGAATAGTACCCCGTGAATAATACTTCGGCATGAAAAAATTAAAACTTATCAAGAATGCTCAGAATAATATTTCCATGAAAAGATACTAGATGAAGCGCAAATATGAAGGATATTATACTAATTTCATGGAGTATAAAAGCCAAAACTTAACAAAATGAGTGTAGAATTCGAAATCTAAAACGAAATAATATTATTCACATACTACAGAGTATGGAAGAAACTATTATTTCTTACTAATATTGAACAAAAATAATATCTCTTACCTTAAAAAGAAGAGTATTCCGACCGGTAGGACGATGATATTCTTGAAGAAAACTTAAACTATTTTCTAGGGTCAAAGTTTCCTTAAACTCTAAAGAAATACGCTCAATATTATAGAAGAAAAATTGTTTGATTCGGGTGTAATTTTCAATTCTAACTAAGCATCCTATTTATAGGAGAATGGAAAGGATACTATTTGAATTTAGAAATCACGGACTGCACAGTGTAGAAATCAAAAAAAATCACGGGCGCCGAACTGAATTCACAAGTTTTGTTACTGTGCACTGCATAGTAAATTACAATGCAATTAAAATATAATATATTCTATTTTTTCATAAAAAATAAAACTTATTATAAAATATATATATATATATATATATATATATATATATATATATATATATTTATATATATATATATATATATATATATATATGTTGTATATATATTCACATGCAGTACAACACACACATATATATTCACATGTGTGTGTGTGTGTGTTGTACTGTATGTGACTATATATACAACATATATATATATATATATATATATATATATATATATATATATATATATAATATAAACTGAGATAACTTCTACCGATAGTTTTGAAAAATAGGTAAGTGGGGGTCCAAATAATAAGCCAAAATTTCCACAAATACTTCATAAAAATTCCCTCATTATTTTTAACAACATTTATCATTATTATTATAATTCGTAATATTTAACAACCAGATCGTTCGCAGGAAAGAGGGGGTTTTCCAATAAGGATTTCTCCCTATTGACGCTCAATTAGGTGACCAAATCCCTTTCCTCAATAGAACTTTATAGACAACATCAATAATACAAATAATAATATGAATAACTTTGTCATCTCAATTATTGATTTAATAATATAAAATATTGACAATAATTGAATCAAATAACGTGACATACTATGCCGTAATTACTGTAGCAATAATTGAGTATAATTAAGTGGCTTCTCACGTAAGCATCAATAATCAAAAATTGTGTACTACTATGCAGCCACGCGTATTACTGTACTTTTCATCACCAGGTAGTTTAACAGTTAACGGCAAAACTTTCACCGTTATTTTCATAAAAAGAAATTTCTGTCGTTTTCTAACTCTGACAATAATTCCGTTGTGGGGTCTACCAATGATTATGCCGTCGTACCAATATTTCCTGTTAAAATGAATATTTCCCGACCAATCGAATATTTTATGACAACTTACATACTTTACAAAATTTATAAATATTACCCACAACTATAACAGTATATCAAATCCACACCATAATATTCAAAATTATATTTCAAGAAAAAATTTAATCTTTATTTAGGCAAGTTGGGGTCTTACAGTTAATATGGTTGAATACAAAATCAACGAAAGTTAAACGGAGTAATTTGGTCAAGTAACAAATCCGCAGTGAAGAAAATCGATAAATGTGTTAAACTTTGGAAAAATGGCATAAAGCTTGAATCTGATTCTTGAGTTTGATTGTTTATATGATTGAAGTTGTTAGAATCATGCTACAGATGTTTAGTAGTAAATTAGTATCAATTGGGTATCATTATCTTGTTGTTTGGTTGAGATGTTGGCATGTTAGTTCGTAGCAGGGGACTGGCATTCAAACTGTAGTAGCTAACTCTTGTTGGTGCTGCCGAGGCGAGCACCCCGCCCCGGCGGTGGTCCTGCAGTATAAAAGGGCCCACCCTGGCGGGGGTCCTGCAGTGACTTATGTTACTGTTTTTGTTGTTCGATACAAGAAGTCCTAAACTGACCTAACCTAACTTAACTTAAGGAGCATACATAATCTTTAAACATATGTCAATACGTATTGCAAGATGATTTAGTGGGTACGTACCTGGTATGTCGAAGAGGTGAGGATACCTTGATTTCATTCCAGATTCTAACTCCCTGGTCATTTCCTCAACATTGTAGTTTCTCCATAAAACTTTGACTTGAGGTATAACCTTGGAGCCTAGAATATGTTCCTTCTTATCCAAGATTTTAGCAGGTACCTCTTTATACGTTAAATCTTTTGCTATCTCGTCTGGTTCTAACTTAATAATGTGGTTCGGGTCTTTCACATATTTACGTAACATTGATATGTAAAAAATGTTATGAACACGAGACATACTTGGCGGTAAAGCGAGTCTATAGGCCACAGTTCCTATTCGGTCAAGGATTTCAAATGGGCTAATGAATCGAGGATTGAGCTTTTCTCTCTTTCTAAATATTGTAACTCCTTTCCATAGGGCAACACGTAACAACACATGCTTTCCAACATTGAATTCCACATTTTTTTGATGAAGATCAACATAACTCTTTTATCGATCTTGTGAGGTTTTTATACGTTGCCAGATCATTTGAATCTTTTCCTTTGTCATGCGTACCAATTCCGGTCCCAACAACGTTGCTTCACCCACCTCATCCCATCATACTAGAAAATGACACTTGTATCCATACAACGCCTCAAATGGAGCCATGCCGATACTTACTTGATAACTATTATTGTAGGAAAATTCCACCAATGGTAAGAACTTCTCCCAACTTCTCTTGAAGTCAAGGACACAGAGTCTTAATAAATCTTCAAGAGTTTGAATAGTCCTCTCCGACTGCCCATCCGTTTGAGGATGATATGCCGAACTAAATCATAAATCTTTGCCCATAGCTTTGTGCAAACTAACCCAAAATTGTGAAGTGAATCTTGGTTCTCGATCAAAAACTATGGATACTGTCATACCATACAGTCTTACAATCTCATTTATGTAAATACAAACAAGACATTCAAGTGAATAAGTTTCTCGTATAGGTAAGAAATGAGCAAACTTGGTTAATCTATCAACAATGACCCAAATCGTATTTATGCCTTAAGAAACCTTGGGAAGACCAGTAGCGAAATCCATGGTAATGTGCTCCCACTTCCATTCTGGAATTTCAAGTGGTTGCAATGGACCTTTTTGCACTTGATGTTCCGCCTTGACTCGTTGACAAGTTAAACACCTTGAGATAAACTCTGCTATCTCTGTCTTCATATTGCTCCACCAAAATATATGTCGAAGATCACGATACATTTTAGTACTCCCAGGATGGATTACAAACGGTGTGTTGTGCACCTCCATCATGATCTTATACTTTAAATCAGGGTTGTTAGGAACACAAAGTCTGGAGTTGACTCGAAGTATTCCTTCTTCATCGATTCTTGCTTCTGAAATAGCACCTTCTTGTACTTTCTTCTTCATACGCATCAGGTCCAGGTCCGTAGCTTGAGCAGCTTTAACTTTATCGATTAAAGTCGGTTTTACTCGTATATTTACCATCATCACGTGGGTCCCTAGAGTCTTTATTTCTATCTCCATCCTTTGTAAGTCATACCAAATAGGCCTTTGTGTTAACAATATCACACTCATACCTGCATATAATCTTCTACTCAACGCATCACCTACCACGTTCGCTTTTCCAGGATGGTATTGAATGGTATGATCGTAATCTTTCAACAGCTTGAGCCATCGTCGTTGCCGCATGTTGAGTTCCCTTTCGGTAAAGAAATATTTGAGGTTTTTATGATCCGTATAGATCTCCACTTTCTCCCCATACAGGTAATGTCTCCTGATTTCAAGTGCGAAAATGACTGCTACCAACTCTAGATCATGAGTAGGATAATTCCTCTCATATTCTTTGAGCTATCGTAAGGCATAGGCTATGACTTTCCCGTGTTGTATGAGAACACATCCTAACCCTCTGCCTGAAGCATCATTATAGATGACAAATCCCTCCGAACTAGATGGTATTGTCAGAACAGGTACTGAAATGATTCTCTTCTAGAGTTCTTAAAAACTCTTCCCACATTCCTCGGTCCAACCGAGTTTTGTATCTTTATGAGTCAGCTGAGTTAATGGAGTAGTGATTCGAGAAAATTCTTCCACAAATCTCCTATACTAACCAACTAAGCCCAGAAAGCTACGTACTTCAATTACTGGCTAAGGTTGCTCCCAACTTTGTATTGCTTCAATCTTTGTCGGGTCAACAGATATTCCGTGATTTGATATCACGTGCCCAAGAAATGTTACTTCCTCAAGCCAGAACTTAAATTTCTTCAACTTGTCATACAACTTATTTTTACGAAGCTTTTGGAGTATCAGCCTCAAGTGTTGCTCATGATCTTCACGACTTTTGGAGTAAATGAGGATGTCATCAATAAAGACGACCACAAAGTGATCTAAATATTTCTTGAATACTTAGTTCATCTTATCCATGCAGGCAGCAGGAGCATTAGTCAATCCAAAGGATATGACTAGAAATTCATAATGCCTGTACCAAATTCTTAAAGCAGTCTTTGGAATGTCATATATATATATATATATATATATATATATATATATATATATATAAAACTAAGATAACTTCTACCGACAGTTTTGAAAAATAGGTAAGTGGGGGTTCAAATAATAAGCCAAAATTACCACAAATACTTCATAAAAATCCCCTCTATATTTTTAATAATATTTGTCATCATTATTATAATTCGCAATATTTAACAACCAGATCGTTCCCAAGAAAGAAGGGATTTTCCAATAAGGATTTCTCCCTATTGGTGCGTAATTAGGTGACCAAACCCCTATCCTCGACAGAACTTTCTAGACATCGTCAATAATACAAATAATAATATGAATAACTTTGTCATTTCAATTATTGATCTAATAATATAAAATATTGACAATAATTAAATCAAATAACGTGAGATACTATGCAACAATTACTATAGCAATAATTAAGTATAATTAAGTGACATCTCACATAAGTATCAATAATGAATACGGTGTGTTATTATGCAACCACGCGTATTACTGTACTTTTTATCACCAGGTACTTCAACAGTTAACGGTAAAATTTTTGCTGTTATTTTCATAAAAAGATATTTCTGTCATTTTCTAACTCCGACAATAATTTCGTTGTGGGGACCACCAATGATTGTATCGTCGTACCAATATTTTCTGTTAAAACGAATATTTTCGACAAATCGAATATTTTATGACAACTTACATACTTTACAAAATTTATAAATATTACCCACAACTATAATATTATATCAAATCCACACCATTATATTTAAAATTATATTTCAAGAAAAAAATTTAATCTTTATTTATGAAAGTTGGGGTCTTACAGTTAATATAGTTGAAAACAAAATCAACAAAAGTTAAGCGGAGTAATTTTGTCAAGTAATAAATCCGTAGTGAAGAGAATCGATAAATGTGTTAAACTTTGGAAAAATGGCATAAAGCTTGAATTTGACTATTTATGTGGTTGGAGTTGTTAGAATCATGCTACAGATGTTTAGTAGTAAATTAGTATCAATTGGGTATCATTATATTGTTGTTTGGTTGAGATGTTGGCATGTTAGTTCGTAGTAGGGCAGTGGCATTCAAACTGCAGTAGCTAACTTTGGTGGGTGCTATCGAGGTGGGCACCCCACCCCGGCGGGGGTCCTGCAGTATAAAAGGGCCCACCCCGGTAGGGGTCCTGCATGGACTAATGTTACTGTTTTTGTTGTTCGATACAAGAAGTCCTAAACTGACCTAACCTAATTTAACTTAAGGAGCATACATAATCTTTAAACATGTGTCAATACGTATTGCAAGATGATTTAGTGGGTTTAGAGTTTGAGTTATAATCTTTTGAAAGAAAAGCTAAAAGACGAAAACTATGTTTAGAAAACCTTACGCCTTTTTGAAATCTAACCTTTTAAGCATGTATTTGCAACTTAGTTGGTTTTATAAATGCGTATGAAATGTGAAATCAAGTTACTTTGCATGCTTAATTTGTTTGTTATGAGATTTTAAGATTTGAAAACCAATTGATTTGAAAACTCTACGACTTGTATTGTGAACTTTTGAACAACTATGATAGGATACTTTATGCCTCTAGAGATAACCGACATGTTCGAACATCTAGTTAGACACTTTATAAACTACACAACCATGAAATAAAAGAGTTTCTAAGTAGAGAGCTATACTAATTACATACAAATAAATCTAATATATGCAAGCATGCGTAGAAAGAGGTTGTTTGGCAATGTTATATGGTTTAATAAATGCTATGGTTATAGTTGATATAATGAGCTCTCTTAACTTTGTAAGATGGAAATTTATGAGAAAATTTAAAAAGTGTCAAAAGTAAATATAAAGTGCCAAACTTAGCTTAAAAGTTCTTTAACATGTATTTGTGAAACAACTTAAACTAGAATGAGTAACTTAAGTAATATTTCACATATGAGATGAGTACAAGAGACTAAAATTTGCCAAAATCTTCCTAAGGATTTTTAAATGTAAGAACAATGTGAATAATACATCTTTGAGTTTGACTGTGTATAGCCTACATGAGTTTAGATATGTGTGATAAATGTATATGGATATGTATGTCAAGGTGTGTGTGACTAATGAATTCCTATACATACATAAATAGGATAATATAGTTCATTGAGGTGATTTTATGCTATAAGTGGTAATCAACGCTAAAAGCAAGTTTTCTAACTTACACGACTTTGAATATTGTGCAAGTATCTAACCTTAAACTTCCTATGTTATTGCAAGTTTCCTAACTTCATTCTTATAATTGAATGCAAGTATGTAGACCTTATTTCTTATTGTGAAACTTTGAATTATTGTTATATCAAACCTATTTATATTGAACAAATATCTATATTTGTATGATTATGATTCCTAATCGGAAGTTGATTTTTATATTTTTATTCATGTTATGAGAATTGAACTCAATATTCCCAAAGGTTGTCTAAGCTATTCGATTCGGCTAGACGAAAGATCACGTGTTAAAAAGCTATCCAAACCAATTGACTTGGTGCAAACTCTTATAAATCTACTGAGATGAACAACCCTCTTAAAAGAGAAAATTTTATATTATCGGAGAATCGACGTGCGCACATGAGTATGATTAAATGTTATGCATATCGTAGGGTACTTTAGGCTGATCACCTGTTGTACTCGTTTATTTTGGATTTACAGTATAATACTATTAATTCTAGTAAGAGTTCTTAGTCATTAGTAATTGCTCAGTATTCATTCTTATTGAACCTTAAAAGGAATAAACTTTGAAATTTTATTGATATCCTTCAGTCTATAACGACACTTATTGAAAACTCTTGATACTTCTTGATATCCTTGAACTGTCATTTACTGTGTATACCTTTGAGATTCAAACATTATAACTGTTTATTCTTTTTGCTATATTATTTGCTTGGCAAACTTGTTGCTCATTTTTGCTTCCCTAAAAATATTATAGTTAAGACAGAGCAAAGCGGTACATCAAGAGTATTATTATTATTATGCTTAAAGTGATGTATTAAGGATGATTAAATTATGTTAAGTTTAATCACTAGATTGTTGTAGCAACGGTTACGGTACCTAAGGACGCGAATATTTATATTATATCAATGTAAATTATTCTATTATTTTAGTTGTTGATGATTTTAGTATGATATTAGAATTTGCACATGACGAACCAAATTCGAGATATGAGTATCTGAATTTGGGGGTGTTACAATTTCCATGTGAAGTACAAACTTCCCTTTTTTAAGCAGACATTGCGCGAACCCTTCCAACCGCATTAGGAGTAATATCATCACAACTCATTTTTTTATATAAATAATCAAGCATTGCGGTGGACCCTTTATTATAACTTTCTCCTGAAAACATGATTGAACAACAATTTGTCCAATCCCATTGTAATGCTACGAGCTTAACTTATCAAGGACCTTTTTTCTTTTTCTTTTTTAAATAGCCCATATATATCTCGAAAGCAACAATAATTATATCCGTAGATATCAATTAATTGAATTATAAAAAAAATTTAAATTATGAAATTTGAAAAGCAGTACAATGTAACGCCTCGAAATCTGGTCTATCTTCACATCCGAATTCCGTACATCACGAGTACATCTCATTCTAAACATACATCATTATATCATTAAGAATAACGACATATCTCTTCAAATCCCAGGTTCTATTACCTTAAGATATTTTTCATTGCAAATAATGATAATTACATTATTCTTTACATCTTACAAGAGTGACTTTCATCCGCTATAAAAGATACATAACAGTTCATTAAACTAATCTATAGTTTAATTAAACTTTTCTACATTACAAGTCTTGACTTGATATTCACGCTCATTCATATAATGAATGACTCATCATTGGGATATCGTTCAGCTTGATCTTTACGGGATCCTTTAATACATTCTATCGTCGTTCGCTGAAAATATTTTTATTTAAAGCAAGTGTGAGCTTTCAATTGCTCAGTAAGTCATAGCAGTTGAAAAATAATAACTCAAGGATCACATATTGTGACGAATGAATTGTTTGAGTTGTGATTTTGGGGATAAGATCCTTGTAAGGAGGGAATGATGTAACAATCTAGAATTTTAATTGTAATTTCAAATACTTATTGAATTAAATAAATATTTTAATAAATATTTTAGTTGATGTGTTTATTGTTAAATAAATAATTGTTTAATTTGATTATTTATTAGTTAAATAAATAATTTATGAGTTGAGGGAATTAACTTAATTAAGGTTATATGTTAATTAAGTTGATAATTGGTAAATTGGTATTTTGAAGTTAATTAAAATAAAAGAGTGATGAATTAATTATTATGAGATAATATTCTAATTTAATTTAATAATTAAATTAGAGAGTTGATAATGATTAAATGAATTGTTATAATATTATTTTAATTTGATTTAGTCCTTAAAGTGATGTGTTAATTTATTAAATAAAATTATAATGAAAAATATAATTTGTGGTAATTGGGTTATGTGGCAAAGTGATTTAATAAGTTATTGTTAGTTTTATTTTAATTAAATTTGAATATGGGAATTTAATTAAAGTGGGACAATAAACTATATTATAAATGAGTTATGAAAATAAATTAAAAGAGTTTTAATTTAGTTTTATCAAACAAAGATTTAGAGCTTTTGAAATTCTTATTTTAATCTTGTTTTTGCCAAATAAGGCTTAAGGAATGATTAAGTCATTATTTACAATTGGTTTTGCCAAAAAAGGCCTTATGGCCTTTGAATTTTAAAACTGATAAAAATTTATTTCTCAGTTGTGTAACTGATGGTTAATTAGGCGTATTATGTTTTGTCAGTTTTTTTTCTTTTACGTATTATTTTTTTGGCTTATCTATTTGCAAAGAAAGAATAGAAGAGAGAAAAAACAGAGAAGAAAATAGAGAGAAAAGAGAGAAGGAAGAAGAGAAGGGTTTTGTGAGTTTGAGATAATCAAAGGGGTTGTTATCATCTGTGTTGCTCAAACAAGATATTTGAGGTAGTAATTTAACCCTTTCGCTCTTAGTTCTTATGTTTTTGAGTTTTCATAAAATTTTCTTTATAAATTAGTTTTGAGTATAATTGTTGAAAGCATGGGTTAAATGTGTTAATTGGTGTTGATAACATGTTTTATTTCATTCATTCGTCATTCAGAGTAGTCAATTTCATGAAAATATGTTTAGTATTGTAGAATTGAATTACAGTGATATATCTATATATGATATGACTTATTTTAGAATTAAAAATTGATGTCCAATTCATGTGTTAAACTATAAAGTGTTGTTGATTGTGAAAATACATGAGAAAACGAAAACATTATGAGTTAAATTAGTTGTTTCGGTTGAAAAAACGAATTCACAGTAATGAATTTCGCTATAAATGTAAAAAAGAAGATGAAATAATAAAAATAGTGAAATTAAAGGTTGTAATTTTGATGTTTAGGTTGTTATATAGTTAAAAACATGTTAGAAGTCTTAGATTGTGTTTCTGTGAAGTTTATGTAACTTATATGTGACAGCCCCAAATCCGGGTCCTAAATCACCACGGATCTGGTATAATCATTCTATTACTATTGCGAAAGATATAAACATAAATTGTTTATACAATACATTACACACTATTTCCCCAAGGTCGAGTAACCTTAACTTAATACACAAATCATAACTTATTTAACTTACAATAACATTAATATTATACAATACTATTACAATCTAATCGCACATATATTAACTTAATGTTGTAACTGTCTTTAGCCTTTCCTTGTATCTGACGCATTCACCTTAATCTGCAATGTTTTATCATGATATAGCAAGGGTGAGCATAAGATTGCCTAGCAAGTTTAAGTTCAATAATTTAACGATATATCATGATTGAAAGAGTCTGAATAATAAGCTGACTATAATTCAACAATATAATTGTGAACTAGCAGGAACAAATTTATGACTGAACAAATATTATACATGAACAAATATATCTGAAACCAACTGGTAATGAAGGTGATCAGCCTATCATACCTGACTTATACATGCAATATGTACAGAGTACAATTCATGGCAATCAACAATGATTAACCATAAGCTTATCTGAATGAAACAACTCTTAGTAGAGTTAAGTAAAAATAAACCTACCTGAACCGTTGATTACCGCTACACAATTTATATCGCTTTATCCGAAGACCTAATATTAGTAATATAGATCTCCAATATTAGAATAATATCATCACATTATAATACTATAAGATATATATATATATATATATATATATATATATATATATATATATATATATATATATATATATATATATATATATATATATAGAATAACCTAAACACATAACACATAACCTTATTAGTCTATAACACACATAAGACTCGGTATCAAGTCAAACTATTGCAGTCTATCTTGATTCCGACAAAATTCTAACGTCCCGATGGTCTAGTCAGACTTTTATCAAGTATAAGTTCAATTAAACTCTACCTAACACTTAACAATTATCTCGAATAATTTTAATATGAATCAAAATAATTTTTCATAAGCTCGTAATAATTTTTAAATAATTATTACTATTTATCTTGATTTTTCAATCATTAATAACATATTTAAATAAATTAAATACTACTTAATTCTTCTATCATTAATATTTATTTATTTTCAAATATTAATGAAATACATGTCATAATATTATAATATATTTATAATATCACAAAGTATTTTTAATACTTTAAAATCACCTTTATATGATTTTTAAATAATTAAATTTATTATCCGATAATTGCTATTAATATTAAAATATTAATATTTTCATGACAAAATATCAAAAGTTATATTTTATAACTTAAAATATTTTTATAACACTTAAATTATTTTTATAAGATTTATAAATCATTTATTCTATTATTCCATAATTTATTTAATATATTTATTAAATAAACTAGTTATCATTAATATTGATTAATTAATGAAATTCATCACAAAATATTAAAAGTCACTGAAAATAACTTAAAATATTTTCTTTTACCATAATATAATTTTTCATGATTTTTTATGTATTAAAATCATTTTAAAATAATTTATTTAATATTATAATTAAATAAATTAAATACCATTTATATTCCAAAAATATTAAATATTTATGAAATATACTCTAAATAATTAGAAACTATTTTTTGGACTTTAAAACAATTTTTCAAAATTTATTATGTATTTTTAATAATTAAAAATCATTTTTTCCTATTTATTTAATTAATTAATCTATTTTTTGAAAATAAATGTCACTAAAGAGCCCTATAGCGACAGAACCTTCACTATAGGTGCTCTTGAGCATTTTCAGAAAACCATGTCAGTCATCAAGTCACGAGGTTTGACCAACATTTAATCTTAGATCTTAATGTCTTTTGGGCTAGAAATTGTTTTAATCATGTAGTATAAGTGTAATACTACTACTACATACTAATTTCATGGCCAAGTTACAACAAATCAGGGAGTTACAAGCTCTCCAATATGATGTCAGACCAGTTCATCAAATTCTGGGTTTTCCAGAATTTAAGAACAATCAAGGTTCCTATTTTGAGCCCTTAAATCCTTGCTTTCCAGACTTGTTTTGTGTGATCTAAGAGTTCAATCGTGTAAAGACCATTACAGGGTACATTTATATATTATCATATCATAATAGCAATACCAAACTTCCAAGATTCAAGTCGGTCAACGAGCAAGGTAACAACTGTTCTTGGTGAATTCTGGGTTTTCCAGAAATTCAACCGGACAGTTGGTCAAAGCATGTTTGACCACTGATTACTTTGGTTCTGAGCAAGATCCAAGTGATCTAATGGCATGGATTAGTAGTTCATATACCAGTCTATAACATCCGACAAACAACACGACCAAAAACATTAAACACAAGCTAGATCAAGGCCTGCAAAAACGCTGTCAGGCGTTCTGGGTTTCTGGGTTTGCCTAGATTTCCAAAAATCGTGCTCGGTCAACGCCTTTTGACCACATATATCTCTCACTATACACATGTTCTGAACTTGATACAAGTTCCAGATTAAAGACCATATACCATATTACAAGTACAACCATTTAAAACACTAAAATCATTAACAGGTAAAGATCTAAGGCCTCTGACATTTGACTGTCAGGCCACTTTTTCAACATTTCCAGATTTTTGAAATCTTTATATTCAAGAATTTAGATGTTATGGATCCATGATCCAACAACCCAGATCTCTAAAAGGAACCTTCTAACACATATCTAACCAACAACTAACATCAAAACAGAAGATTTACAAAAATTAGGGTTTATACCATTTCTAGCTTTGATCCTTGAATCTTACTTTGATGATCTGATCTTGTCAAGTGAAGGACTGATCTTGGCTCATCTTATCTCACTCTCTCACTCTAAATTTCAAAAATGAAGAGAGAGAATGTCTTGGACAAAAATGAAACATAAAGTATGTAGTTTTCTCTTTCTAAATCTATATAAATTATGGTTGCAATGAAATGGCTGACGTGTCGGCTGATTTGTATGGATTTTTAAGTCACATGGCTAGGGCTAGGGTTGGTGAACAACTCACTAGACCAACTCTTGCAAGTTAAGTCACAATAATGCAACAAAGGGCAAAAATGTCATTTTCATGAATTTTTTTATTCTAGAATTGTTATTTGATGAAACTCTTAGGGTTTAGGGTTTGAAACATTTAGGGTTTAGGGTTTGGAACATTTTGGGGTTTAGGGTTTAACCCTTAACTTGCAATTTAATTTCTAACATTCCGAATTTCGGTTTTAAAAATCGAAAATTAATATTTCTAAATTATAATTAGAATTTTCTAATTATATTAAAATTTCTTAATCGTAATTCAATCTTTGCTAATTAGGATTAGTATTTCCTAATTAAAATCGCTAATTTAGCAATTTTGCGAAAAATTGGTCATTAGGGTTTATAAACCACTAGTTAAGATTTTTATTAGAAAAATAATTTTCCTAAATTAGAAATTAGATTACCCAATTAAATTAGGGTTTTCTAATTACCATAATCTTGAAAATTAGGATTAATATTTCCTAATTAACATTACAATTATTAATTTAACGCTCAAATTTTCCCTCATTATAAATTAGGGTTCCTTAACCAGAAATTAGGGTTTCAAATTTTGAAATTAGGGTTTTCTAACCACTTAGTTAAGATTAGCCCTAATTAATCTTATAATTATTTACACTTACGCCATTAAGTTCTCAGTTTAAGGTTTCATACACCGAATTAGGGTTTCGAATTCCCGAAACTGAAATTAGGGTTTCCAAAACCGATTTCTAAGGTTTCTTGTTAATCGTTAGGGTTTTCTAACCGAACGCTGACGTTCTTAATATATACTTAGGGTTTGAATTTGATAAAATTTATTTGGTCAACCTTAACCCTTAACTACATACTGAACACATATACAACTATATACACAGAATATATTCACGTATTCACTTAATCCTGAATAATTCACCTAAATCCTTAACAGAATTTTGAAATCCTCAAAATTCCATCTTAAAAATATCAAATGCATAGACTTATTTTCTGTCTAGGTTCTAATGTTGAACCTTAAACCAATTAATTATGATTTTAAAAATTTTCTAAATTCCCGAGTTGTCACATTCACCCCTTCTTCTAAAAATTTCGTCCACGAAATTTAACTTACATCATACACCATTCATACACAACATCACATGCTACCCAATACACCTCTCACAAGAGTAAAAATTTTAAAATTTTGTTGAGGAGTCATATATACTATTTGTCTATCATTTTCGCAAAGGTTATACAGAAATTCATCCATAAACCGGCCTAACTTACGAACACAAAGGGTGATTAGCCCGATATGCCCTGTACTGGCCAAGTACTAAATTTATCTGTTCCTCGTCACTGTCATAGGCACAAAAATTCTACCTCAGTCTTATTGGATTCCGCACCAAAACAATTTGGTCCAAAAATTTTCTTTCAATGAACACTTAGAGTTTTCATAAACTTTAGTCTAGCCGAATCAAATAGCATAGACATATATCAATAATTCAATTCAATCGAATTATTTAAGTGTAGCCAAATCCCGTTGGCAAATTAAAATTTTTGAAAATATTTTTGAGAATGACGTCATGATGTCGTACTGTATTAACAGTTGTTTGAGGATGTCGTCATCCTATGACTTTGTCATAACACATCATACAATAGTGGAATAACGATTTTAGATCAAATTCAGACTAAGTATTCCTGTATTTATAACTCCAGAATGATATATGAAATACAAGAGATGAGAAATGGGAAAATCATGATAGAGAGGAAATAACCGGGAAGGTACAATCCGAAAAGAAAGTAAGGTATGTTTTAGTTGTGGAAAAGAAGGTAACCTAGCCCGATTTTGTCGTGCACCAAAGTCAAGTCTAACTGGGACGGTGGCACCAAAGGCGGATACGGACAAAACAAAGTCGGTGGTTTCAAGAAGAGCATTTTTTGTGACTTCTCAAAAAGCGAGTAACCCAAACGAAGTTAGCACGGATTGGTTAATTATAAATTTTTGCAAAATCTATACCTTATTAGATACCGATTCTACCCATTCTTTTATCTCTCTTGCTTGCGCTCAACGTTTAAATTTGACTCCGGAGAAATTAGACTTTGACTTATCGGTTAAAACTCCGTTAGGAGAAATCTTCATTACATGTGCTATCCAAGTCTTGGATGAGAGTCACAGTTTTGAATGATATTTCTATTGTTAATAAATTTCCTGACGTATTCTTGAAGACTTCCTAGCCTACCCCAGAGCGTGAAATCGAATTTTGTATTGACCCCAGTACAAAACCCATTTCTAAAACCTTGAAATATTTTTCTTCATCCAAAACGAACATATAATGCGTCAAAGACGTTGGCTCGAGCTGTTGAAGATTACGATCGTACCATTCAATACCATCGTAGGAAAAGCGAACGTGGTAGCTGACGCGTTGAGTAGAAGATCGTATGCGTTTACAAGTGCGATGTTGTTAACACAAAAACCCATTTCTTATAACTTACAAATGATAGAGATAGAGTTAAAGACTCTAGAGACCCATGTGAAGATAAAGAATATATGAGTAGAATCGACTTTAATCGATAAAGTTAAAGCCGCTCAAGCTACACACCCGAATCTGATGAATATGATGAAGAAGGTTCAAGAAGGCGTTATCTAAACCCTCGATTTAATTGGCCCATTTGAAATCCTCGATGGAGTAGGAACTGTGGCCTATAGACTCGTTTTACCGCCAAGTATGTCGCGTGTTCATAGCATTTTTTACGTATCGATGTTACGTAAATATGTGGAAGACCCGAACCATATTATTGAATTAAAACCAGACGAGATAGCGGAAGATTTAATGTATGAGGAGATACGTGTTAAAATCTTGGATAAGAAGGATTATAATCGACACTCAAAGGTTATACCTCAAGAGTTAGAATTTGAAGTGAAGTCAAGGTATCCTCACATATTCGGCATACCAGGTACATACATAAATTTCGAGAAAAAAATTTCATAAGGGGGGGAGATTGTAACACCCCAAATTTTATGAATAAAGATTTAATTTTCTCGAAATATTTTTTTTGAATATTATGGTGTGGATTTGAGATAGTGTTATAGTTGTGGGTAGTATTTATAAATTTTGCAAAGTATGCAAGTTGTTATATAATATTCGATTGGTCGGGAAATATTCGTTTTAACAGAGAATATTCGTACGACGACATAATCATTAGTGGACCCCACAACGAAAGTATTGTCGTAGTTAGAAAACGACAGAATTATTTTTTATTAAAAAATAACGGCGAGTGTTACCGTTAAAATTGTTGAACTACTCAGTAGTAAAAGTACAGTAATACGCGTGGTTGCATAATAGCACACGGTATTGATTATTGATGCTTACGTGATAAGTCACTCAATTATACTCAATTATTGCTACAGTAATTGCTGCATCATACCTCTCATATTATTGATTCAATTATTATCACTGTATCATCTACATAATATGATATATTATTAAATCAATAATTGAGACGACAAAGTTATTCATATTATTATTTGCAATATTGATAATGTCTAGAAGTTCTGTCAAGGAGAGGTTTGGTCACCTAATTGCGCCCCAGTAAGGAGAAATCCTTATCGAAAAGTTCCCCCTTTCTTGGGAACGACCTGGTTGTTAAATATTATGAATTATAATATTAATGATGAATAAGTTCGTGTTGATTAAAGATAAAATTGATAGTTCCATTGTGTTGGGATTATTAGTGTTGGTGGAAATCGATATTTATTTTGATAATAATTGATGTCTGGAGGTTATATTAACCAATTGGGTAATTAACCGGATAAATGAGCAATTAATTGCTATTAATTCACATGCTTATAACTATGTGTTCATATGTATGTACTATTGATTCACATTCTTGTACTATTAGGGGTGGTGGTGCAAGATTGATAATACTTGCATGACTAAATTAGAAATGGAGGTATAGTTGACGGTACTATACTATAATTAATTTTTTCATATGTTCAGAACAATTCAGTCACATGATTTACTATTGATACTCATAATTTACTATTAGGGGAGGTGGTGCAAGTTTGATAATACTTGCAGGACTAAATTAAAAATAAAGAAAAAGCGGAAGGTATTATACTATAATATCGAAACTATAATTTTATATAAATAGAAGCTCATTCTTCCTTCATTTCTCACCAATTCACTAAAGCTATAGAGCATTTATTATAGAGAGAAAGAAGAAGAGAAGTCTGCTACCTCACTATTCCAGTATCCAGTTTTTTCTAAGGTAAGGGGTATTATTTCTTTCGTATTCATGAAGAGAGCTTCTGTTATTCCATTCTTTATTATTATGTTGGAATAACCTGTTTATGCGAAGTACCGCATACATGGTGAAATTCTTCTGTTATTCTATTCTTTATTATTATGTTGGAATAACCTGTCTATGCGAAGTACCGCATACATGGTGAAATTTTTCTGTTATTCTATTCTTAATTATTCTATTGGAATATCCTGTCTGTGTGGATTACGCATGACCTGATTCCATTCTTTATTATTCTATTGAAATATCCTGTCTGTGCATATTATGCATGACCTGGTTCCATTATATATTATTTTGTTAGAATAACATGTTTGTGTGGTCTATCGCATGTCTGGTGAATTCTACTATTATTATATTCTTTATTATTTTATTGGAATAACCTGTCTGTGTGGATTACCGCATGCATGGTGAATGATCCTTCGTATTCATTCTTTATTAAATTGTGAAAATGATCTGTCTACGTGGATTATCGCATGGCGGGTGAAAATCCATTTGCAGTTTCGTATATTCTATTATACTCGTTTGAGATATCATTTCTTTTGTACTCGTCATGAAATATCATTTTATTTGGTATTTTATTTATGAGTTACTATTCACAAGTTACTATTCACCCTGTTACTATTCACTCTAGTATTATTCACTGGGGTATTCGGGGCACTTTTCGTGTCAGAGTACTATTCACGAGTTACTATTCACCCAAATTAATATTCACCTGAATATTATTCACTCGGGTATTTGGGATACTTTTCATGTCGGGGTACTATTCACGAGGTACTATTCTCGAAGTACTATTCACAGGATACTATTCACGGGGTACTATTTACCCGAAAAATATTTTTTTTTCTGTCCAAATTATTTTTGGTACATTAATATTATTCTTAAATTTTAATCCACAAAGCAGTATCATGTTGACAATTTGGACGTTATTGATTTCTGGATAAATTAAATTATAAATCTTTAAAATTTATCCTTGAACTTTTTTTATTGAATTATTATGTCATTGTCATCATTCTCATGCTTGTATTGTGATGAAAGTCATCTTTGGCTTACGTGCATAGATGGACTTGGTATGATTATGACCAGAGATTATTCGGTATAATCATGACCGTAATGTAACGAATGATGTGGTAAAAGTTCATTGGCATGCAGTTCATTGATGGACAGTTGTTGGTATGATTATGACTAGGGATTATTCGGTATAATCATGACTATTGATGATTACATGAATATCCTTGACCGTGGTGCAGGTATGATTTGATTTTATTTATTAATCTGAGTCTCAGCAATAAAGTTGATGAAAAACTTTTTAAATTATAGCTAAGATAGTAGATTTTATGCTCTACTTGACTCTTCTAATGGATTGCTTATTTTCGCTGCAGTTGTTGATCTAAAACTTGTTGTCTATTGTATTCTATCAGTTGTTATACTGTTGAAGGCTAAGGATAATTTATTCTGCATTATCTTAGTCATAATATTTCTTACTGGGCTAGTTGAGCTCACCCTTTCTTTTATTGTTCTCTTCAGGAAATGAGAATATAGCTGGGACGAGTCGGGGAATAGAGTGATGGTCCAGGATAAATGGCTTTAGTAGTCCTTACAATTCTACAGAATAATATGATAATAATTATAATGAGGACACCATTGAGTGTGGATATTGTCTAGATGACAATATTCTTTTTTAAACTCTCAGCTATGTTTTGTCATATTTTACACGACTGTTGTATAATTAAGTTGTATTTAAATTTATGTACCATGTATCTGACGACTCAAGATGGGTGATGTATACCTATTTTGGGGGCGTCACACAGGTTCTCTAACCTTAACATTACAAATTTACCCTTTAGATATACAAAAAGAGTTTACAAAATAACATAATAAATATGCTAATCATAACTAATTTATCACGATACCTTTTCTTTTATGCTTCACTGCACCTTCTGCCACTTCGTTCCTAGCTGAAAAGTTTTATATATAGCAAGGGTGAGCAACAAGTTTGCCCCGCAAGTTAAGACGTACAATAAATGTATAATAATCAATAAGAACAAACTATCTAATTTGATAGGATAATACCAAAGTTCGGGAAACTTTGAAATAGTTGAATAATTCGTTAATCAATAACAAGTTTTCTCGCAATCTATGCAACACTATAATTTGATAATGAAGGAATATAACGCTTTCAAAGTTTCTACGATATTCTATTGAATAATCAAGAATCAATTCTGTGCATTAACAAAGTGAAATGTTTTCCAGATTTATGCTGAGCGATCCATTGGATCTTGAACTTCTCTTCTTGAGTAACTATAAAAGATTTTGACTTTGATATACCCAGGTATATCAGATAACCATAAAGATTAAATTATACCCCTCTGCAAGTACTTAGAGCGGCCAACTCCTTGTATCCTATATTATGCACAATACTTAATCGCGCGCAAAGGCTGAATATACGACCAATAAAATGTTTCCCTTTATATAAAAGGTTGTTCTTCTCAGTCTCAGAATCAAGATTTTATTTAACAACAAAATACTATGATTTCAATTGCTATTTACTTATCGATTTATCCGAAATAATTGGCATCGATCTGTCAATAACAATTAAATTCTCTTCTCAAATCTACCAAGTTCTTACAAATGTTCGTCTAGCCAAAATAATTAGCTAAGAAATTTCTCAACATAATTTGACAATAAACATGAATTATCTGTACTGTCAATATTTGCTTCTACGGATATGAATATCCAACAATAGTTATTCTACGAATATGTATTTTCATAATCAGTAATTCAATTTGAATTATTAAACATGCACTAACTGCGAATAATCAACAATAAATTCTGGGACGTGGTATAATTAATAATAATTAACCACTATAATAATTGAATGAATATAACTCAAGGTTGAGTTAGGAAATTTGCCTCTTCGTCGATTACTGCTACACAATATACTTATCTGCTTTCGATAGACATATAACCAATAATATCGGTCTCACAATTAGCACAATAATTCATAACACGCAACACTGTAATTTACAGTCAATCTGTCTCCTAGGCACATTACCACATAGCCACATTAGTGTTTATAACCTATATAAACACTTATCAAGTCTAACTAGTTCGGTCTGGTTGGATTTTAGTCTCATCTTGGTGTTCTGGTCACTCTATTCGATAATGAACACATTTATTGTCAATTAATTTTGGTCTCTAAGTTTCAATATTATATTAGTTAAGTCAAATATCATTTATAATATTTTTCGGAAGCTTTTAATAATTTATAAACAATTATTATAATTTATAATAATTTTTCAAACATCGGAATCATTTTTAAATGATTTAATTATCAAACAATCTTATTATCATTACTATTTAATAATATAAAAATATTAATGACATACTTGACAAAATATTAAAGTTATTATTAATAACTTAAAATATTTTTAAATCATCATTATTCTATTTAAACGATTTTTAAATTAAATAAAATTGTTTTTAAACCATCACCATTATTATTTAAATATTAATGAATTTATCATCAAAATATTAAAAGTCATTAATTATAACTTAAAATATTTTCAAATCATTTTCCTCATTCTTAAATAATTTTTAAATTAATAAAATTATTTTTCTATCATTTATTTAATTTAATAATTAAATAAATCTAATATCATTAATATTAATTTATTAATGAGAATTCTCCAAAAATATTGAAAATTATATTTTATAATTTAAAATATTTTCTAACACTTTATTCTCATTTAAAATGATTTTTAAATCAATAAAATTATTTTTAACTTATTGATTTAATACAATAATTAAATCAATCTAATATTATTAATATCAATTTATTAATAAAAATTCTCCAAAAATATTAAAAGTTATATTTTATAACTCAAAATATTTTTAAATACATTATTCTTATTTAAAATGATTTTTCATAATATTAAATTATTTTTCTCTAATTTACTTAATGTACTAATTAAATAAATTAAATATAATTTTTATTCAAATAATTATAATTATTAATGAAAAATATTCCAAATAGTCAGAAATTATTTTTCATAATTTAAAATAATTTTTAAATCCATTTTTGGTAATTTTTATAATTTATTTCTATTTTTAAATAATTTTTGGAAAAATCAGAAATGAAAAATTAATTAAACTGTCGCTAAAGCCTTTTAGCTACACTTTCTGTCGTCTTAGGTGTTCTTGGCCTCAAGAACACTGACAGCCGGCAGTATCAAGGGGTCTACTTTGACCAGCTTTAATTCTCGGTTCAAAATTGTTTCTAGGCTAACTTAAGGTTCAATATTGTAGTACACATGTAATACTACATCTATCAATCTTCAAGTTTGTCATATCACATCTCAGATGCAAGATCTGAAGCCACAAAGTAGCTGTCAGAACAAGTTCTGGGTTTTCTGGGCTACCCAGAAACCCAACAGCTTCGAGGATCTACTTTTGAGCTCAATTAATTCTATATTCTGGTCTTGATTCATGTTATTTGATGGTTTAAACTTAGAGTCCATGTGTTAATGAACATAAATACAACAACATTACAGTTTAACAACAACAAAAACTCAATATATGACCGGTCAAACCCTGTTAGAGGGTTGTTCATCCGGTTTTTTGGAAATTCCAGAAAACAGCTATCATGGTCGAGTAGGCTACTTTGACCGCTTGCTACATTATATCTGTTGATCAATTACATGATATAAAGCCATGAATCTATAGTCAAGACAACAGGCTATGTATTTATTACAACAACAACAACAAAACTCATAAAAACTAACAGATCTAGTCATTCGAAAAGCTTGTTAGACTCGGGTTTAGCATTTCTAGGTTACCCAGATTGTATTCGGTCATGGTCGGTCAACCGACTTTGACCGATTATAACTTGAAATATAGACGTTCAACGACTGAGATTCTAGTTCCAGAAAAAAGTACTCATGGAATACTACAACTTCAAAACATAAAACACAAAAGATCATTAACAGAGAATGATATGTGGCTTCTGACATTTGGTTGTTAGACCACCTTAATAGCTCAAGAATAGTTTTGAAAAATCATCTTTTTAAAGCATTTTGATGCAATGGATCCATGATGGATCAACATAGATCATCTAAAAACATCATAAAACACCTGATTAAACACTTAAACACAAAATTTTTCTAAGCATGTAAGATCAAAATAGGTTTTAGGATTATACCTTCTTGCTAAATCTTTGATCTTAGATCTTCCTAACTGATCTTGGTTTATCAAGGGACTGTTTTTAGGACTGATATACTTGTAAAATTCGGAGGTTTTGTGTGTGAGAGAGAGAGAGAGTTGAGTGTTTGAGTGCAATTGACCAACTTTTGATGACTTTCTCTCTCTAAATCTCTTATATATGATGATAAAGTGCAATGGCTGATACAATGAACTGATCTTGCTGGAGATTTATAATCACAAAGTCAAATTATTACGTTACCAACTAAAGTTGTTGGCCAATTCTACAAGTTACTTACTAAAAAAATCCAAAAAATGGCATTTTGGTCATTCTCCTTATATTTTTAATGGCAACCTTGACATTTTTCACACCTTTAAGGTTTAACCCTAAGGGTTAAACTCTTAGGGTTTAACCCTAAGGTTCTAACCATTAGGTTTTACAACATTAGCTTTCTAGGATTTTCTAATTAGGATTTTTAAATTAAAAAATTAAGATTTTAAATATATAATTAGGGTTTCCAAATTAAATTAGGTTTTGCTAATCATATTAATGGTTAAGAAACGCATTAAGCTTACCAATTAGGATTAGGGTTTAGGAATCCCAAATTTAGAATTAAGGTTTTCTGTCATACAATTAGGGTTTCTAACTGCACATTAGAGTTTCTAATCCTGAGATTAGGGATTCTAATCTCTTATTAGGTTTATTAATTTTAATCCTTATCCGATCAATCATTGATCAATATTTCTATACAGTATAAACATGTACTTATCAATACAATAATTTTAATTGTATTTTCTATCAAATCCCTTTCTAAAAATTAGGGTTAGGGTTTCTAAAGCTGTTAAGCACAACTCTACTCTAATTTCTCAGTCAATACACAAATTGACTAATTCTCACAACTCGTATCACAGATACACAGCACAATATTGATAATTAATATTAATATTCATAAAATAAAATTATTCGTAAAATTCGGATTTTTCGAAATCCCGGGTTATTATATTCACCCCTCCTTAAAAGGATTTAGTCCTCGAAATCATCGTTTTCTTATTCTCTACAATCTTTTAAAGTTGTATCATCAATTCATTCTTATCAACACAATATTAATTTGTGTCTTATATTCTAACCTGTGACTTGAATCTATGAAAGAAAATAATTCACAACAATATCTAACTCATATTACTCGCATAATTAAGTTTCTAAATGAAATCATTACCTGTTGCCACATCCTGAGCAGCAACTGCATATTGCGTCGTCATGTTGAATGTACAGGCCAATGGTCTTCTTGGCTGTGCAGGTCCTCGAATCGCTAAGGTTCCGCTACTAGGTCCCTTGTTGCCACTTTCCTTCTCCGTATTTCTCTTCGGACAGTTTCAAACCAGATGATCAGTCGATCCGCACGCAAAGCAACCTTGTATCTTCCTCGGATTGGGATAATTGGGTGACATGTGCCCCTCTTGCCCGCAGTTATAGCAAACTCCCTTCTTCTTCAAACAAACTCTAGAATGGTTCTTCCGACAAGTCGCACATGGTTCCCTTACTTTCCTACTATCTTCTGTCTTGTTACCCGATTTGGTATTCTCGCTCCACTTTCTCTTGTTCGAATTACTACCACCACGACTTCCTTCGTCATTTGTCTTCTTCTTCTCCTGATGAAATCGAGATGCAGCTTCGCTCCCTCCTTCAGTAATTAACGTTTTCACCAACAAAGCCACGAACGTATTGATCTACAACACACCTACTTTGTTGTATACTCCTGGCTTCAATCCATTCTCAAACCTTCTCGACTTTCGTAATTCCGCATCCACCTGATTAGCCGCAAATCTTGCCAACTCGTTGAATTTGGCAGCATATTCCGGAACTAACATGTTCTCCTGCTTCAATTCTAGAAATTTGACTTCTATCCGAGCTTGCATACTTGACGAAAAGTAGTTCTCAAAGAACAACTCCTTGAATCTTGTCCAAGTCACCACAGCTGTACCCGCTCATGCTTGATTAGTCTCCCACCAGTAATTGGATTCTCCCTTCATCAGGTATGTTGCAAAAGTTATCTTCTGCTCTTCTGCCACATGCACAATAATGAATGCTTTCTCCATCTCCTTTACCCAAGTTTGGGCTTCAATCAGATCCGTGGTTCCTTTAAATTTAGGTGGTCCTACCGCTTTAAAGTCTTTAAAGTTAGTCAATCTATCAGCTGGCTGATCTCTCGCTCTCGCGGCTGGAGCTCTATTCCCCATAGCTTGGGCCAATATATCTACGAAATTATGCATCGGGTCAGCTTGACCTCCTTCATTATTCACTGACTGTTCTTCTCTTTGATTTCGATTCTATCGTCTAGGTGGCATGATCTGATTTAAATAAAAATCTTACATAAATTCTCTTTCTCTACACAAATTCTAAACACAATAAGAATTCAACACATAATTCTCATATATAAACTAATATTTATTCAAATAGTTCATAGCGCATTTAGTAATTAACACATATTACTATCCCTTTTTAAATCATGTAAGACCCCGAATTTTATGAAATAAAAGTATTCAATTTTTCTTATACTTACAATTCAGTAAATGGTTAAATTGATAAAAAGTTAAAGTTATGGGTGAAATGTGAAAATTTTTCAAAATACACAAGTGGTTATAAAATAATCATTGTTGTCGGGGAATATTCGTTTGGTCGTGGAATATTCTTTCTGTCGGGAAATATTCGTACGACGGCGCATACATTTGTGGGCCCCATAACAGAATAACTGTCGGATGAAGATAACAATAAAAATTGAGTTTTTATAATTAACGGCGTAGTTGTTACCGTTAACACTGTTGGAATACCCGGTGGTTAAAATACAGTAATACGCGTTATTGCACAGTAACACACGGTATTGCACAGTATTTTTAAAATTATTGATTCTTACGTAAGAAGGCACTACTGAATAATTGTCACAGTAATTACTGTTCAATATTTTATTTTATTAATTCAATAATTACTGCATTGATATTTTATATTATTGTTGCTCAATAATTGTCACTGCACAGTATTTCCCATTATCAGATCAATAATTCATATTATTTGAATAATATTATTAGATAACATTATTGGCAATGTCTAGAAAGTTCTGTCTAAGGAGAGGTTTGGTCATCTAATTGCGCGCTAGTAAGGAGAAATCCTTATTGGAAAGCTCCCTTTTTCCTGGGAACGGTCTGGTTGTCATAAATGTGATTCTATAATATTATTTGTGAATAATTAATTATTGATTCATATGATAAGGAAATATTTATTGTATGTAGATATAAATGAGGGATATATTTTTGTGGTTAAAAATGAAGGAGTTAATGTTGAGGTATTTTATCTGTATTTTTGTCGGAACGGAGGTATTGAAAATCAAATTAGGGTTTTTGAGATATTTTGCGGGGGTTATAATTTTTAATCCGACCGTTGGATCGTGGTAATTTTTGGATATGTTATACATATATAAGTTGAGTATATGTCCACAAATTTTGAACCGTTAAAAATGAACGTATAATTTGTTATGAATTTTACGAGATGATTGGTTCAGAAATTGTTGAATTTTTGGAGTTAATCATTTTGGTGGAAAATTCTAGAATTGGTGGGCCCCACTCTTGGTTGGTGAAGAAATGTGCTGAGATTTTTATTCAAATGTGGTGGGTGGGAATAGTAGCAGGTAAAGCCATCAGGTTGCAAGTTAAGTCTGCTTCGGCGTGCTAACATTTTCCTATAAATAGAGGGCTAAGTTAGAATTGAAAATCACACCAGAAACATAAGCTTTCTCACTTTCTCTCTCTATATTATGAAACATATTTTGTGAGTATTTAGATACTTTGAGAGTTGCTATTCAGTGCAAGGTTCTTTCGGCTTTACATTCCGGTCAGAAATACTGCTCTTTTGAGGTAAGGGATAGTAAGGGATAATAAGAGATTTTAAGGGTTGTTATATTTTTCCAGTTTCGTAATTTTTCTGACCTTCAAAAATTCTGAAAAAATTTGAAATGATATTTTGATGAGTTTTCTTGGTTGTGTCCAAAAATGGTGATTTTTGGATGTATAGATTAAGAGTTATGAATTTTACGGGAAAAGACTATTTTAAAAGTAACCGCTTATAATTCCTTGTGGTTAACTCCAAAATTGATGAAATTTTTATTGGGAGTACATGTATATGATAGAAGTATACTCTGTAAATTTTAGAATTTTTGGACAAAAGTACAATTTTTGATAAATGTCTAAATATTCGGCTGTTTTGGCCATATGAAAAATAGTAAATGACTTTTAAAAATTCTGAGAAAAATATATGTTCACTATGGGACTATATTATGCTAAATCCCAGAAAAGAAATATTTTTGGAACTGATTTGGTATTTTTCATGAAAATGGTCTAGTTATGAGTAAAAGAATTAAATATGTTTTGTGAAGTAAGAAAATTAGAAAATAGGATTTTATGACTTGAGAATCCTATATGAGGTATATG
The DNA here is from genome assembly GCA_016801055.1 of Panax notoginseng. Lineage (NCBI taxonomy): Eukaryota > Viridiplantae > Streptophyta > Magnoliopsida > Apiales > Araliaceae > Panax > Panax notoginseng. The sequence goes on from CM029013.1 coordinate 176,631,947, forward strand.
CAGATTTTTTTATGAGGGTTTTGGTTATTGGTGATGAAATCTTATGAGTTTGGGATTTTAGAATGATTAAATGCATTATTTAGTAAAGTGTAAACAATTAAAATAAATTATTTATAAATTTAAGAAATGTTATTCTTTCAATATCATTATACCGAAATATTGGTATGGATTTTATTGTAAAATTTCTACCTTTTTGTGTTGGGATTACTATTTATGAGTTACTATTCACGAGTTACTATTCATGGGTACTATTCACGACAAAATTGGTTTCTTTTTCTGACCAAATTATAGTTAATTTATGAATATTACTCTTGAGATTAAAACTATATGTTGATCATATTATTTTTATTATCATATATAATATTTTTATAACCCTAATGATGATATTCTCTTTCACTTGAGTGTAAAGATGGGTAGATTATTGGTATGATCATGACTAGGGTTCTCTTCGGCCAGTTGTGCAAAGTTGAATTGGTGACTGGTATGATCATGACCATTGAATTTATAAGTGAATGTCTTTAGCTTAAGTGTAAAGGTGAATTGATCAACATGATTATAATTATTGTTTATATAAATTCTGAAATGATTATATATTTCTTTGAGATATGAATATATTTGGCCTGTAGTGCAAATATGAACTGTTGATGAATATCTTTGGCCTGTAGTGCAAAGATGAATTATTGATGAATATCTTTGGCCTGTAATGCAAAGATGAATTGTTGATGAATATCTTTGGCCCGTAGTGCAAAAGATGGCATGTTGTTGAATATCTTTGGCCAGTAATGCAAAGATGAACAGGTGTTGAGATGAACATGACCAACTGGTGATATAAAGGAATATTTTTGGTCGTAGTACAAAGATGAAGTTATTAGTAGGATTATGAACAGGAAATGTGATTTGGTGTAACCATGATCTTTGATGTTTCAGGTAAAGACAGGTGATGAAAATAATCTTCGTCCTGGGTACGAAGAAAAATTTAGAGTCACAATTATGATTATGAGTTATTCATATGATTGTGGAAAGGAACTGTTGAGTGATGTTACATGGATAAAACATTGTTGGGGGATTTTTAACATGAATAAGATAATAGACTTTATAGTCTATTTGACTCTTCTAATGGATTGCTCGTTCCGCTGCAACTATGGTTGAAATTTTTATCATTTACCATATGTTCTAAATCTCTGATTTATTATTGATGAATGCTATTGATAATTTAATTATCTTTAGTCATGATATTCTTTACTGAGCTAGTTGTGCTCACCCTTTTGTTTCACAATTCCTTTCAGGTAATAAGAGTGTAGCTGGGTCGAGCGAGGGTAACGGGAAAATAGAACGGTGGTCTATAGCTGTGGATGTTCTCCCGAAGCAGTATAGAAAAGTTTATTTAGTAGTTTTATTTGGTGAATCCAATAGGGTAAAGTGTACCCAACGTTGGAAGGGTGTTTTGCCACTATCATACAAGATGTCTAACGACATATAACCTCGTGTCATCATAAGACAGGGATGTGCTCATCCACTTGCTGAGTATATATACGACCACTACCTATATAATCTTGGTGTTTGTTTGAAGTATAATTCTCAATTAGAGACAGTAGAGATAATGATATGTCAAGAAAAAACTCACCATTGGGAAGAATATGATAGTAATCTTCTCGTTTTTCTTTGGGGTCTATTGGGTCAACCAAGGATAATTCTGTGGCCATATGATATCTATCATAACCTAGACGTATGGCCTCCCATGTACGAAGGCTTCCTTGAGCACTTTCTAAAGATTCTAATTTTTAAAACAGTCTTTGACTATACCTTTATGTAAGGTGCCACTGTGAGGTGTTGTCCACGGTTGGGACATGTGTCACATTTGGTATATATTTGTATCCAAACTCACAGCATATGTGTTATTGTATTTTATACGTCAATTGTTGTAATAAAGTTGTAGTTATTTTCTGTACCACGTATTTGGCGACTTAGAATGGGTTGGATGGAATGGACCTATTTTGGAGTCGTTACAAATCATATCAGGATTAACAACACAACTTTACACAAAAAGTTGCAATTCTCTAACTTTAAACAAAAAGTCGTACTTATCCATTCACACATAACTATTTCCAGTTCATCAAACTTACCACACCTAGGGGTTCAGGAACTTGCCACAATTATACGAGTGTATAACTTATCCTAGTCAGACCTTTGGCGTCCATTCGCTGAGGGGTTCAAAATATTTCATATAATTATGAGTCATGAACTTACCATAAGTATGAGTTTTAAGAACACACAAATTAATCTTAATCTTATATTCATATAAAAAATAAAGATTTCATTCATACAAACATATTTATATTTACATACGCTTACACTTCATTCTCGATATTACAATCTTTAATATCATAACCTATTACCAAAAGATACTACTGCATATCTCTAAGTTTTCTATCGAACACTCCCTTTACCAGTCTTCTTCTTGATGGGACACTTGTTAAATCCATGACCCGTCCTCCCACATGAATAACACTTCCTCATATTCATCTTAGGACAATGTAGAGAGATATGACCTTCCTACTTACAATTGAAGCACACGTTCTTCCACATCATGCATTCTTTCGCGTGAGCCTTTCCACACATCTTACAGATTTGCTTCTTCTTCGAGTTTGACTTTTCAAAATTAGGGCTGTCGTTATCCCTCTTTCTCTTTTTCTTGCCTTTCTGCTGCTTGATTGTTCCCTTAGACGATCCACCACCTTCAGTCTTCATCCTCTCCACCTATGCCTTGAGCTCATTCCGTTCTTCAATCATTTCGCGTAACGCTCGCTCCATCTTCCATAACTCCTCCCAGAGAAACACTTTACTCCAGAGTTCTTGAACTTCTGCAGATAGTTTATCTTGTTCTCCAACTTTGATCTCATTCTTTTTCTCCACCCCAACTTTCTCAGACTCTGCCTCCTCATCACCACTCAAATACATCTCAGGATAATCGTCATGATCACTCCCCAGATTGATCATAGGTTCATCTTCTCTCACCTACTCAACTGATTCACTTTGCACTGGCACCTCGGCTTCTGGCACTGGTGCAACAGCCGCTAGCATCTCCGCACTCATTTGATCTTCTCCAGTCATCCTATAATTAGTTTAAAAAACTTTATTAGTACTTCACCAGTACAACATTCTCACACTATGTGTCCAAATATCTCATTATTGATGCACTTCGGCAATCCCTCACTTAGAACTCTAAATAAGTTTTCTCTATCTCGCGTATAGTTATAATCATAGGGTTTTCCCCCACTTAAGATTTATAACCTACAGCTTTGATACTGTGACGAACGAGATATTTATTGAATTAAATAAATATTCTCGATGATTTAATTATTAGATTAAATAATTAATTGATGCAACTGTGATAGATTAATTTAATTATATGTGTTATATTTTATTGAATTAATGTCGAGAATTTTATTATTTAAAGCACGTAATTATGTGAGCTTATTGAATTAAAAAGAAATATTTAATAAGCCTAATGTTATTTTAATTATTTTAATAATTAATTAGAGATTTAATAATTTGATATAATTAATAAATGAGAATTTAATTATTTGACTATATGAATTAATGATAAATTATTATATTTTATTTAAATTAAATTAAATAAGATATTTGAATTGGGTGTGACATGATTTAAACTATATTATAAAGGATTTATTAAATTAAATGATTTTGAGCTATTTTAGGCTTGCCAAACGAGACCTTAGTGGAGGTTGTAGCAGTTAACCATTATTGGGTAACTGACCTCCACTCTGCGCGTCCGTTATTTTTTTTATATACGCCTTCTTCTTTATTTGGCTAAGTTCAGAAAAGGTAAATACAGAGAGAAATTGTGAAGTTTGAGAGAAAGTGTGAGTGTGTGATTCATGAAGTAACTGAGAAATGATCATCAAGGTTCTTTTAATCCACTCTGGGTAATTCCTTTAACCCAATTCCTATTTACGTCTTTTATAGTTTTTGTGAATATGGTTTTCAATTTTTCTGTTAAAATCCCTGCAATTGGAAATTTCTTTAATTATGGATTTGTGTATGTGTTAAGGTATATCATATCGTATTTGATTATATAAACCTTATTGTCGACGTCGGGATTTTTATTTGTCCATTTCCGTTAATTGTTCTTTGGTGTTCTCATTTTAGGTGAGAATTGTTTGAAAAAACAAGTGAAAAAGGTCCGACATGTATAATGTCGACTATTGGACTGTAAGAGTCGCCAGTTGATTTTTTAACTGGTTGTACCAACACAACCGAGAAAAGGTTTACACATTGACCCAGTGATGTGACAATGCTTAACGGGTCGGTGAAACCGAGATTCAATTAGGGTCCGAGGATTTGGTTATACGGGGGGGAGGTGTTAGGCACCCCCCGACATCCGTGTTACCACGGTGACCGCCTCTTTTCAAGAAACTATTATCTGAATGTGTGTGTGTATGAGTCAATGTGCTGTTATTTGAAAGTGGTACGAGGCCTCGTTCGCACCTATATACGCAGGGTTTGAATTTATGTAAAAATTTATTTTTAGCAAGATATTGCAATGATGTTTTATAAAAGAGGTTTTTCAAACCCTGACGCTCAATAGTAATTGAGGCCTTTTGCACTCCCATTTTATTAAATGCGCAGCTTGGTTGATTTTATTTGACGGCTGCGAAGCATCCATACGAAAAAAATGTACAAAATAATGCCGACTTCCTCGTGGGTATGGAAACCATCTGAGGAAATTCAGACATCGCAGAATAATTTACAAGCTACTTACAGCTGAAAATGTCCATCACGGGAACCGAATCTAGATCCAACGGGATGAATCTGTGATCACATTATTCCTAGGCTCACATGATACCGCAATTTGTATGAAAGCAGTAAGCAGGTATATATATAAAAGTCATAAATATATATATACAGACATTATCACCAACCACGAAGAACCTCCATGGGGGATCAGAAATGTAAATAAAGATGTTAAAAGCTATCAACCGCCACGGAGGAAACTCCAGGCGAGACAAAACGTAGATAAAGCTGTAAAAATGGTCAACCACCAAGAAGTAAACTCCAGGTGGGACGAAATGTATATATATATATATATATATATATATATATATATATATATATATATATATATAAAAGCGAGTAAACGCACCAGATGTAAAATCCAGGCTCATCGAACGGAGTTCGACCACAGTTTATACATATAAGTATATATATATAAGAAAGCAATTAAACGCACCAAACCGAAGTTTAGGCTCATCGAACAAAGTCCGACACACAGTTAATATATATAAGTATATATATATATTAAAGTAAAAAACGCTCCAGACCGAGGTCTAGACTCAATCGAACAAAGTCCGATACACAGTTCATATATATATATAAATATATATATATATATATATATATATATATATATATATATATAAAAGCAAATAAACGCTCCAGACGGAAGTCTAGGCTCAACCGAGGCATAACTCGGTAATGTTAGTCAATATATATGTAAATATATATATAAGATATATATATATATATATATATATATATATATATATATATATATATATATATATATATATATATATATATATTGAAATGAAACCGCGGACCGAAGTCCGGGCAAAGGCAAGCAACACGACTCTCAACGTGTAGAAGGGTGTGTGCAAAGATGAAGAGAAAAACTCTAAAGTGTGTGAGAAGGCTTACAGATGACTGTTAAAGAAGACTTCTATTTCTTTAGAGTGGGTAAACACTGGCTTTTATAGGTACAAAAGAGGCTATATATGAGCTCACAGGTTTTTAAAAGTGGGCAAATACACTGTATGGGCAAGTGTGGAGCGAGTTCTGTAGGGTTTCCCCGTCTTTTTCTTTTAGAAAATTAGCACCCCAAGCCCCATATTTATAGAGGGGGGAGCCGCAGGTCTACCTGCGGCACCTAGTAGCAGGTGTACCTGCGGCTGCCCGGGGTGCCCTGGGCAGTGTGGGTCCCGTCGTGTCGAAGTATATACGCGGTGTTCGCTCGGTCGCTCATAACTTTCAATCCGGGAGTCCGATGGAAGCGTGCCATATCATTCCGAAAAGCTCTTTCTGAGAGCTACACAATGACATATGATTTGACCTTTTTTGATTCCAGGAATATGGGTCCATGATCGAAATGGCATTCCCGGGCGTCCGTCAGGCAATCCGTTGAGCCGTTTTGCGTAGTTTGCGCTCGGAAGTTAAGATATCGCTCTTGTGGAACTTCCTTTGAAGTAATTTGAGCTGAGATGAGTGGATTTGATGTGAGTTGAAGTTGAGTTGGCAAAATGACCATTTTGCCTCTCCCGGGGTTATCTCCAGTTTTCACGCAGTTATAGCAGTATTTTCTCAGGGTTATCTCTGAGGTTGGCTTGCTGTTGACTTTGAATATCCTCAGGGTCATCTCTGAGGTTGGCTTGTCTTATTCCCATGGTTGGGACTGAGACTGGATAACTCGGGGTCATCTTCGAGATTAATCGGTCTTCTCCGGTGTGTGGTTCGATATTGTATCTGCAGGCCTCGGGGTTATCTCCGAGGTTGGATTTGGTTACTCCCAGATTACGATCCGGGGTTTGATGATGAACTTTTGGTATTATTTGATATGGATTTTGATTATCTTTCAGGGTTCCCTCTTAAAAGACGAATCTGTCCTCCTGCAATGTTAGTTACAGTAGAAGAAAATTTCGAGTGTCTACAGATGCCCCTCTTTATCATGTTCATGCAATGCAATGGAATGGACATGATAAAGATTAGTAGACACTTGAAACATGACAAGGTATTTTCAATGATGCAAATCGCAATGTAGTGAATGTTTATGATGAACGTGAAAATGTTTTCGCAAATCGCAGTTCGTAAATCGCACATCGCATTTCGCACTTCGCTTTTCGCATTTGGCCAAATCGCACATCGCAATTCGCACATCGTAAATTGCACATCGCATTTCGCATTTCGCATATCGCATCGCATATCGCATATCGCAAAATCACAAATCGCAATGTAATGAATGTTATGATGAATGTTAAAATGTATTCATTAATCGCTTTACCTTTACCGATCATCGCTGATGCATATGCTGGTGTTGACTCTAATGGTTTGGCATTTAATCGCTGATGCTTGTTTGATGAAGATAAGTTGAGATGTTTTCCACATCTCTGATGGGGATGACGTTCTGAAAATCACCAGACCCTCCCGACGTATTTGCTGGTAGTTACAACGGTGCCTACCCTGATGATCACCAAACTATTTCAGCTCCCACTCAAACGGTGGTATACGAAGCATTCATCGCTGGACAAGCTTGATGTTACACTGAATTGATGCCAATGGTTTAGAATACCGGATCTTCGGATTCCTTCGCTGAAATAATATTCCACGGATTACTTCACTAGATTTCACCTGATGTTACGCTAGATTGATGACAACCACCAGATGTCTCACCCCTTTAGAGGTGATTTGGAGTTTTCTCTTGCTGTTTGGGTGCTTGTGCCCCTTTTCCTTGAGTGCTTGATTAGAAACCCTGTGACGCCCACAAAATTAGGTATACATCACCCATCTTAGGTCGCCAGATACCTGGTACTGAATACAAATACAACTTAATAATACAACTATCGTGTACAATACGACCAAACATAATCTGTGAGTTTGAATACAAATATTGTCTTCTAGAGAGTATTCACACTCAAAAGGAGTCCCCATTACAATTATTATCACACTATTTCACAGAATAGTGAGGACTACTAATGCTATCCTCTGGACCATCGCTCCGTTCCCCGACTTGTCCCAGCTATATTCTCATTTCCTGAAGATAACAGTGAAAGAAAGGGTGAGCTCAACTAGCCCAGTAAGAAATATTATGACTAAGATAATGAAGAATAAATTATCACTAGCCTTCAACAGTGTTACACTGATAAAATATAATAGACATCAAGTTTAACTACAGCGGAACAAGCAATCCATTAAAAGAGTCAAGTAGAAAATAAACTCTACTATCTTTTATGATTTAAAAGGTTTTTCAACACTGTTATCGCTGGGACTCAGCTTAATAAAATAATCTACATCATCGAATCACCCCTACACTACGGCCAAGGATATTCGTGTATTCATTAATGGTCATGATCATGCCAACAACTGTCCATCAATGCATTACGGGCCAATGAGGACTTTTACCACATCATTTGTAACATTACGGTCATGATTATACCGAATAATCCCTGGTCATAATCATACCAAGTCCATCTATGCACTACAGGCCACATATGACTTTCAACATTTTATAAACATGAGGATGATGACAATGATATAAGAATTTAATAAAACAAGTTCAAGAATTAATTTATCCAAGAATTAACAACGTCCAAATTGTCAACATGATACTGCTTTGTGGAGTAAAATTCAAGAATACTTAGAAGAATATTTTCATGAAAAGATAGTGGATGAACCGCAATTATCAAGGATATTTCACTAATTTCATGGAGTATAGAAGTTAAAACTTAACCAACTGAGTATAATAATGAATGGAATAACAAAAGAAATCACCATGCATGCGATAGACCGCACAGACAGGTTATTCTAACAGAATAATAAATAATGGAACCAGGTCCGGCGTAAATGCACAGACAGGATATTCCGACAGAATAAAAAACAATGGAACCAGGTCCGGCGTAAACGCACAGACAGGATATTCCGACAGAATAATAATAAATAATGGAACCAGGTCCGGTGTAAAACACACAGACAGGATGTTCCAATAGAATAATAACAAGACGGAATCAGGTCGGGTGTAAAACACACAGACATGATGTTCCAACAGAATAACAGAAGAATGTCTCCAAGTATAGGATAGACCGCGTATACAGGTTATTCCAACAGAATAATAAGAAATGGAATAACAACAGTTCTCTTCATGAATAAGAAAGAATAACACCACTTACCGTTTTAAAGAAGAACTGAAATAAGAAAGTAGTTAAGTAGTAGAATACTTTTTTTTCTCTCTCTATAGTTTCTCTCTCTAGAGTTCAGTGAATTCGTAAGAAATAATGAAGGAATGAGCTGCTATTTATAGAAAAATAGAATGCATAGTAACTAATCCATGAACGGTCCAGATTGATTACTTTAATCTGACGGTCCATATTTAAAGAAAAATCTTTTAAATAAAATATAATATATTCTATTTATAGAATAACTTTAATAAAGTATTCTGTTTTATATAAAAAGATGTTTCTGTTTTATTACGTTAATAATACGAATAAAACAAAACTTCATTATCGCTAAATAATTCATATTATTAACTGACAATAATTGAATCAAACTGAGTGACTTCTCACATAAGTATTAATAATCAATACCGTTTGTTACTATGCAACCACATGTATTACTGTACTTTTACTACCGAGTAGTTCAACGGTAACAATGGTAAAACTTCCGCCGTTATTTTTAATAAAATATTTTTATCGTTTTCTCAATCTGACAATAATTCCATTGTGGGGTCCACCAATGATTGTGCCGTTGTACTAATATTCCCTGTTAAAACGAATATTTCCTGACCAATCGAATATTATATAACAACTTACGTACTTTGTAAAATTTATAAATATTACCCACAACTATAACATTATATCAAATTAACTCCATAATATTCAAAAATGATATTTATAGAAAATTCATCTTTATTTATTAAAGTTGGGGTCTTACAACCTCCCCTTCTTATGAAACTTCACCCTCGAAATTAGGGTACGTACCTGGTATGTCGAAGAGGTAAGGATACCTTGATTTCATTTCAGATTCTAACTCCCAAGCCATTTCCTCAACATCGTGGTTTCTCCACAAAACTTTGACTTGAGGTATAACCTTGGAGCGTAGAATATGTTCCTTCTTATCCAAGATTTGAACAATAACTTCTTCATACATCAAATCTTCTGCTATTTTGTCCGGTTCTAACTCAATAATGTGGTTCGGGTCTTCCACATATTTACGTAACATGGATATGTGAAAAACGTTATGAACACGAGACATACTTGGCGGTAAAGCGAGTCTATAAGCCACAGTTCCTACTCGATCGAGGATTAAAAATGGACCGATGAATCGAGGATTGAGCTTTCCTCTCTTTCCAAATTTCGTAACTCCTTTCCATGGAGCAACACGTAAGAACACATGATCGCCTATATCAAATTCCACGTCCTTTCGATGAAGATCAGCATAACTCTTTTGTAGATCTTGTGAGGTTTTTATACGTTGTCGGATCGTTTGAATCTTTTCTGTAGTCATACGTACCAACTCCGGTCCCAACAACGTTGCTTCACCCACCTCATCCCAGCATACTGGAGAACGACATTTTCTTCCATACAATGCTTCGAATTGAGCTATGCTAATACTTGTTTGATAACTGTTGTTGTAGGAAAACTCCACCAATGGTAAGAACTTGTCCCAACTTCCCTTAAAATCAAGGACACAGAGTCTTAATAGATCTTCAAGAGTTTGAATAGTCCTCTCTGATTGTCCGTCCGTCTGAGGATGATATGCTGAACTAAATCGTAAATCCGTGCCCACAACTTTTTGTAAACTAACCCAAAATCGTGAAGTGAATCTTGGGTCTCGGTCAGAAACTATGGATACTGGCATACCATGCAGTCTTACAATCTCGTTTATGTACATACGAGCAAGACGTTCAAGTGTATAAGTTTCTCGTATCGGTAAGAAATGAGCAGACTTGGTCAATCTATCAACATTGACCCAAATCGCATCAATACCTTGAGAAACCCTAGGAAGACCGGTAACGAAATCCATTGTAATGTGCTCCCACTTCCATTCTGGAATTTCAAGTGGTTGCAATGGACCTTTTGGTACTTGATGCTCCGATTTTACTCGTTGACAAGTTAGACACCTTGAGATAAACAGCGCTATCTCTCTCTTCATATTGCTCCACCAAAATGTATGACGAAGATCATGATACATTTTGGTACTTCCAGGATGGATTGCAAACGGTGTGTTGGGCGCCTCCATCATAATTTCATACTTTAAATTAGGGTTGTTAGGAACACAAAGTCTGGAGTTGACTCGAAGTATTCCTTCTTCATCGATTCTTGCTTCCGGCATAGCACCTTCTTGCACTTTCTTCCTCATACGCATCAGCTCCAGGTCTGTAGCTTGAGCATCTTTAACTCTATCGATTAAAGTTGGTTCTACTCGTATATTCGCCATCATCACATGGGTCTCTGAAGTCTTTAACTCTATCTCCATCCTCTGCAAGTCACACAAAATGGGTCTTTGTGTTAACAATATCGCACTCGTACTTGCATATGATCTTTTACTCAATGCGTCAGCTACCACGTTCACTTTTCCAGGATGGTATTGAATGGTATGATCATAATCTTTCAACAGTTCAAGCCAATGTCGTTGTCGCATGTTGAGTTCCTTTTGAGTGAAGAAATATTTGAGGCTTTTATGATCCGTAAAGATCTCCACCTTCTCCCCATACAAGTAATGCCTCCAAATTTTAAGTGCAAAGACAACAGCTGCCAACTCTAGATCATGAGTAGGATAATTCCTCTCATATTCCTTGAGTTGTCTTGATGCATAGGCTATGACTTTTTCATGTTGCATGAGAACACATCCCAACCCTTTGCTCGAAGCATCACTGTAGATGACAAATCCCTCCGAGCCAGATGGTATTGTTAGAACAGGTGCTGAAATGAGTCTCCTCTTGAGTTCTTGAAAACTCTTTCCACATTCTTCGCTCCAACCGAACTTTGTATCTTTCCGAGTCAGCTGAGTTAATGGAGTAGCGATTCGAGAAAATCCTTCCACGAATCTCCGATAATAACCAGCTAAACCAAGAAAGCTACGTACTTCGGTCACTGATTTAGGTTGCTCCCAGCTTTGAATAGCTTCAATTGTAGCGACCCCAAAATAGGTCCATTCTTTCCAACCTATTCTAAGTCACCAAATACATGGTACAGAAAACAACTACAACTTTATTACAACAATTGTCGTGTAAAATACAACAACACATATGCTGTGAGTTTCGATACAATTATATACCAAATGTGACTCATGTCCCAACCGTGGACAGCACCTCAAAATTACACCTTACATAAAGGTATAGTCAAAAACTTTTTTAGAAATTAGAATCTTTGGGAAGTGCTCAAGGAAACCTTCGTATATGGGAGGCCATGTTTCTAGGTTATGATAGATATCATATGGCCACAGAATTATCCTTGGTTGACCCAATAGACCCCAAAGAAAAATGAGAAGATTACTATCATATTCTTCCCAATGGTGAGTCTTCTCTTGACATGCCATTATCTCCACTGTCTCTAATTGAGAATTATACTTCAAACAAACACCAAGATTATATAGGTAGTGCTCGTAAATATACTTAGCAAGTGGATGAGCACAATCCTGTCTTATGATGATACGAGGTTGTATGTCATTAGACATCTTGTATGATAGTGACAAAACACCCTTCCAACGTTGGGTTCGCTTCACCCTCAACAGCTATAGACCACCATTCTATTCCCCTGTTATCCCCCACTCGACCCAGCTACACTCTTATTACCTGAAAGGAATTGTGAAACAGAAGGGTGAGCACAACTAGCCCAATAAAGAATATCATGACTAAAGATAAATAAATTATCAATAGTCTTCTATAGTAATAAATCAGAGATTTAGAACATATGGTAGATGATAAAAAATTTCAATCATAGTTGCAGCGGAATGAGCAATCCATTAGAAGAGTCAAATAGACCATAAAGTCTATCATCTTCTCCATGTTAAAAATCCACCAACAATGTTTTATCCCTGTAACATCACTCAACAGTTCCTTTCCATAATCATATGAATAACTCATAATCATAATTGTGATTCTAAATTTTTCTTCGCACCAAGGACGAAGAATATTTTCATCACCTATTTTTACCTGAAACATCAAAGATCATGGTTATACCAAATCACAGTTCCTGTTCATAATCATGCTAATAAATTCATCTTCGCACTACGGCCAAAGATATTCATCAACAAACCATCCTTGCACTACGAGCCAAAGATATTCAACAACAGTTCATCTTCGTACTACATGCCAAAGATATTCATCAATAATTCATCTTTGCACTACGGGCCAAAGATATTCGTCAACAGTTCATCTTTGCACTACAAGCCAAAGATATTCATATCTCAAAGAAATATATAATCATTTCAGAATTTATATAAACAATAATTATAACCATGTTAATCAATTCATCTTTACACTTAAGCTAAAGATATTCAATTATAAATTCAATGGTCATGATCATACCAGTTAACAATTCATCTTTGCACTACAGGCCAAAGATATTCCTCAGTCACGATCATACCAATAATTTACCCATCTTTACACTCAAGTGAAAGAGAAATTCAACATAAGGATTATAAAAATGTTATATATGATAATAAAAATAATATGATCAAAATATGGATTTAATTTCAAGAGTAATATTCATAAATCAACTATAATTTGGTTAGAAAAAGAAACCAATTTTGTCGTGAATAGTAACCATGAATAGTAACTCGTGAATAGTAACTCATGAATAGTAACTCGTGAATAGTAACTCGTGAATAGTACTTCGTATTTGTACATAGTACCGTATACGTAAATAATGTCATATACGTAAATAGCGCCATACGCATGAATAGTGCCGTATACGTGAATAGTGCCGTATATATGAATAGTAACCCCGACTCAAAAAGGTAAAAATTCCACAATAAAATCCATACCAATATTTCAGTATAATGATATTGAAAGAATAACATCATTATGAAGAATATAACATCCCTTAATATCCCTTACTATCCCTTACAATCTCTTACAATCCCTTACCTCAAAAGTGCAGTATTTCTGACCGGAATGCAAAGCCGAAGGAAACTTGCACTGAATAGCAACTCTCAAAGTATCTAAATACTCACAAAATATGCTTCATAATATAGAGAGAGAAAGAGAGAAAGCTTATGTTTCTGGTGTGATTTTCAATTCTAACTTAGCCCTCTATTTATAGGAAAATGTTAGCACGCCGAAGCAGACTTAACCTGCAATTTGATAGCTTTACCTGCTACTATTTCCACCCACCACATTTGAATAAAAATCTCAGCACATTTCTTCACCAACCAAGAGTGGACCCCACCAATTCTAAAATTTTCCACCAAAATGATAAATTTAAACTTCAACAATTTCTGAACCAATCATCTCGTAAAATTCATAATAAATCATACGTTCATTTTTAACGGTTCAAAATTTGTGGACATATACTCAACTTATATATGTAATAACATATCCAAAAATTACCACGATCTAACGGTCAGATTAAAAATTATAACCCCCACAAAATATCTCAAAAACCCTGATTTTTAATACCTCCATTCCGACAAAAATACTGATAAAAACCTCAACATTAACTCCTTCATTTTTAACCACAAAAATATATCCCTCATTTATATCCACATAAAATAAATATTTCCTTATCATATGAATCAATAATTAATTATTCACAAATAATATTACAGAATCACAATTATGACAACCAGGCCGTTCCCAGGAAAGAGGGGGCTTTCCAATAAGGATTTCTCCTTACTGGCACGCAATTAGATAACCAAACCTCTCCTTAGACAGAACTTTCTAGACATTGCCAATAATACTATCTAATAATATTATTCAAATAATATGAATTATTGATTTGATAATGGAGATGATGTGCAACAACAATTATTGAAACAACAATAATATAAAATATCAACGCAGCAATTATTGAATCAATAAAATAAAATATTGAACAGTAATTACTTTGACAATTATTCAGTTGTGCCTTCTTACGTAAGAATCAATAATTTCAAAAATACTGTGCAATACCGTGTGCTACTGTGCAATAACGCGTATTACTGTATTTTAACCACCGGGTATTCCAACAGTGTTAATGGTAACAACTACGCCGTTAATTATAAAAACTTAATTTTTGTCGTTATCTTCATCCGACAGTTATTCTGTTATGGGGCCCGCAAATGTCTGCGCCGTCGTACGAATATTCCCCGACAGAAAGAATATTCCACGACCAAACTAATATTCCCCAATAACAATGAATATTTTATAACCACTTGCGTATTTTGAAAAGTTTTCACATTTCACCCATAACTTTAACTTTTTATCAATTTAACCATTTGCTGAATTGTAATTATAAGAAAAATTGAATACTTTTATTTCATAAAATTCGGGGTCTTACATCAATCTTTGCCGGGTCAACAAATATTCCACGACTTGATACTACGTGCCCAAGGAATGCTACCTCCTCCAGCCAGAACTCGCACTTCTTCAACTTGGCATAAAGCTTGTATTCACGAAGCTTTTGGAGTACCAGTCTCAAATGTTGCTCATGATCTTCACGGCTTTTGGAATAAATAAGGATGTCATCAATAAAGACGACCACAAAGTGATCTAAATATTCTTTGAATACCCGGTTCATCATATCCATGAAGGAAGTAGGAGCATTAGTCAATCCAAAGGACATGACTAGGAATTCATAATGCCCGTACCGAGTTCTGAAAGCCGTCTTTGGAATATCCTCATTTCTAACCTTCAGCTGATGATATCCAGAACGAAGATTGATCTTTGAAAAGAATTGTGCTCCTTGCAACTGGTCAAATAGGTCATCAATACGTGGCAATGGGTACCTATTTTTGATGGTGACATGATTCAACTCCCGATAATTAATACAAAGTCGCATACTTCAATCTTTCTTCTTCACGAATAGCACAGGAGCACCCCAAGGAGAAGTACTAGGACGAATAAAGCCAATATCTAACAATTCCTGCAGTTGTATCTTTAACTCCTGAAGTTCAATAGGAGCCATTCGATATGGGGCTTTGGAAATGGGTTTTGTACCGGGTTCAAGGTCGATATAAAATTCAATTTCACGCTCTGGGGGTAGGCCAGGAAGTTCTTCAGGAAATACGTCAGGGAATTTATTAACAATAGAAATATCATTCAAAACTGACGTATTTTTGTTTAGATCCGTGACATGAGCTAAGAAAGCTTCACATCCGTTTTTCAATAAACGAATAGCTTTATGGCTTGAGATGACAGCGATTGATTTTAATGGTTTGGTTGCTTGAATTCGCATAATAGGTGTAACGAATGAGTGGCTTGAGTTTTGATTCTGAGGACAGAATCCTTGTAAGAAGGGAATGATGTAACAATCCAGATTTTTAGTATAATATTTAAATATTTATTAAATTATATAAATATTTAATGGATGTGTTTATCGTTGAATAAGTATTTGTTTAATTGATTTGATGTGATTCGATTATTTATTTGTTTAATAAATAATTAATGAGTTAAGGAAAGCAATTATTTTGAAATAGTAATCTAATTTAATTTAATAATTAAGTTAGAGAGTTTATAATGATTAAAAAAATTATTATATTATGCAACGAATTGTTATTAGAATTAATTAAATTAAGTATGAAAACTTAATTAATTAGAATTGTGACAAATAACTATATTATAATTAGTTATTAAAATAAATTAAAGTAATTTTAATTTAGTTTTGCCAAACAAGGCTTATATATATTAAGTCTTTAATTTTAAATAATTTTGCCAAACAAATCCCTATGGCTTTTGGATTTTTAAATTTGATTTATTAGTAATATAAATTAAATTAAACAAAATATAAATAATATATAATATATTTGGTAACTGATATTTTAATAGGGTTATTAAGTATATGGCAGTTTCGTACGTTTGGCTTTTAGTTTATTTGGTTTTACGTATATTGTTTGGCTTAAGCCTAAGAAAAGCTACAGAGAAAGGAAAAGTTCAGAAAGGTTTGAGAGAGTCTGAGGAAGAGAAACAACAAGAGCTGAGTTCTTCAAGTTATTATTAGAGTTTAACACGAATTTCTTAACAACAAAAGGTATGTCTATGACCTTAATACTAGATACACATATAATTTATATGTCTCTGTGTATTTCTTTTTCACTGAGTAGAAGGCTTGTACAAAATTCTTGTAAAACTATGTTTTTGTAATTGTTATACTGACATATATAGATATGTGATTGTATGTGTAGTATGCTTATAAGATTTCATGTTAATTACGTGTTAAAGAAAAAGGAAGTGAAATTACAGTGAACATATACTTATGAATGTGAGTTGTGGAAAATCAAAGGTTCTATATTCGATTTTATGCTAGTTATGAAATTGAAACTTGTATATGTAATTGAGTAAGATATAAAGCAGAACATGGTTCAAAGGAATCAGATTGGTAGGATGGCAGTGTTCACTGTGTAAACAAACATCGGTTATGGAGTATTGTTGGTTTAAAAATAGTGCTTTCAAGGATTTAAGTTTTCTAAAATTGTTGTTAAGTGGTGCTAAATTGGTATATGTATGATAATTAAATGTTTATGAGTAATCTTTATAAGTTTTACGTCCTAATTTAGATGTTAGCAGTACTAATTAGTCCAGAGTTTAGTTATTCTGTTCTTCGTGGTTGGGTTATGCAAGTTTCGGCGCCCCAGCCAAAATTTGAGCCCCAGCGCCAAAATTCGCGCCCCGGCGCCAAAATTGGCGCCCCAGCGCCAGAAGTTGGCGCCCCAGCGCTGAAATTCGCGCCCCAACGCCAGTCTCGCGCCCCAGCGCCACTAGTTGGCCTAGTCCTCGCGCCCCAGCGCGGGGACAGAAGTCTGACTTCGACAGTTTTGACCTCCTGTAGTAAAATAGCCATAACTTCCTCATACGAACTCCGATTGAGGTGATTCAAGATGATCCGGAACGAGGACGAGTAGACCTACAACTTTCTTTCTTTAAAGTTTTCAATTTGAGGTCACTAGGATGGGTCAAAATGGTCATCTGTAGGACTATTGTGTTTTCAGAGGCAATCGGAGGGTGTCGGGCATGCACATATGCATGTGTAGTGCTCCAGACCGTAAAAGATGATGTCCTAAGTTATAAAACATGAATCTTAGTAAATATAATGATGCCTAACATTAATAAATAATGTATTAGATAAGTTATAGAAGCATAGTAAGCATACACAAGAGAGACAAATCGGGCGTGTGACGATTGAACGTCGAAACGCCGTGCCAAGTGTTAATGAACTTAAAGAGTGTTTCAATTCCATTGAAATGGATATTATAAGATATGGAATGGGTTTAATATAAAATCAATAAGTAGTCCTAGCAAGACTTAAGCACTTGAACTTCGAGTTTGACTAAGAAGAAATATAGTGAGTCATAAGTCAAAAAGTTAACACAATCTAATTGACCATTGTGTATTTATTAATAGGAAAGATTATGAGATGTGGAGTAGAGTTTACATTACAATTTCTATGTGTTGTTATGTGACTAATAGTTGATGTGTATGATTATATAATTGTGTAGGGCACGTGAAGTGCAGATAACTATAAGCTGTTAAGCTATTATTGGTAAACAACGATCAAGGCAAGTCTTTCGGTTCCTATTTTTTTACGTGGACTTGATGAACTGTTTTAAATTGCATGATATGTTATGCATGTTGAAATCATGAAATGTTAAAGTCAATATATGACTGCATTGTTTTGGCTAAGTAATGATGATTGAGTAAGGAACTCAATCTTTATATTTGCTATGTGAATTAAAAGCATGTATGCCATGTTACTTTAATGAGATGTATATCGAGCATGTTTTCATGCATCACATAGCACATAATAACATGCTCGATATACATCTCATTAAAGTAACACGGCATACATGCTTTTAATTCACATAGCAAATATAAAGATTGAGTTCCTTACTCAATCATCATTACTTAGCCAAAATAATGCAGTCATATATTGACTTTAACATTTCATGATTTCAGCATGCATAACATATCATGCAATTTAAAATAGTTCATCAAGTCCACGTAAAAAAATAGGAACTAAAAGACTTGTCTTGATCGTTGTTTACCAATAATAGCTTAACAGCTTACAGTTATCTGCACTTCACGTGCCCTACACAACTATATAATCATACACATCAACTATTAGTCACATAACAACACATAGCAATTGCAATGTAAACTCTACTCCACATCTCATAATCTTTCCTATTAATAAATACACAATGGTCAATTAGATTGTGTTAACTTTTCGACTTATGACTCACTATATTTCTTCTTAGTCAAACTCGAAGTTCAAGTGCTTAAGTCTTGCTAGGACTACTTATTGATTTTATATTAAACCCATTCCATATCTTATAATATCCATTTCAATGGAATTGAAACACTCTTTAAGTTCATTAACACTTGGCACGGCGTTTCGACGTTTAATCGTCACACGCCCAATTTGTCTCTCTTGTGTATGCTTACTATGCTTCTATAACTTATCTAATACATTATTTATTAATGTTAGGTATCATTATATTTACTAAGATTCATGTTTTATAACTTAGGACATCATCTTTTACGGTCTGGAGCACTACACATGCATATGTGCATGCCCGACACCCTCCGATTGCCTCTGAAAACACAATAGTCCTACAGATGACCATTTTGACCCATCCTAGTGACCTCAAATTGAAACCTTTAAAGAAAGAAAGTTGTAGGTCTACTCGTCCTCGTTCCGGATCATCTTGAATCACCTCAATCGGAGTTCGTATGAGGAAGTTATGGCTATTTTACTACAGGAGGTCAAAACTGTCGAAGTCAGACTTCTGTCCCCGCGCTGGGGCGCGAGGACTAGGCCAACTAGTGGCGCTGGGGCGCGAGACTGGCGTTGGGGCGCGAATTTCAGCGCTGGGGCGCCAACTTCTGGCGCTGGGGCGCCAATTTTGGCGCCGGGGCGCGAATTTTGGCGCTGGGGCTCAAATTTTGGCGCTGGGGCGCCGAAACTTGCATAACCCAACCACGAAGAACAGAATAACTAAACTCTGGACTAATTAGTACTGCTAACATCTAAATTAGGACGTAAAACTTATAAAGATTACTCATAAACATTTAATTATCATACATATACCAATTTAGCACCACTTAACAACAATTTTAGAAAACTTAAATCCTTGAAAGCACTATTTTTAAACCAACAATACTCCATAACCGATGTTTGTTTACACAGTGAACACTGCCATCCTACCAATCTGATTCCTTTGAACCATGTTCTGCTTTATATCTTACTCAATTACATATACAAGTTTCAATTTCATAACTAGCATAAAATCGAATATAGAACCTTTGATTTTCCACAACTCACATTCATAAGTATATGTTCACTGTAATTTCACTTCCTTTTTCTTTAACACGTAATTAACATGAAATCTTATAAGCATACTACACATACAATCACATATCTATATATGTCAGTATAACAATTACAAAAACATAGTTTTACAAGAATTTTGTACAAGCCTTCTACTCAGTGAAAAAGAAATACACAGAGACATATAAATTATATGTGTATCTAGTATTAAGGTCATAGACATACCTTTTGTTGTTAAGAAATTCGTGTTAAACTCTAATAATAACTTGAAGAACTCAGCTCTTGTTGCTTCTCTTTCTCAGACTCTCTCAAACCTTTCTGAACTTTTCCTTTCTCTGTAGCTTTTCTTAGGCTTAAGCCAAACAATATACGTAAAACCAAATAAACTAAAAGCCAAACGTACGAAACTGCCATATACTTAATAACCCTATTAAAATATCAGTTACCAAATATATTATATATTATTTATATTTTGTTTAATTTAATTTATATTACTAATAAATTAAATTTAAAAATCCAAAAGCCATAGGGATTTGTTTGGCAAAATTATTTAAAATTAAAGACTTAATATATATAAGCCTTGTTTGGCAAAACTAAATTAAAATTACTTTAATTTATTTTAATAACTAATTATAATATAGTTATTTGTCACAATTCTAATTAATTAAGTTTTCATACTTAATTTAATTAATTCTAATAACAATTCGTTGCATAATATAATAATTTTTTTAATCATTATAAACTCTCTAACTTAATTATTAAATTAAATTAGATTACTATTTCAAAATAATTGCTTTCCTTAACTCATTAATTATTTATTAAACAAATAAATAATCGAATCACATCAAATTAATTAAACAAATACTTATTCAACGATAAACACATCCATTAAATATTTATATAATTTAATAAATATTTAAATATTATACTAAAAATCTGGATTGTTACATCATTCCCTCCTTACAAGGATTCTGTCCTCAGAATCAAAACTCAAGCCACTCATTCGTTACAATCTTCCCTACTTACAAAGATTCTGTCTCCAGAATCGAAGACACAAATTACGTAAATGACTTAGAGAAATATTTCATCATTTTATCTAAATATAGATTTTATATTTCCTACTACATTCATTTCTTAACAAATTCTAGGTTTCATTTCATAACTTTCATTTGAACTCAATTATATTTTGAGTATTATATATCTTTTAACCCATTCATTTCCTTTTCTAAGGATCGTTATCATAAACACTCGGGAATCGCTATCATAAACACTCGGGATATTACATTCACTCTTTCCTCTAAGAATTTCATCCTCGAAATTTTATTTATTAATTTTTATTCATTCATTCTATCAAAGTAGATTTTACGTCACTATTTCATTCATTCATTGGTTTCTATAACCACTTTCTTTCCACAAAGATCATTCTACAATTATTAACTTTTCTATTAAAAGTTTCACAAATTTCTTTGATAACTCATCCCCTTCTCATTTCAAAATCTCTTTTCTCACTTAATCAACACATTCATCATTCAGTGTTGCATTCTACGACTTACTTCTTTCTAAGGAATATTTTCCTTTTTCACTTCCATCTTGCAGAATAACAAGAATCTTCCACAATTGTTCAATAATTGGGAAGTTGTTTGAATAACTTAGGAATTTTAAAAGATTCCAAATCATGCTGAGGGTCATAAGACCACGAACTATGTCCACAGTTGCAAGTAATCTTTCAACTTCAACTTTAACAGTCATAAGACTATAAGGACCCCCGTACTTAGGGTGTTAAGCTCTTTCGTACGATGTATTGTGCACAAATATTTAAACGCTATGCATATGTCCATAGTTATAAGTAATCTTTCAACTTAAACTTTAACAGTCATAAGACTATAGGGACTCCTCGTACTTAGGGTGATCAGCCCTTCGTACAATGTATTGTGCACAAACATCTCAACGCCTCCGCGTAATCCCCTATAAAAGGGTTGTTCATCTCAGCTTTTCAACATCTGAATCTGCACCAAAACAATTTGGTTTGGCATAACCTCTCAAGAAACTCTTGAATTTCATGAACATCTTTCAATATTTGTCTAGCTGAATCAAATAGCATAGACCTCTACAATAACTCGGACATTAACCGAAATATACATATACATACATACATATGTATTCTCATATCTTAAAGAAATCTCAAAAATCTTTTTATGACGTCATGATACCGCACTGTATTTACAGTCCGTTGAGGATTCTGTCATTTGGTGACTTTATCATACTACATCATACCATAGTGGGCTGACGATCCTTAGATCACATCCAACACTAGGTAATACTGCATTGATGACTCCATCATTTTTATCATCTTTGCACCAGGTTACATGATGTATTAATGATATAAAATATATTTTGATATATTGTAAATCATTTTTGTCTAGCCGAAGTAATTAGCATAGACATACGAATAATAGTATTTGTTGTTAAAACTCATTGGTTCCATCATTTGATCCAATGTTTTTTAAGAAAATAAAAGTGTAAACATCAGCACGAAGTCAATAAATTTCAAAAGTCTAGCATAGCTAGTAGATTTAGAATACATATGCTTCCACCATCAACTCCACTTTCTATAATAATTCATTGCTTAATAGGTCTATCTATTCCTATCATCCTCAATACTCCATTCACACTTAATTATACCCTAGTTCATTAAACTTACCACACGTTATGAGTTCAGGAACTTGCCACAATCATATGAGTTTAAGAACTTATCCTAGTCAGACCATAGGCGTCCATTCGCTGAGGGGTTCAAAAACATACCATATAATTATGAGTCACGAACCTACCATAAGTATGAGTTTTAAGAACTCGCACTTAACCTTATAATATTCTCTAACTATACTCTACCTATCTGTTATACACATGAGAAAAGAATCACCTTCTCAACAAGCATATAACAAATAGCGCGACACAAACATTCCAATGATTATCAATGTGATAAACTGAGTGCAAGCACAAAACCCTCACCCATACAAAGGTTTGTACAACTCAGCCATCACATGAGACCTCAATTGAAATCTCACCTAACTCTATCTTGCTTATAACTTGCCCTTTGCTCGATACGAATTCCTCGTATCACATCATCTATAACTTCTCGTGAGTTATCTCGTACTATTTCATAGTACTCCATCTTCATAGCATTAAGCTATAATTATTCAAATATTACAGACCATCTTTATTTTATAACTTAAATAGATCACGTCTTGACCTTATTCTATAATCATCTCTCTTAAAATTCTTTTGTTAACTCGTGATCGTTTTGTTTTACGATCCTCATTCTTTCTCTTTTTTATCATTTACAACATTATTCGTTATCTTGGTTATTGGAGTTAGGAAACTCCCATTTCTTATCTTTATATCTCTTCAAGATTCTTCTTTGAATCTTCTTGTTTATAAAAATAATTCTTCCTTTAAGAATTTCTAACTTCATTTACATAGCTCAATATTTCATTCGAGTTCTACACTTTCATCATACGTGTCCATTTCTACACTTGGTACACATCGAGTCTCTAACAGTTTCAATATGGTATGCTGAGTGGTTTCCCATAAACAACCAACAAACTAGGTTCCGAGTTGCTAGTTCGTATATACCTCCGCTCTATGAAGGAATCGTTTAGCCCAGATACCATACATCAACTACTAAAGAGTACAATTGCACCATACTTAGACATAACTCTCTATTCATAACTTCTTTATCATTATCTTTTTATAGACATTGTCTATTTATTATCACCTTACATCCTTATTATTGGAGTTGGGTAACCCCACATTTATATTCCTTAAAACTCTGCGAGATTCTTCTTTGAATCCTTTCACGCAAGTTTTAATCCCTTATTGTTCAAACTCTATTTGAGCTTATTCGTTCATTATCTTCACCTCTCTTCTCTAAGGTTATAGCCTACGGTACTCCTACCTAAGGTTTATAACCTACAGCTTTGATACCAACTGTAACGACCCCAAAATCTATACAATTTAAATCCTGACTTCGGTCGTTAACCATACATTCAACCTCTAAATAATACATCATTATTCGATGTTAAACTTAATAAAATTGCAGAATATTTAAACTTTTATATATTTCCTTCTTTCTTGCCCTGAATCGCAACCATTACATTACATCTCTTTGATTCAATCTTATATCATGAATCGTTACAACAAAATGACTATACAAAGTCTTACATCATAACTAAATATCCATATACATTGGATAGCTCAACTTACAATTCAACAACATGTTACGTTCAAAATATGAAATACATTTCTCATAAAACATAAGTAACCTTCGTGAATATAGATCTCTATAACTCACGTAGCACGTATCTTTACCTTAAAATCTTGACTTGTAAAAGTGGTTATTTGCAAGAGTGAGCTCGACAGCCCAGCAAAGTCAAACAGTTTTCATGCATCACATAGCACATAATAACATGCTCGATATACATCTCATTAAAATAACATGGCATACATGCTTTTAATTCACATAGCAAATATAAAGATTGAGTTCCTTACTCAATCATCATTACTTAGCCAAAACAATGCAGTCATATATTGACTTTAACATTTCATGATTTCAACATGCATAACATATGTTATTATGTGCTATGTGATGCATGAAAACTGTTTGACTTTGCTGGGCTGTCGAGCTCACTCTTGCAAATAACCACTTTTGCAGGTCAAGATTTTAAGGTAAAGATACGTGCTACGTGAGTTATAGAGATCTATATTCATGAAGGTTACTTATGTTTTATGAGAAATGTATTTCATATTTTGAACGTAACATGTTGTTGAATTATAAGTTGAGCTATCCAATGTATATGGATATTTAGTTATGATGTAAGACTTTGTATAGTCATTTTGTTGTAACAATTCATGATATAAGATTGAATCAAAGAGATGTAATGTAATGGTTGCGATTCAGGGCAAGAAAGAAGAAAATGTATAAAAGTTTAAATATTCCGCAATTTTATTAAGTTTAACATCGAATAATGATGTATTATTTAGAGGTTGAATGTATGGTTAACGACCGAATTCAAGATTTAAATTGTATAGATTTTGGGGTCGTTACAATAGGTCGATTAGGAATATGAAAGCTAACAACCTTACGAAAACAATCAATTTTTACATGATGAGTAGTTAACCAATCAATCCCTAGAATCACGTCAAATGCAAGTATTTTTAATGAAATAAGATCGATAGGTAATGAGTGGGTACCAACTTGAACCAAACAAGACTTATAAACCGTGGATGTAATGAAGGTTTCTCCCAATGAAGTTTCAACAGATAAGTCAAAATCTAATTTCTCCAGAATCAAATTTAATCGATGAACGCAAGTAGGAGAAATAAAAGAATGGGTAGAACCGGTATTAAATAAAGTATAGACTTCGTTAGAGTTTATGATAAGCTTACCCGTGATGACCTCATTCGGGTTCCTTGCTTTCTGGGAGGTCACAACAAACGCTTTCCCTTGCACTACCGATTTTGACTTTTCTGGGACGGCCTTTGGTGTCTCCATCTTGGCTAAACTTGTTTTTGGTAAACTACAAAATCGAGCTAAATAACCTTCTCTTCCACAATTATAACATGCTTTAGACGACATCGCGCAGTTTGGACTGATGTGCCCCTCCCCTCCGCATTTGAAACATATGATAGGTGGTCGTTCTCTTTCCTTAACAACGGGTGCTGGTGCTGACGTCTTTCCATCATTGTTGAATCTTCTCTTCTTGAAATGACCATTCTTATTGTTTTGGCCCTGATTACCACCGAAGTGATTACCATTTTTGGCATGTTGATTCCCTCCACGCTCGTTGTCACCGCTTCGATGACTGCTCTCACTAGTATTATTATTTTGTCGACTGCTCTCTTTTGGTTGCGTTGACTCGTTATCGCGCTCCACTAACTGAGCCCTATTCACAACATCTGAATACAAACACAGTTTATGAGAAATAAGATGTTGACGTATCTCAGGTTTCAAACCTCGCAAAAATATTCGCGTCATTCGCTCTTCATTATCCACCAAGTGGGACGCAAATAGGGACAACTCAACAAATTTAGCCTCATACTGTGACACGGTCATATTATTCTGCTCCAATTTGATGAACTCCACCTCCTTCATGTGACGAACACTTTCAGGAAAGTATTTGTCGTTGAACAACTCTTGGAACTTCTCCCAAGACATCTTCAGTGCGGTAGGTTGAGTACGCTTAATCGATTCCCACCAGTAATCTGCCTCTCCTCGCAACATAAAGGCGGCAAAGAGAACCTTTTGCTCCTCAGAGCATCCCAAGACATCAAATATCTTTGTGATCTGCTTTATCCATGTTTCCGCTATAAGTGGTTTTGGTTCTCCCTTAAACTCCGGTGGTCCCAGCTCCTTGAACTGCTTTTCAGTGTTTCCACCTACATTTTGAATAGGAGCCGCTCTCGCCTGCTGTTGCATGAACTGCATAAAGCTTTTGAACATTCCATCATTCATCATTTGGTCAGTATTGTTGTTTGCATGAGGATTGTCACCTTCCTGATGCACATTATCCCGATTATTGATATGTGGTGAATCCACAGTCGCCTGTGCTCCATTGCTATTCTCAACATTCTCGGATGCCATTTTCAGATACTGCCACAAAATAAAAGTTAATTAATATGTCATATATTATCCTTATATTATGACCGACCAATTAAATACCATGCAAATAAACTTAATTAGGTAGGTCATACTAGCGAAGGAATTCCCCGTCTCTCCCCTCCTAGTTCTATTCTCACATCTTAGCCAGGGATCATATCCCTAAGCTCTGATACCAACTGTGACGCCCCCAAAATTAGGTATACATCACCCATCTTGGGTCGCCAGATACCTGGTACTGAATACAAATATAACTTAATAATACAACTGTCGTGTACAATACGACCAAATATAATCTGTGAGTTTGAATACAAATATTGTCTTCTAGAGAGTATTCATACTCAAAAGGAGTCCTCATTACAATTATTATCACACTATTTCACAGAATAGTGAGGACTACTAATGCTATCCTCTGGACCATCACTCCGTTCCCCGACTCGTTCCAGCTATATTCTCATTTCCTGAAGAGAACAGTGAAAGAAATGGTGAGCTCAACTAGTCCGGTAAGAAATATTATGACTAAGATAATGCAGAATAAATTATCATTAGCCTTCAATAGTGTTACACTGATAAAATATAATTGACATCAAGTTTAATTGCAGCGGAACAAGCAATCCATTAAAAGAGTCAAGTAGAAAATAAACTCTACTATCTTTTATGATTTAAAAAGTTTTTCAGCACTGTTATCACTGGGACTCAGCTTAATAAAATAATCCACATCGTCGAATCACCCCTGCACTACGGCCAAGGATATTCGTGTATTCATTAATGGTCATGATCATGCCAACAACTGTCTACGGGCCAATGAGGACTTTTACCACATTATTTATAACATTATGGTCATGATTATACCGAATAATCCCTGATCATAATCATACCAAGTCCATCTATGCACTACAGGCCACAGATGACTTTCAATATTTTATAAAAATGAGGATGATGACAATGATATAAGAATTCAGTAAAACAAGTTCAAGAATTAATTTATCCAAGAATTAACAACGTCCAAATTGTCAACATGATACTGCTTTGTGGAGTAAAATTCAAGAATACTTAGAAAAATATTTTCATGAAAAGATAGTGGATGAACCGCAATTATCAAGGATATTTCACTAATTTCATGGAGTATAGAAGTTAAAACTTAACCAACTGAGTATAATAATGAATGGAATAACAAAAGACATGCATGCGATAGACCGCACAGACAGGTTATTCTAACAGAATAATAAATAATGAAACCAGGTCCGGCGTAAACGCACAGACAGGATATTCCGACAGAATAATAAACAATGGAACCAGGTCCGGCGTAAACGCACAGACATGATATTCTGACAGAATAATAATAAATAATGGAACCAGGTTCGGTGTAAAACACACAGACAGGATGTTCCAACATAATAATAACAAGACGAAACCAGGTCCGGTGTAAAACACACAAACAAGATGTTCCAACAGAATAACAAAAAATGTCACCAAGTATAGGGTAGACCGCGTATATAGGTTATTCCAACAGAATAATAAGAAATGGAATAACAACAGTTCTCTTCATGAATAAGAAAGAATAACACCCCTTACCATTTTAATGAAGAACTGAAATAAGGAAGTAGTTAAGTAGCAGAATATTTTTCTTTTCTCTCTCCATAGTTTCTCTCTATAGTTTCTCTCTCTAGAGTTCAGTGAATTCGTAAGAAATAATGAAGGAATGAGCTGCTATTTATAGAAAAATGGAATGCATAGTAACTAATCCATGAACGGTCCAGATTGATTACTTTAATCTGACGATCCATATTTAAAGAAAAATCTTTTAAATAAAATATAATATATTCTATTTATAGAATAACTTTAATAAAGTATTCTGTTTTATATAAAAAGATGTTTCTATTTTATTACGTTAATAATACGAATAAAACAAAACTTCATTATCGTTAAATAATTCATATTATTAACTGACAATAATTGAATCAAACTGAGTGACTTCTCACATAAGTTTTAATAATCAATACCGTGCGTTACTATGTAACCACACGTATTACTGTACTTTTACTACCGAGTTGTTCAACAGTAACAATGGTAAAACTTCCGCCGTTATTTTTAATAAAATATTTTTGTCGTTTTCTCAATCCGACAATAATTCTGTTGTGGGATCCACCAATAATTGTGCCGTTGTATGAATATTCCCTGTTAAAACGAATAATCTCCGACCAATCGAATATTATATAACAACTTGTGTACTTTGTAAAATTTATAAATATTACCCACAACTATAACATTATATCAAATTAACTCCATAATATTTAAAAATAATATTTATAGAAAATTTATCTTTATTTATAAAAGTTGGGGTCTTACAAACCCGGTTGAACTGATGACTTAAATGACGCTGACATCGTTGGAGTGTACAACTCGTTCTTTCGCTGCCAAGATTTGAACTTCGGTGTAGAGGCCTCAACTTGTGAGGACTTGACGCAGGTTGACGCATTTGATGGTGAGAATTTCATTCACTAGATCTTTTGTCATTGGGTCTCTGCTTTTGAGTTAATGACTCTTTTGAGAATCTTCCCCTTCTTTTGTAGGGGCAAGCTAATGTCGCCATGATTTCTTTCAGGAGTTCTCCTTCTTTTGATGAGAGGCATGATCCTGCCTTGAAATCTTTCCATTCCTTAGAATCACAAAAATGCCCCAGTCCTTTCGCCAGTTGTTGCCGGGGATTCATACGAGAAACTCTCTTTGTTGATGAAGTCGCAAGTGAGTAATATCGAAATCGCCATTAAGATGATGAATGACCATGCTGATGGTGCTGACTAGTGCATTTTCCACTTTAGGATGGTTGATAAATGCCCCAGTGTTGAGTTATCGCTGCTTTCGAGATTGCCCCAATCTTGATATAAGGGACCTAATATCCGGTTGTCGCTAATTTTGAAATTGCCCCAACCTCGCTTGTTGTCTCGGGTAGTTGTTTTGACAGATGGGCTGATAAGATGTCAAGATCGCAAGAATCTTTTACCTCTGTACCATAAGGTGGACAGCTAGTGGATGTGGGTTTTGATGTTGATATCTTTTCCTAGTAGAGATGTCACTCTAGTTGAGAGAGATGATGCTCTAACTCATAGGGATGATGCCAGATCATCCAGAGATGTAGTGATTGTTGAGCGGGATAGCGCTATATCTGCCCAAAATATCGCATGTAGTTGGCGGTGGATCTGTGGGCTCGTGTAGAATCCCTTGGGTAGGAGATTACATCGTTACCTCCTTCTTATGAAAGAGAATGCATGATGGACTTGATAGCCAGCATATACACTGATTTATAGATGGGCTTGTATTTTCCTGCACAGACTAGCTTAGCCATTTTGTCATGTATAGTACACATTGTATATATCAACCAGCATTATATATGGCAGGAAAATATATGTTGATTCATTTCCCTTTTAGTTGTGCCTTGCTACTTGCTTGATATTCTCTTGTTTCTCGAGGACTTTGTGATCTGGATGTATTCTGAACTCCTCTTTGATGGATGGACAGTGAGATGTCTCGGGATTTTTAGAATGGATCGTCGATCTGTGTGTATTCCCTACCATCTTTGGTGTCTTGGGACTTGTTTTTGTATGTGGTTATGGATAGGAGTGTGTTTGTTTTTATTTTTCTGTGGTAAGACCGGACCATAACGATGGCTGCTTACGTACTCCCGTGTATTGGGGAGATCAGGTCGACGTAGCTCACCCTAGTACAGGGCGGATTGCAGATGAAAAGTTTAATCCCATGTCTAGGATAAACCGCAGATGTGAAAGGTCTTATCCCTGATGGGATAATCGAAGTTGAGTAAGGGTTCAAAACCAAGTTCATAAACGGATAGAGAGATCCGAAAACCAGGCTGTTGGTTAGAAAGTGTTTGTCCCTGATGGTGCAAATGGATGTGAAAAAGGGTTGTATGTAGTGAGGGGTTAAAGAACCGGAATGACAGATGATCTTATGATCCAAAACCAGGATATTCGCTTGATGGTTACCTCAGACATAGTATCGTTTCACGGTGTCCGAATTGATGAGTTGCGGAAATTCATCACCGTCCATTTCCTGTAATATGAAAGCGCCTCCTGTCAATACCTCCTCGACAATAAACGAGCCTTCCCAGTTTGGGGAGAATTTTCCTTTTGACTGAGCTTGGTTGTCAACGATCTTTTTCAAAATCAAGTCCTATTGTTTGAACTGCTGTAGTCAGACTTTTCTGTTGTAGGATCTTCTTTACAAGTAGAGGGTCGCTCATGTGTGGGCCACATACTTTCCCATGGATTTGATCCATGGCCTCTGAGCTTGGTCCTCATCCAAACATCTGAGGAGACCTAGTGTTGCATCTCTTTTGTAGAGTGCATGTTCGCTTAGGTAGAATTTTATAGCAAGTTGATGGATCTGCCTTTTCTCAGTCGGGCTCGCCTCAGCGGGTGTAGATCCATCTCGTAAGTACTTCTTGATGTGTTGATACCAAGGTTACTGGATGGGAGGTAGGTCATCCGATAATTTTCAATGGAATTCCCATAGGCTGGAGCTCTTTGTTGCGCAAATGTGAGAGTTGGCATGTCTTCTTTGTCATGTATGCTGATTAAGGAGGCCAAGGTCGGTAGCGCATCCGCAAAGTCATTCCTATTATGAGGAATGTGTAGAAAGGAGATTTCTTCGAACTTCAAAACCATCTATAGAACATGCCGATGGTAAGGCAGCAACTATAGAACATGTTGAAGAGATTTTTCTTTTTCTTTTTTTTCTTTTTTTTTTCTTTTCTTTTTCTTTTCTTTTTCTTTTTCTTTTTTTTTTCTTTTTTTTTCTTCTTATTTTCATGCATTAGATCGTGGAAAAGTGCTATATATCTCACTGATAGGTAGCTCCGGCATTGATGAGACTGAATGACAATCGTCTGTAGCAAAGGGCTCCCCAAGGCATGATGAATGAAGTTTTCTCACGATCATCTTCAGCAACCATGATTTGATGGTACCCCGCGGAGAAATCAGCAAAGGAGTACATGTCGTATCGAGCTGTATTGTCAATGAGTATGTGGATGAACGGCACGTGAAAGCTATCTTTGAGGCAAGCTTTATTCAAATCTCTGTAATCCACATAAACTTGCACCTCCCTTCCCGGTTTCGGCACGGGGACTATATTGGATACCCATTCAAGGTATGTTGACATCATGTTGATGCTGGCTTGAAATTGTTTCGCAATTTCTTCTTTAACTTTTAGACTCCACTCAGGTTTTAATCACCTGAGCTTCTGTCTGACTGGCTTGAATCCCTCTTTGATAGGAACGCGATGAATGACAATGTCCGTGGATAAACAAACCATGTCTTCATGAGACCATGTAAACACATCCTTGAATAGGGTCAATAGAGTAACCATGTCATTTCTTTGGTTTGGAGTGAGGTCCGTCCCAATCTGGATTTGTTTGGGGTTTTCTAAGGTTCTGTGGTTTAAAAGAGGTGGTTTGATCAAGATTTCGCTTGGGTTTGGCTTCGACCCATTCTTTGATCTCCTGAGCTATCTCATAGTCCTCTTGTATTTCCATCAAGTCTGAGTCCAACTTTATATCAAAGTTACAGTCCTTGTGGAGAAAAGGCACCTCATCAGCAAGTACAGACGCATCCAAGTTCAGAGGCCTAAAACAAAATATGCTTTTACTTAATATATGACATTGTTCAATCACACAAAGTGTTAGCATGTAATGATAAAAGTAACTGCTAATACTATACAGAAAATGTAAGCAGTTATTACTATCTACAAGGTAGAGAGAGTTTCTTCCCTTTTTACCCTCGTCGGCAAATGCAAGGAGTGGTGCTCCAATTGTCAAGGGCAAAGTCTTGGTGGACTGCAGTGATGGAGGGGCTATCATCAACCTCCTTCTCCCGAATGATGACCATTATGTCTGGGCAATCATCGTCTGGGGTGCATTTGTTTGAGAAGTGTTTATTTGGGTTTTTGTTTGATTTGACCGCACCATTGATGGCTGCCTACATACTCCTATTGAAGAGGAGATCAGGTCTTTCGTAGTTCAGGTGTTGGTTTGAAAAGGTTCAAAAGGGTAAGTGGTGAGAAGAGTGTAGGGATATTTTTTTGTTTTGTTTATTTATTTACATGCATGGAAATAAAAGGCATACTATGAAGAAAGTGGTACCGTTCCAACATTTTCTGGAACTCGCAACTTTATCCCCTGGATCTACATCTTATTGTCTAGTTGAGTCCTGATAGTCCAGTCGTCAGTGGTTATGTTGCCTTCAGGGCTCATGATAGAGGTTACCCCTTGATTCTGAATGTCTTCGCTTGTGGCCATAACTTGATCGCTTCCTAATTTAGTACATTCCTCAGGGACGCTTGAAATGGATGCATTGCAAAAAGGGATGAACTCTGGATTCTTTAACGGGTTGGATTCCCCGACAATCTCACCACCTTTTTCTTCATCTATTCCTTCGCCTTCTTTATGGGTTTCAAAGGATTCAACCATGAAATCTCCCTCGAACTGTTGTTGCATTTCCTGCAAAGAACTTTCCTTTTTGGCTTTTCCTTCCTTGGAAAGGATTAGTATTTCATCCGCATCATCCAAGGTGATAAAATCAGGAATGTAGTTGATATCTTGGAACCATAGAACGTTTGATGTTGGCGGGGGAATCTCCTTTGGGGATGCCTTTGTCTCTTCTGCCATTTCTTGCATTAGGATCAGTCCACCTTGTGTGCTGGCATAATTATCGCTCATAGCCTTCACCTCATTTGAACAGCCTGTCTCGAAAGGACATCTTAAGCTTTTTATTTCCTTTTCGCCTATTTTGGTCATGGGAAATTCTATATCCAGCTCTCCATTTTCAATGAGATCCTGGATTTTATGTCGCAAAGACCAGCATTCTTCAGTCGTATGTCCAAGTGAGTTAGAATGGTAGAGACATATCTTGGTGGAGTTATAACTCTTTATCTTGGGCTTTATAGGAGGCAGCAACTCAGTAATCCTTCCTTCGTTTATCAGAAAGTGTAGCATTTCTTCATTGAATTTGCTCAGAGGGGTGAATATTTGGACTCCTTTGGAGGTTGTTTGATCTTTAATCTTTGAGAATTCGCATTCCCTCGATCGATTCTTCCACTGGCGAGATCTTCTAGCAATTTTATCATCCCCTTTTTCTTGTATTTTTAGCCTGCTTTGATCTTCTTCATTTAGCTGGCTCATCGTGGAGTCCTTTTTCTCTTGGCTTTCTGATAGTTGAGTGAAAAATTGCTTTGTTTCCTGATGTTGGCGCACTATCAACCTAGCCAGCAGGTTTACTTGATTCTGGATCGCATCCAATTTTTGCATTACTGGTATACCCTACTCTGAGTTTTCCCACTCTATGTCATTTGTTATATGACTTTGGGGGTATTCCTCCATCCTTCGTATGTACTTACGATTGGATACCTTTTAGCGCTTCCTGACCCGATCATGTTTACTTCTCCCGTATAATGTCGCAACGGAAGGTTGGTGTTGATATTTTGGTGGTCAGGTTGTTCGACCACAATACTGCTACTTTCGATCAGATTTTGAATCTTATGTTTTAAGGACCAACAATCTTGTGTATCGTGTCCTGGAGACCCTGAGTGGTAAGCACATCTCTGGCTTGGATTATATCTTTTGCTCCCTGGATCCAGAGGTGGGGCTAATTCGGTAATTTTCTTGTGATCCATTAATATCGCCAATACATGTTCAAGGGAATCGCCCAGTGGAGTGAATACACGATTTTTCGTTCTTTCAAATTTTCTTTTTCTATCCTGGCATTGGTTGAATGCGGCCTGTTGTTGAGATGGCTGATTGTCTTGCATTTTCCAAATGGGGGGACTGTATGTTGGTCTCCTAGGTTGCCCCTGTACAACAAGGGATACATCTTTAATGCCTTTATCGGGTACATTCTTGGGTTCGCTTGCATATTTGGCAGCCTGTATATGCTTGGCGACTACTTCCAAGGCAGTGAAGTCTTTAATCTTGCCTGCCTTCAGGCCCATCTCAGCCATTTCGCCGTGTTTGATCATTTCTGAGAATGGCTTTCCTATGCCTGCTAGGATCCTCTCGTAGTACGGAGCCTCTTGGATGTCAATAAACGTCATTACCATCTCAGTTTCTGTCATTGATGGAATGACTTGCGCTGCTAGATGTCTCCACCTTTGAGCATATTCTCGAAAAGATTCAGTACTTTGCTTTTTGACTTTAGTCACTTGGTATCGATCTGGCGCCATTTGTGACTGAAAACTGTACTGATTTAGAAAGGCATGGGCCAATTCTTCCCAATTGTGTATTCTGGCATTGTCAAGTCGGGCATACCAGGCTTTAGCCTCTCTAGTGAGACTCTTTTGAAAAAGTTGCATTTTGAGGCTTTCATCTTCAGCATAAGACCCCAGTTCGCCAATGTACTCTTTGAGGTGCGATAGGGATCGCCTGCCCCATTGTACTTTTCAAACTCTGGGACTTTGAATTTGGTAGGGTATCGAGTCCCTGGGAATATACAGAGATCTGAATAGGCGACACTCCCATAATTTCCATTCCCTTTGATTGACCAGATGGTCTCTTCCATTTGGAGAACTTTCTTTTTGATGTCACCAGTGTCTGGATCTCCAGTGGGATGGGTAGCATCCTGAATTTTGTTGGTCATATCCAACTGCAATTCAGGTATGGTAATGACCGGATTCCCTCCTTGTATGGAGGATTCAGCATGTACGGGTATCTTGAGACCCTGATTAGACTGGTGTAATTCTTTAAGTAGAACAGCCAAATCTGCAATTTGTTTGCTTAATCCGTTAAATTCCTTGCGAGAAACTGGATTAAGTTTAGTCTGGTCGGATGACGACATGATTGACTGTAGGTCTGTTGCCTTTTTGGACTTTGAACGGGTAGTAGGCCCAATTGACTCCCTGCGAAAGACTTGCATAGTTTAGCCCTTAGGGAATGGAAATTAATCATGCTATGTGATATGTCCATTTTAGGAATTTTATCCTACAAAAACGGATGTCAGCTGTTTGTAGCATGTATGTATATATGTACACATTCCTTCATATTTCTCACTACATGAAGATAGATATGTCATGAAATTATGTAATTTGAAATGAGAGCATGAAGAGACTTTCCTCCGTTTTGGGTTTATCAGAGGCTGACCTATCTTAGGTTACTCTCGCGGCTTTTTGGCATGAAGGTTCCCAAATCATCGCAATCTACTTGACGGGGAGTTAACCCGGTCTTTCAACTGGAGCGAATTTGGGTGGTGCCTTTCCTGAGCCTCGGAGAATCAGGCTTCTCACGAGTCCAGTAATCAAACACCGACGGGATAGCCTCCTGGTGGAGGGACCACACAACATACATTCACATACATCGCGTCTCACCGCATGAAATGATGACATGTGCAAAGCACTAATATCATGAGCAGTTTATAGTGCGAGGCACTAACATCACAGGCAGTTTATAGTGTGAGGCACTAACATCACATGCAGTTTATAGTGTGAGGCACTAAATAAACAAGACATGCATTCGTACATATTCATTCAATGTAAATGCAACATCCACACACAAGCAGATAACAATTTTGAAAAAATTGTAATAGTGGCTTAAGTCCTCTTACTTGTGTCCCCAGCAGAGTTGCCACCTGTCGACGTCAGGATTTTTATTTGTCCCTTTCCGTTACTTGTTCTTTGGTGTTCTCATTTTAGGTGAGATTTGTTTGAAAAAACAAGTGAAAAAGGTCCGACATGTATAATGTCGACTATTGGACTGTAAGAGTCGCCAGTTGGTTTTTTAACTGGTTGTACCAACACAACCGAGAAAAGGTTTGCACATTGACCCAGTGATGTGACACTGCTTAACGGGTTGGTGAAACCGAGATTCAATTAGGGTCCGGGGACTTGGTTATGCGGGGGAAGGTGTTAGGCACCCCCCGACATTCGTGTTACCACGGTAACCGCCTCTTTTCAAGAAACTATTATCTGAATGTGTGTGTGTGAGTGTGAATCAATGTTCTGTTATTTGAAAGTGGTACGAGGCCTCGTTCGCACCTATATACGCAGGGTTAGAATTTATGTAAAAATTCAATTTTAGCAAGATATGGAAATGATGTTTTATAAAAGAGGTTTTTCAAACCCTGATGCTCAATAGTAATTGAGGCCTTTTGCACTCCCATTTTATTAAATGCGCGGCTTGGTTGATTTTATTTGACGGCTGCGAAGCATCCGTAAGAAAATAATGTACAAAATAATGCCGATTTACTCGTGGGTATGGAAACCATCTGAAGAAATTCAGACATCGTAGAATAATTTACAAGCTGCTTACAGCTGAAAATGTCCATCATGGGAACCGAATCTAGATCCAACGGGATGAGTCTATGATCACATGATTCCTAGGCTCACATGATACCGCAATTTGTATGAAAGCAGTAAGCAGTTATATATATAAAAGCCGTAAATATATATATACAGACATGATCACCAACTACGAAGAACCTCCATGGGGGATCAGAAATGTAAATAAAGCTGTTAAAAGCTATCAACCACCACGGAGGAAACTCCAGGTGGGACAAAACGTAGATAAAGCCGTAGAAACGGTCAACCACCACGAAGTAAACTCCAGCTGGGACGAAATGTAAATATATATATATATATATATATATATATATATATATATATATATATATATATATATATATATATATATATATATATAAGCATGTAAACGCACCGGATAAAAAATCCAGGCTCACCGAACAGAGTTCGATAACAGTTCATATATATGAGTATATATATATATATATATATATATATATATATATATATATATATATATATATATAATATAAGCATGTAAACGCACCGGATATAAAATCTAGGCTCACCGAACAGAGTTCGATAACAGTTCATATATATATATATATATATATATATATAAGCGAGTAAACGCAACAGATGTAAAATCCAGGCTCATCGAACGGAGTTCAACCACAGTTTATATATATAAGTATACATATATAAGAAAGCAATTAAACGCACTAAACCGAAGTTTAGGCTCATCGAACAATGTCCGACACACAGTTAATATATATAAGTATATATATATTAAAGCAATAAACGCTCCAGACCGAGGTCTAGGCTCAATCGAACAAAGTCTGATACACAGTTCATATATATAAAAATATATATATAGAAAAACAAATAAATGCTCCAGACCGAAGTCTAGGCTCAACCGAGGCATAACTCGGTAATGTTAGTCAATATATATGTAAATATATATATAAGATATATATATATATATATATATATATATATATATATAGGATATATATATATATATATATATATATATATAGACTGAAATGAAACCACGGACCGAAGTCCGGACAAAAGCAAGCAACACGACTCTCAACGTGTAGAAGGGTGTGTGCAAAGATGAAGAGAAAGACTCTAAAGTGTGTGAGAAGGCTTACAGCTGACTGCTAAAGAAGACTTCTATTTCTTTAGAGTGGGTAAACACTAGCTTTTGTAGGTACAAAAGAGGCTATATATGAGCTCACAGGTGTTTAAAAGTGGGCAAATACACTGTATGGGCAAGTGTGGAGCGAGTTCTGCAGGGTTTCCCTGTCTTTTTCTTTTAGAAAATTAGCACCCCAAGCCCCATATTTATAGAGGGGGGAGCCGAAGGTCTACCTGCGACACCTAGTAGCAGGTGTACCTGCGGCTGCCCGGGGTGCCCTGGGCAGTGTGGGTCCCGCAGTGTCGAAGTACGTACGCGCTGTTCGCTCGGTCGCTCATAACTTTTAATCCGGGAGTCCGATGGAAGCGTGCCATATCATTTCGAAAAGCTCTTTCTGAGAGCTACACAATGACATATGATTTGACCTTTTTTGATTCCAGGAATATGGGTCCATGACCGAAATGGCATTCCCGGGCGTCCGTCAGGCAATCCGTTGAGCCGTTTTGTGTAGTTTGCGCTCGGAAGTTAAGATATCGCTCTTGTGGGACTTCCTTTGAAGTAATTTGAGTTGAGATGAGTTGATTTGATGTGAGTTGAAGTTGAGCTGGCAAAATGACCATTTTGCCCCTCCCGGGGTTATCTCCGATTTTTGCGCAGTTATAGCACTATTTTCTCAGGGTTATCTCTGAGGTTGGCTTGTTGTTGACTTTGACTATCCTCAGGGTCATCTCTGAGGTTGGCTTGTCCTATTCCCATGGTTGGGACTGAGGCTGGATACCTCGGGGTCATCTCCGGTGTGTGGTCCGATATTGTATCTGCAGGCCTCGGGGTTATCTCCGAGGTTGGATTTGGTTACTCCCAGATTACGATCCGGGGTTTGATGATGAACTTTTGGTATTATTCGATATGGATTTAGATTGTCTTTCATAGTTCCCTCTTAAAAGACGAATTTGTCCTCCTGCAATGTTAGTAACAGTAGAAGAAAATTTCGAGTGTTTACACTTATCATAAGTTCATAATTTTATAACGTAGGTTATTTATAGAGTATTGAATATGGCCATATGGCCCTTATACGTGATTTTAATATGCCAAACATAAATTGTTTTGTAAAATTCACATTTATATATGATTATGCATGTTAAAACGAAGGAATCAGACTCCAAATAAACAGATTTGGTGTTATAACAAATCCGTAGTGGTAATTTTATGTTTTATTTTCAAAACCTTCAAGAACATCAAGAACAGTAAATTACTTGTATTGATTTTTGTTAATTATGTGTTTTAACATGTTAAAATCATGCTAGAAGGGTTAATTAATGATTATGTATGAATTTTAGCATGTGGGTATGTTAAATTGGTGAAATTAATGATCATGTAGGGTTTATTTCGCTGAACTATGTGTTCTTCGCGAACTGAGAATCAAAATCTGGAGTTTCGCGCCGCGGCGCCAACTCCAGAACTGAAGTCCCGCGCCGCAGCGCCAAGTATCCGGCCGCAGCGCCACGACGCCGCAACGCGAAGACCAAGTATAACTGTGGCGCCGCAGCGCCACTTAGAAGAATGTCCAGAAATGCAATTTTTTTAGTATTCAAGTATAGAAATGTGATAGAAACTTAATCTAATGAACATAAAATTATGTTAGAAGTATAATGAGATGACAAAATAGATTCTTAACATGTCAATAACATAATTTCATGTGAATTGATTTATTAGCTTTTATGCGTGATGTGTAAATTGTGTAACAATGAGTTTGATAAATTGACTAAGTATAGTTATAATTCGAATTAGACAAGAATAATGAGCTTATGATGACTACTTACATATTAATTAACTGGAGTTGTGAATGGAAATGGTATGTAGGATTAAATCAAGGAACGTATATAAATTAACGTGTAATCTACGCACGAGGCAAGTTTCCTAACCCTACTTGTTATCACTATTCAAGTTTGTAAATTACTTCAAGCAATTCTCGTTATTATTAAATCAAGTTTGATTTGTTATATTAAAGATTAATTATCTTTTCAAAGTATAAATCTGTTATACAATACATGTTCTATTGTATACCTCTTGAGATTGCTATTCAATTTAAATACCATTTATTATTGAACCTTGTTAGACTAGCGAACCCTTATTGATTCGACTAGTACATAGTTGATGAACGATCTAAATTTCAGAACCCTTATTGATTTATCCAAACCAAACTTCCTTTGGTGCGGACTCTAATGTCAAACTGAGATGAACAACCCTGTAAAGGGATTACTTATGCGTTAGCGTTAAGATATTGTGCACAGTATGGTACTAAGGGTTGATCCCCCTAAGTACGAGAAGAAGAGTCCATAGTCTTATGACTGTTAAAGGTTTCAAGTATAACCCTTGATAACCTAGGGCATAGTTCAAGGTCTTATGACCCTCAGATTTCTTTTGATTCTTGATACAAAAGTTGAGCTTTATTTCAGAAGTCTTTGATTCACTCGCATGTTATTATATTGTTACTTTCATTATTATACTTGTGGACAATCGTTCTCACTCTTGCGTATAAATAACATTGCAGTTAAGAAAGAAAGATTAGACGAGCCTTCCACTAGTAAAGGCAAGGGAAAGATTAGCAAGTAATGAAGACTGGTTATTATGTGGTTATGTAATGATATTTAGACTTGATGTTGTTTAAGACTTATTATTTATTTATGTTTCCGCACAGATGTTTGTGGTTAGTATGACCTGAGATTGTATATATTATTCAGATGTTGTAACCTTATAAGGGGAGGATTTAATTCCATCTATTGCATGGTTTGCATTTATTATGGGTAGATAGATATATGATATTTGTATAGTGAACACCAAATCATGTGGGAATGGAAGTACCCGAATTTGGGGGTGTCACAGATACCAACCTGTGACACCCCCAAATTCGGGTTACCTGACCCTTGAGTTTGGTGCTCACGATCCACAACATAATAACATCTAACTACACATTCATATAGAAATAGTAATACATAAGTCATTAACAGAGATTATTAATACATTAGTCCAAGGTTCTCTAACCTTAACATTACAAACTTACCCTTTAGGTATACAAAAAGGGTTTACAAAACAACATAATAAATATGCTAATGATAAATTGCACCTTCTGCCACTTCGTTCCTAGCTGAAAAGTTTTATATATAGCAAGGGTGAGCAACAAGTTTTCCCCGTAAGTTAAGATGTACAATAAATGTATAATAATCAATAAGAACAGACTATCTAATTTGATAGGATAATACCAAAGTTCGGGGAACTTTGAAATAGTTGAATAATTCGTTAATCAATAACAAGTTTTCTCGCAATCTATGCAACACTATAATTTGATAATGAAAGAATATAACGCTTTCAAAGTTTCTACGATATTCTATTGAATAATCAAGAATCAATTCTACACATTAACAAAGTGGAATATTTTCCAGATTTATGTTGTGCGATCCATTGGATCTTGAACTTCTCTTCTCGAGTAACTATCAAAGATTTTGACTTTGATATGCCCAGGTGTATCAGATAACCATAAAGATTAAATTATACCCCTTTGTAAGTACTTAGAGAGGCCAACTCCTTGTACCCTATATTATGCATAATACCTAATCGCGCGCAAAGGCCGGATATACAACCAATAAA
Organism: Panax notoginseng; assembly: GCA_016801055.1. Classification (NCBI taxonomy): domain Eukaryota; kingdom Viridiplantae; phylum Streptophyta; class Magnoliopsida; order Apiales; family Araliaceae; genus Panax; species Panax notoginseng. The sequence continues at coordinate 176,673,939 of CM029013.1, forward strand.
ATGTTTCCCTTTATATAAAAGGTTGTTCTTCTCAGTCTCAGAATCAAGATTTTATTTAACAATAAAATACTATGATTTCAATTCCTATTTACTTATCGATCTATCCAAAATAATTGGCATCGATCTGTCAATAACAATTGAATTCTCTTCTCGAATCTATCAAGTTCTAACAAATATTCGTCTAGCCATAATAATTAGCTAAGACATTTCTCAACATTATTTGACAATAAACAGGAATTATCTGTACTGTCAATATTAGCTTCTGCGGATATGAATATCCAACAACAGTTATTCTACGAATGTGTATTTTCCTAATCAGTAATTCAATTTGAATTATTAAACATGCACTAACTGCGAATAATCAACAATAAATTCCTGGACGTGGTATAATTAACAATAATTAACCACTATAATAATTGAATGAATATAACCTAAGGTTGAGTTAGGAAACTTGCCTCTTCGTCGATTACTGCTACACAATATACTTATCTGCTTTCGATAGACCTATAACCAATAATATTGGTCTCACAATTAGTACAATAATTCATAACACGCAACACTGTAATTTACAGTCAATCAGACTTGTAAAATCCCAAATTTTACGAATAAGATTTAATTTTCTCGAAATAAATTTTTTTTAATATTATGGTGTGGATTTGATATAATGTTATAGTTGTGGGTAGTATTTATAATTTTGCAAAGTATGCAAGTTGTCATATTATATTCGATTGGTCGGGGAATATTCTTTTTGTCAGGGAATATCCGTACGACTGTACAATTATTGGTGGACTCCACAACAGAATTATTGTCAGATTGAGAAAACGACAAAATTATTTTTATGAAAATAACGATGGAAGTTTTACCGTTAAAACTATTGAACTACTCGGTAGTAAAAGTACAGTAATATGCATGGTTGCATAGTAACACACGGTATTGATTATTGATGTTTACGTGAGAAGTTACTAGTTTTGTTCAATTATTGCTACAGTAGTTGATGCATAGTATCTCACGTTATTTGATTCAATTATTGTTGATTGTTTTATATATATATATATATATATATATATATATATATATATATATATATATAGTTTTGTTTTATTAGTATTATTAATGTAATAAAACAAAAAAACTTTTTATATAAAACAGAATACTTTTATAAAGTTATTCTATAAATAGAATATATTATATTCTATTATACATAGTATTTTACATAGTAAAATCTTTTTATATAAAATGGAATACTTTTATAAAGTTATTCTATAAATAGAATATATTATATTCTATTATACATAGTGTTGCATAGTGTCTGCATAGTGTTTTACATAGTAAAATCTTTTTATATAAAACAGAATACTTTTGTAAAGTTATTCGTTTTATTAGATTATAAATAGAATATATTATATTTTATTTAAAAGATTTTGCTTTAAATATGGACCGTCCGATTAAAAGTAAATCAATCTGGACCGTTCATGAATTAGTTACTATACAGTCCATTCTTCTATAAATAGAAGCTCATTCCTTCATTATTTCTTACGAATTCACTGAAACTCTAGAAAGAGAAACTATAGAGAGAAAGAAGAAAAGTATTCTGCTACTTCACTACTCCTATATTCAGTACTCCTCTTTCTAAGGTACGGGATATTATTTGTTGTACCCGTAAGAGGTATTATTTCTTTTGTATTTATGAAGAGAACTTCTGTTATTCCATTCTTTATTATTCTGTTGGAATAACCTGTATACGCGGACTACCCTATACTTGGTGAAATTCTTCTGTTATTCCATTCTTTATTATTATGTTGGAATAACCTGTTTATGCGAAGTACCGCATACATGGTAAAATTTTTCTATTATTATGTTCTTTATTATTCTGTCAGAATATTCTGTTGGTACGTACTACGTCTGGCCTGGTTCCATTAATTATTATTCTGTTGGAATAACCTGTCTGTGCGGTCTATCGCATGCATGGTGATTTCTGTTGTTATTCCATTCTTTAATATTTTGTTGGAATATCCTGTCGGTGCAAATTTCGTCTGACCTGGTTCCGTTCTTTATTATTCTGTCGGAATATCCTGTCTGTACGTTTACGCATGACCTGGTTCCATTCTTTATTATTCTGTTAGGAATAACCTGTCTGTGCAGTCTATCGCACGCATGGTGAATCCTTCTGTTATTTCATTCTTTATTATTCTGTTGAAATAACCTATCTATGTGGATTACCACATGCATGGTGAATGATCATTTGTATTCATTCCTTATTAAATTGTGAACATGATCTGTCTAAGTGGATTACCGTATGGCGGCGAAAATCCATTTGCAGTTTTATATATTCTATTATACTCAGTTGGTTAAAGTTTTGCCTTCTATACTCCATGAAATTAGTGGAATATCCTTGATATTTGCGTTTCATCTAGTATCTTTTCATGGAAATATTCTTCTGAGCATTCTTGAATTTTACTCTACAAAGAAGTATCATGTTGACAATTTGGACGTTATTGGTTCCTGGATAAATTAATTTTTGAACTTGTTTTATTGAATTATTATGTCATTGTCATCATCATCATGTTAATATTATGTTGAAAGTCATCTGTGGCATGTAGTGCATAGATGGACTTGGTATGTTTATAACCAGGGATTATTCGCTATAATCGTGACCGTAATGTTATAAATGATGTGGAAAAAGTCCTCATTAGCCCGTAATGCATTGATGGATAGTTTTTGGTATGATTATGACTATGGATTCTCTTCGGCCAAGGGTGCAAAGATGAATTGTTTTATGGCATGATCAGGACCGTTGATGAAAACACAATTATCTTTGGCCCGTAGTGCATGGATAATTCGTGGTCAAAATACTAAAGAATATCTTTGGCCTTTAGTGCAGGGATGATTTAATGATGTGAATTATTTATTGAGTTGAGTCTCAGCGATAAAAGTGATAAAAACCCTTTTAAATCATATAAGATAGTAGATTTTATTCTCTACTTGACGCTTCTAATGGATTGTTAGTTCCACTGCAGTTAAACTTGATGTTTGTTATATTGTATATGTTTAACACTGTTGAAGGCTAATGATAATTTATTCTGCCTTATCTTAGTCATAATATTTCTTACTGGGCTAGTTGAGCTCACCCTTTCTTTCACTATTCTCTTCAGAAAATGAGAACGTAGCCGGGACTAGTCGGAAAATGGAGTGACGATCCAGATGATAGTATTAGTAGTCCTCACTATTCTGTTAAATAGTGTGACAATAAATGTAATGAGGACTTATTCTGAGAGTGGATATTGTCTAGAAGATAATATTTGTATTAAAACTCACAGCTCCCTTGTTGTATATTAAAGATTGTATTTGAATTTTGTACCATATATTTGGTGACTCAAGATGGGTGATGTATACCTATTTTTGGGGGCGTCACAGTTGGTATCAAAGCTTAGGGATATGATCCCTGGCTGAGATGTGAGATAAGAACTAGGAGGGGAGAGACGGGGAATTCCTTCGCTAGTATGACCTACCTAAGTTGACTTGTTATTTAATTGGTCGGTCAGAGTATAGAGATAATATGTGATATGTTAACCCTTATTTTATGGCAGTATTTGAAAATGGCATCTGAAAATGTTAAGACAAGCAATGGAGCACAGGAGATCGTTGAGTCTCCACAGATCAATAATCAGGACAATTTGCAACAGGATGGCGATAATCCTCCTGTAAACAACAACACTGATCAATTGACGAACGACGGTACGTTTAGGAGTTTTTTAGAATTCATGCAACATCAGGCGAAGGCGGCTCTTGTTCATAATGCAGGTAAAAATAATGGCAACCCACGGTTAGTCACCGCTAAGTAGTTCAAGGAGCTGGGACCACCGAAGTTTTTGGGAAAGCCAGAACCACTTAAGGCAGAGACATGGTTAAAGCAGATCACCAAGATATTTGATGTCTTGGGATGCTCAGAGGAGCAAAAGGTTCCCTTTGCCACCTTTATGTTGCAGATTACTGGTGGAAATTTGTAAAACGTACCCAGTCTGACGCACTGAAGATGTCTTGGGAGAAGTTCCAAGAGCTGTTCAATGACAAGTACTTTCTCGAAAGCATTCGTCACATGAAGGAGGTGGAATTTATCAAGTTGTAGCAAAACAACATGACCGTGTCGCAGTACGAAGCCAAGTTTGCTGAGTTGTCCCGATTTGCATCCCATTTAGTTGATAATGAGGAGAGAATGACATGAATGTTTCTAAGAGGTTTGAAACCTGAGATACGTCAATATCTTATCTCTCATAAATTGTGTTTGTATTTAGATGTTGTTAATAGGGCTCAGTTATTGGAGCGCGATAACGAGTCAACCCAACCAAAAGAGGGCAGCCGACAAAATGATAATACAGGTGATAACAGTCATCAAAGAGGTGACAATAAGCATGGAGGGAATCAACATGCCAGAAATGGTAACTACTTCGGTGGTAATCATGGCCAAAACAATAAGAATGGACATTTCAAGAAGAGAAGGTTCAACAATGACGTGAAGATGTCGGCACCAGCACCCGTTTCAAAGGAAAAAGAACGACCACTGGTCGTATGTTTCAAATGCGGACAATAGGGACACATCCATCCAAACTGTACGCAGCAATCCAAAGCGTGTTTTAATTGCAGAAGAGAAGGTCACCTAGCTCGATTTTGTCATATGGTGAAGTCAAGTCCAGCTAGGATAGTGATGCTAAAGGATGTCCCAGACAAGCCAAAACTGGTAGTTTAAGAGAGAGCGTTTTTTTTATGACGAGGAACCTGAATAAAATTATCACGGGTATGTTAGTCGTAAACTCTTTTGAAGTCTATACCGTGTTAGATACCAGTTCTGCTCACTCTTTTATTTCGCCTAGTTGTGTTCAATGTTTGAACTTAACTCCGGAGAAGTTAAACTTTGATTTATCTGTTGAAATTCCATTGGGAAAAACCTTCGTTACCTCCACTATTTATAAATCTTGTTTGATTCAAATTAACACTTTCACGTTACCTGTCGATCGTATCTCTTTGAAAATACTTGCCTTTGATGTGATTTTAGGAATCGATTGGTTAACTACTCATCATGTTTTTTTTGTAAGGTTGTTAGCTTTCATACTCCTAACCAACCTGTTATGTGAATTCAAAGTAACCAAACCACTAAAGTCAATCATTGTCATATCAAGCCATAAGTAAAGAGCCCTGAGCCTTTATCTGGTGACTTCTTTGTGTGGAATGCACCGAAACCAGACTTTATCTAGGCGACGTCGTGAATGACAATGGCACGTGCTATCCAAGTCTTGGATTAGGGTCACAGTTTTGAACGATATTTTTATTATTAATAAATTTTCTGACGTATTCTTGAAGACTTCTTAGCCTACCCTAGAGCGTGAAATCAAATTTTGTATTGACCCCAGTACAAAACCCATTTCTTAAACCTTCAAATATTTCTTCAACTAAAACGAACGTATTATGCGCCAAAGACGATGGCTCGAGCTGTTGAAGATTACGATCGTACCATTCAATATCATCGTGGAAGTGCGAACGTGATAGCTGACTCGTTCAGTAGAAGATTGTATGCGAGTGAGATGTTGTTAACACAAAGACCCATTTCGTATAACTTACAAATGATGAAGATAGAGTTAAAGACTCTAGGGACCCACGTGAAGATAACGAATATACGATTAGAATCGACATTAATCGATAAAGTTAAAGTCGCTCAAGCTACATACTCAGAGCTGATGAATGTGAAGAAGAAGGTTCAAGAGGGCGTTATTCTAGAAGCAAGAATCGATGAAGAGAGGAAATCTCAACCCTCGATTTAATTGACCCATTTGAAATCTTCGATCGAGTAGGAACTGTGGCTTATAGACTTGTTTTACCGCTAAGTATGTCGCATGTTCATAACATTTTTAACGTATCGACGTTACGTAAATATGTGGACGACCCGAACCACATTATTAACTTAGAACCGGACGAGATAGCGGATGATTTAACATATGAGGACATATGTGTTAAAATCTTGGATAAGAAGGATTATATTCGACACTCAACGGTTATACCTCAAGAGTTAAAATCTGAAATGAAGTCAAGGTATCCTCACATGTTCGGCATACTAGGTACGTACGTAAATTTCGAGGGCAAAATTTCATAAGGAGGGGAGATTGTAAAACCCCAAATTTTACGAATAAGATTTAATTTTCTCGAAATAATTTTTTTTTTAATATTATGGTGTGGATTTGATATAATGTTATAGTTGCGGGTAGTATTTATAATTTTGCAAAGTATGTAAGTTGTCATATTATATTCGATTGGTCGGGGAATATTCTTTTTGTCAGGGAATATCCGTACGACGGTACAATCATTGGTGGACCCCACAACAGAATTATTGTCGGATTGAGAAAACGATAAAAATATTTTTATGGAAATAACGACGAAAGTTTTACCGTTAAAACTGTTGAACTACTCGATAGTAAAAGTACAGTAATACGCGTGGTTGCATAGTAACACACGGTATTGATTATTGATGTTTACGTGAGAAGTCACTCAGTTTTGTTCAATTATTGCTACAGTAGTTGCTGCATAGTATCTCACGTTATTTGATTCAATTATTGTTGATTGTTATATATATATATATATATATATATATATATATAAGTTTTGTTTTTTTAGTATTATTAATGTAATAAAACAAAAAAAACTTTTTATATTAAACAAAATACTTTTATAAAGTTATTCTATAAATAGAATATATTATATTCTATTATGCATAGTATTTTGTATAGTAAAATCTTTTTATATAAAATAAAATACTTTTATAAAGTTATTCTATAAATAGAATATATTATATTTTATTATGCATAGTATTGCATAGTGTCTGCATAGTATTTTGCATAGTAAAATCTTTTCATATAAAACAGAATACTTTTATAAAGGTATTCACTTTATTAGATTATAAATAGAATATATCATATTTTATTTAAAAGATTTTGCTTTAAATATGGACTGTCCGATTAAAAGTAAATCAATCTGGACCGTTTATGAATTAGTTACTATGCAATCCATTCTTCTATAAATAGAAGCTCATTCCTTCATTATTTCTTACGAATTCACTGAAACTCTAGAGAGGGAAACTATAGAGAGAAAGAAGAAAAGTGTTCTGCTACTTCATTACTCCTATATCTGTGACGCCCCCAAATCCGTGTAACATCGATTACAGGACTTGGTGCTCGCGATACAACATACATCATCATCTATCTAAGTAAACTTTAACAATAAGGAATAATAATATTAACTATTACATAATTATTCAAAATAAAATCCCAAGTCTTTACAACCTTAAAACATACTGGAACTTAGTCTTAGCGTATATCGCTACATTACACATATGCGGAAATAATTAACTTATTACATAAACATTAGCATCACTTCATCTTAGTCTTTCCCTTGTCCTTGCCCGAACCCTCAGCCTTCTCACCCTTAACTGAAAGGTTGAAACAAGAATGAGCACGAATTGCCCAGCAAGTATATATGAAATTTGAAAACATACATCAGGAGTGAAAGCAGTTGAATAGTTAAACCTCAATAGTTGAAATGATTATCAAGCGTTAAATAGGAACATCAAGAATAGAAATTTAAGAATTTTCAATATCATACTAAGGGGTGTAAAATACCCTGAACATATTTTCTTTCATCAAAAATCATCAGACGGTTTAACAATCCAATAGACTGTAAACGGTCTCTGCAAGTACGCCAGGTGATCAGCCTGTTGTACCCTACGTTGTGCACAAGTATTAAGTTTTAAGCTGCATAAGCGAAATGGGACTATTTGCCCGACATCTGTTTGCCCGTTTATTCGGGTTGTTCATCTTAGTAATCATGTGAGACCGCACCAAAGCAATTTGGATTGGTAAACATTTAATAGCTTCGAAAGGTTTGTTTTAAATCACTCTTTCCATCAATAATACCTAGCCAGAAACAAAGGCTAGGAATAATACTTAGAACAATTCGATAATGAAATGAAATTTAAACATATGACAGTTAAAAATAATAACTGAATAATCATCGATAAGCTTGCAAGTTGATTGAAGTTTGAATGACTTTTCAACGAAGAAACTTGCACAAATAAATAACTAGCACAAGTCCAATACTTACTCTTACTGCGATAATATTAGTAAGGATTTAATAAATACCCAATAGAACTGATAAGTCTGCTACAATTAACACTAGCAATTAACCTTCACATAACCTAATCACATGTGTCTCGTTAATCACCATTCATACACAATCTTGTTTGAAGTATAAGGGTCTCCTATTGGATATGCTATAAACATCAAAAGAGAATATATTTAGAAAATATATGCCACCCATTTTAGACATCATAGGCAGCTCAAAACAGAACTTAAAAAAAATGCCCAAACATAACAGTTTTTTATTATTTAATTTTTTTTCTCAGCTTTACCATATCTCGCTAAAACAGTCATAACTCATTCGTTTTAAAACATTTTTGAGCGATTCTTGCGCCCACGCGAAGCTAACTTCTGGGGCTACAACTTTCGTTCAGGGACCATCTTCAAATTCCAAGCACAAAATTCCAGAAACTCCGTGCAAGGGGACTGCTCCGAATTTGTTGGACAGATTTGATGCAACTACTTTGAACAGTCATAACTCCTTGCTCCGAAGTCGGAATTAGTCCGTTCCGGAGTCTATGGAAAGCTTATACAGTGTACTATAATCACCCAAAAGCCTACAATTTTCTGGAAACTTTGGCTAGCACCGAATTTTGTCTTTAGGGTCAGTAGTTCACAGTTCCCTTTTTTTTCCGGTTTCTAACATGTTTGTTTACGATTTTCATATCTCACTCAATATAGTTTCGATCCGAATGAAATTTGGACATGTTATACTTCATGTTACATACTATTTTACAAAATTATTACATGCAACAAATGGATTATCTAAGACATGATTTCGAGTGACCAAAAATCTTGAAAAATCATGCAAACTAGTTTAACCCAACTTTTGAGAAAATCATGATTTTGATTCTAGCATGCATGGGTTTGATTCCTATTTTCCAGACCACTTCTAATAACATATATACACATGTTACAACCATTCAATTCTCTAACTTTTCATGTTTTCATCAAATTAGCATCTAAGAGGTATTTCATCAAATAGTTAGCATACATGGCATGATTTCTTGACTTTCTATGAATTAGAGCATGTACTAAACCAAAATTTTCACTATCTACTACCACATATCTGAAACAGACCCTAGCATGACATTACAAAGTCAAAACAAACCATCTACCAAGTTTATACATAAATTTTCTTACTATTTTTCTCATAACATAAGAAATGGTTTGAAGCTTACATTTTTGGACGAAAGTTCCTCTTGGTTTAATCTTGCTAGAGTCTCACCCCTTGGCTTGCTAACTCCTTTGTAACCTCCAGAAATCTTAGGCCACCTAGCACCACTCTCAACTCCCAATATTTTTCTTTCTCGGTTGGAACTTGTTGTGAAAGGAAGAAAAACTTTGATGGTATGTACATATATCATATATGGTGCACTCAAATGAACTCTCCATCCCCTTGTAGCTCCCCCATGATCAGATATCATTATGATACCATTCATTCCTCTAATTATTAGCCTAGTTATGGAGGAGGTTTAGAAAATGAAAAGGTGTAAGTTTAGAGAATAAACTAGTTCCCTCCTCTTCTATTTTACTACATACGTGTATACTCCTTCCTTTTTGTCCCAATATGCAGGTCACATGGCCCCAGCTACTGTTCATATGTAAAAAAAAATATTATTTTGATCATTTAATCAGTTAAATAATCATTTTGACCGTTTTACCCTCTGTAGACAAAGATGCCAATACTTATATCGACTCCTACTAAAGTCGACGTCCCGGACGTCATGAAACTATCCGTTTCATCAAACTCAACTTTAAAATTCATAGTTGACTTTTCTCCCGAAAAAGTCAACCGGTTGACTTTGACCAAAAAGTCAACTGTGACGCATTTTCGTGGTTATAGTCTATCTTGACTAATTTCGACATTCCGGACTCAAATACGCCGTCTGCGCCACCAAATTCCGCTCCAAACTCAAGGTCATGATTTAAGGCCATCCCACGAAATTAATTAGAATTAATTCCATCCTTAACCAATTTAAATAATTGGCCTAACTGTAACAACCATTACAAAACATCTTATCACATAACATATAATGACAATAAATAATTCATTTAAAAATAATTGACACATAAGTTCATTTATTGCACTTGCTAAATTACATAGCAAATCTAGGATATTACATTCACCCTCCCTTATAAGGATTCCGTCCCCGGAATCATATTACATCATACAAACAGATTAGGGTAATTTTTCATCATCTTCTCTTCGAGTTCCCACGTAGCCTCTTCGGCGTTGTGGTTCCTCCATACTACCTTAACAGAAGGTATTACCTTATTTCTTAACACTTGTTCTTTTCTATCAATTATTTGCACTGGAATCTCTTCGTAGGTTAAGTCTTTTTCGAACTGAATGGGTTCATACTCTATGACATGCTTGTAGTCCTGCTTATATGGTCTTAAGACTGAGATGTGGAATACGTTGTGTATATGTTCTAACTCCGGAGGCAAGGCTATTTCATAAGCTACCTCACCCACTCACCTCAATACTTCGAAAGGTCCTATGAATCTGGGACTAAGTTTTCCCTTCTTCCCAAAAACACATAAGTGCCAACGTCGAAATCTCGTTGTTGCCGATGTTGATCTGCATATTTCTTCTGTCGATCCTGACCCGTCACGAGCCTCGCTCGTATTATTTTGATCACATCTGCAGTTTGTTGCACCAATTCTGGCCCTAGCAATTGTCGTTCTCCCACTTCATCCCAGCACAAAGGCGTTCTGCATTTTCTTCCATATAAAGCTTCAAAAGGTGGCATACCGATGCTCATGTGATAACTGTTATTGTACGCAAATTCTACCAACGGTAGGTGGTCATCCCAACTCCCTTTGAAATCCATCACACATGTTGTCAGCATGTCCTCTAACGTTTGAATAGTTCTCTCGCTCTGCCCATCTGTTTGAGGATGATACGCGGTGCTCAACCTCAGATGCATTCCTGAAAACTTCTCCAGAAGTTTGCTGTGAACCGCGGATCGTGATCTGACACAATTGATACTAGTACACCATGCCTGGAAATGATCTCTTTGATATAAAGCTTAGCCAACTGATCTAAGGTATATCTGATCTTGATTGGCAAGAAATGCGCTGACTTTGTTAATCGGTCGACGATCACCCACACTGCATCGTAACCCTTCTGCGTAGTTGGAAGTCCTACCACAAAATCCATCGTGATATGCTCCCACTTCCATTCCAGAATCTCTAAAGGTTGAAGTAACCCGCTCGGTCTCTGATGTTCAGCCTTGACTCGCTGACAAGTTAAACACTTGCTAACGCACTCCGCGACCTCTCTTTTCATATTGGGCCACCAATAATGTTGACGAAGATCCTGATACATTTTTGTGCTTCCCGGGTGGATTGAGTAACTTGAACTATGAGCTTCCTGCAAGATTTCTTCCTTTAACTCAGATACCGATGGCACCCAAATTCTCTCCTCAAATTTTAACAGACCATCACCACCCATGCTGAATTTAAGCTCCTCTCCGTCGGAAATTCTTTTCTTTATTTTCTCATATTCTTCGTTACCGCCTTGTGCTTCCTTGATTTTGTCCAATAGAGTCGGATGAGCCTCCATTGTGAACAATTTCCCCTCTGGCTCTCTTGGACTTTTTATCTCAAGTTCCAATCTAGCCATCTCCTTAATTAACTCCTCTTGAGTTGTTAGCATTGCCAACCTACCACTGCCCTTTCTGCTTAGCGCATCTGCTACCACGTTCGCTTTCCCTGAATGATACAAGGTGTCACAATCGTAATCCTTTATAAGTTCTAACCATCTTCTTTGTCTCATATTCAACTCCTTCTGTGTGAAAATATACTTCAGACTTTTATGGTCCGTGTATATTTCACACCTTACACCATATAAATAGTGCCTCCATATCTTTAAGGCAAATACTACTACCGCCAATTCAAGATCATGGGTAGGATATCCCTTCTCGTAATCCTTCAATTGACGCGATGCATACGCAATAACTTTACCATGTTGCATAAGCACACAGCCAAGTCCTTTGTGTGACGCATCACTGAAAATCACGAAGTCACCTGTATCGTCAGGTAAAGACAACACTGGTGCTTCACTCAGTCTTTTCTTGAGTTCCTTAAAACTCCCTTCACATTTCTCCGTCCAGATAAAATTTACCGACTTCTTCGTTAAATTCGTCAACGTTCCCGTTATCTTTGAAAAATCTTGGATAAACCGTCTGTAGTAGCCTGCCAATCCTAAGAAACTTCTTACTTCCGTCGGTGTTCTTGGTTGCTCCCAATTCTGTACTGCTTCCACCTTTGCTGGATCCACGGAGATTCCGTCCTTGTTGATTACGTGACCTAGGAATTGAACTTTTGTTAACCAGAATTCGCACTTCAAAAATTTTGCGTATAACTTATCCCTTCTCAACGCCTCTAATACCAACCTTAAATGTTCAGCATGATCTTCCTGAGTCTTGGAATAGATTAGGATATCATCTATGAACCCAACTACGAAATCATCTAAATACTGTTTGAATACCCGATTCATCATGTCCATAAACGCTGCTGGCGCGTTTGTTAACCCGAATGACATTACCAGAAACTCGTAGTGACCGTAACGAGTTCTGAACGCTGTCTTAGGTACATCCTCCTTTCTCACCTTCAACCGGTGATACCCCGTCCTCAAATCGATTTTGGAAAAATATTTCGCTACCTTTAACTGATCAAACAGGTCATCTATCCTAGGTAACGGGTATTTGTTCTTGATCGTCACCATGTTCAGTTCTCGATAATCGATGCACAGTCTCATCGACCCGTCCTTCTTTTTCACAAACAACACTGGTGCTCCCCAGGGAGACACACTCGGTTGAATATACTTCCTATCCAATAATTCCTGCAACTGTACCATCAGCTCCTTCATCTCTGCCGGTGCCATTCTGTACGGGGCTTTCGAAATCGGTGCCGTTCCCGGTACTAAATCAATAACGAATTCGACCTCTCTATCCGGCGGAAGGCCTGGCAATTCTTCCGGGAATACATCTGGAAATTCATTCACTACTGATATTTGTCCGATTTCTAACCCTACTTTCTGAGTATCGACGATATGGGTCAAATAACCTACACATCCCTTTTTTAGTAACTTCCTCGCTTGCATCATCGTCAGACAGTTCGAGTGTCTCGGCTACCTACTCCCATAGAACACTACCTTAGACTGCTCGGGAGTCTTAAGGTTTATACACTTTTTCTGGCAATCTATCATCGCTCCATGGTTAAATAACCAATCCATCCCTAGAATTACATCAAATTCTCCTAATTGAATTGGGATTAAGTCCACAGGTAACCTATATCCCCTGATATCTATAACACAATTCCTATGGATATGGTTAACGGGAATGACTTCCTTATTAGCAACTTCTATGTTCATAGGATATTCTAATTCTTCCTGAGGTAAGTTTAATCGTTGGGAGAATTCATGCGAAACGAAGGAACAAGTAGCACCCGAATCAAATAATATGTAAGCAGATATATCATTGATCGGAATGATACCTGAAACCACGTCCCTGGATGCGACCGCATCCTGAACCGTCATGTTGAAAGTCCTTGCTGTTGGTCGATTCTGAGTTGGTGGTCCACCAATTGTGAGAGTTCCACCGCTTGGTCCCGTCCCTCCATTTCCTCCTGCTGAGCTCTTCTTTGGGCAGCTCCTCGCCTGATGATCTAATGCTCCACAGTTGAAACATCCATTTCTCTTCGGTGCAGAGCAGTTGGGAGAGATGTGTCCCTCCTGCCCACAATTGAAACAGACATTCTTCCCCTTTAGACATGCCCCCGAGTGATTCCTTCCACACTTCTTGCACGCCTCAGTCCTCTTCTTTGCTTCCCCTGGTTTGCCCCCAGGGTTTCCCGAGTTGACATGACTGTTGTTATTGTTATTGTTGTTGCTGTTCCACTTCCTCTTATTCGCACCGTTGCTGCTGCTGCCTTCTCCACGGTTTCCTCCTTCAGTCTTCTTCTTTTTCTCCTTGTTGAACTTCATTAGGGCTTCACTTCCGCCCTCAGCGATTATAGCTTTCTCCAGGAGAGTCGCGAAAATGTTCGTCAGCAGCACCGAAAGTCTACTGTATAGCCATGGTTTGAGGCCTTGCTCAAACCTCCTCGTCTTTCTCTCCTCAGTGTCGACCTGATGAGGTGCGAACCTCGCCAGCTCGTTAAACTTTGCAGCGTACTGCGGTACCGTCATATCTTCTTGTTTCAACTCCAGGAATCGCATTTCCATGCGACTCTGCATACTAACAGGAAAATAGTTCTCGAAAAAGATTTTCTTGAACCCTTCACAAGGTATCACACCTTCTCCAGCTCGGGTCTGATTTGCCTCCCACCAGTAGTTGGCTTCACCTTTCAGCAAATACGTGGCGAAGATAGTTTTCTGGTCGTCTCCTACTCGGGCGATAGCGAACGCCTTTTCGATTTCCTTAACCTAAGTCTAGGCTTCGATGGGTTCCGTAGTTCCTTTGAACTCAGGTGGTCCCGCGCTTTTGAAGTCTTTAAAGTGTGCCACTGGGGCCACTGGAGGGTTATTGACATTCGAGGTTCGATTTTGAAGTGACCCCACTAACATTTCTACAAAGCATTACCGTCTGACCCCTCGGGTGCTTGGCGACGTCTTCCTCTAGCCATCTATCTGTTCAAAATGAACTTAATATTATTATCTCATAATTTACTCTACAGTATTTAAAATTTGTAAAAACTGAACCATCACATCACACTTATAACTCTATGTGAGTTCATCTCCCTATCATCTCCACTAACTCTCTCTAAGGTTATAGCCCAAGGTTCCCCACCTAAGGTTTATAACCTAAAGCTTTGATACCAACCTGTGACGCCCCCAAATCCGTGTAACATCGATTACAGGACTTGGTGCTCGCGATACAACATACATCATCATCTATCTAAGTAAACTTTAACAATAAGGAATAATAATATTAACTATTACATAATTATTCAAAATAAAATCCCAAGTCTTTACAACCTTAAAACATACTGGAACTTAGTCTTAGCGTATATCGCTACATTACACATATGCGGAAATAATTAACTTATTACATAAACATTAGCATCACTTCATCTTAGTCTTTCCCTTGTCCTTGCCCGAACCCTCAGCCTTCTCACCCTTAACTGAAAGGTTGAAACAAGAATGAGCACGAATTGCCCAGCAAGTATATATGAAATTTGAAAACATACATCAGGAGTGAAAGCAGTTGAATAGTTAAACCTCAATAGTTGAAATGATTATCAAGCGTTAAATAGGAACATCAAGAATAGAAATTTAAGAATTTTCAATATCATACTAAGGGGTGTAAAATACCCTGAACATATTTTCTTTCATCAAAAATCATCAGACGGTTTAACAATCCAATAGACTGTAAACGGTCTCTGCAAGTACGCCAGGTGATCAGCCTGTTGTACCCTACGTTGTGCACAAGTATTAAGTTTTAAGCTGCATAAGCGAAATGGGACTATTTGCCCGACATCTGTTTGCCCGTTTATTCGGGTTGTTCATCTTAGTAATCATGTGAGACCGCACCAAAGCAATTTGGATTGGTAAACATTTAATAGCTTCGAAAGGTTTGTTTTAAATCACTCTTTCCATCAATAATACCTAGCCAGAAACAAAGGCTAGGAATAATACTTAGAACAATTCGATAATGAAATGAAATTTAAACATATGACAGTTAAAAATAATAACTGAATAATCATCGATAAGCTTGCAAGTTGATTGAAGTTTGAATGACTTTTCAACGAAGAAACTTGCACAAATAAATAACTAGCACAAGTCCAATACTTACTCTTACTGCGATAATATTAGTAAGGATTTAATAAATACCCAATAGAACTGATAAGTCTGCTACAATTAACACTAGCAATTAACCTTCACATAACCTAATCACATGTGTCTCGTTAATCACCATTCATACACAATCTTGTTTGAAGTATAAGGGTCTCCTATTGGATATGCTATAAACATCAAAAGAGAATATATTTAGAAAATATATGCCACCCATTTTAGACATCATAGGCAGCTCAAAACAGAACTTAAAAAAAATGCCCAAACATAACAGTTTTTTATTATTTAATTTTTTTTCTCAGCTTTACCATATCTCGCTAAAACAGTCATAACTCATTCGTTTTAAAACATTTTTGAGCGATTCTTGCGCCCACGCGAAGCTAACTTCTGGGGCTACAACTTTCGTTCAGGGACCATCTTCAAATTCCAAGCACAAAATTCCAGAAACTCCGTGCAAGGGGACTGCTCCGAATTTGTTGGACAGATTTGATGCAACTACTTTGAACAGTCATAACTCCTTGCTCCGAAGTCGGAATTAGTCCGTTCCGGAGTCTATGGAAAGCTTATACAGTGTACTATAATCACCCAAAAGCCTATAATTTTCTGGAAACTTTGGCTAGCACCGAATTTTGTCTTTAGGGTCAGTAGTTCACAGTTCCCTTTTTTTTCCGGTTTCTAACATGTTTGTTTACGATTTTCATATCTCACTCAATATAGTTTCGATCCGAATGAAATTTGGACATGTTATACTTCATGTTACATACTATTTTACAAAATTATTACATGCAACAAATGGATTATCTAAGACATGATTTCGAGTGACCAAAAATCTTGAAAAATCATGCAAACTAGTTTAACCCAACTTTTGAGAAAATCATGATTTTGATTCTAGCATGCATGGGTTTGATTCCTATTTTCCAGACCACTTCTAATAACATATATACACATGTTACAACCATTCAATTCTCTAACTTTTCATGTTTTCATCAAATTAGCATCTAAGAGGTATTTCATCAAATAGTTAGCATACATGGCATGATTTCTTGACTTTCTATGAATTAGAGCATGTACTAAACCAAAATTTTCACTATCTACTACCACATATCTGAAACAGACCCTAGCATGACATTACAAAGTCAAAACAAACCATCTACCAAGTTTATACATAAATTTTCTTACTAGTTTTCTCATAACATAAGAAATGGTTTGAAGCTTACCTTTTTGGACGAAATTTCCTCTTGGTTTAATCTTGCTAGAGTCTCACCCCTTGGCTTGCTAACTCCTTTGTAACCTCCAGAAATCTTAGGCCACCTAGCACCACTCTCAACTCCCAATATTTTTCTTTCTCGGTTGGAACTTGTTGTGAAAGGAAGAAAAACTTTGATGGTATGTACATATATCATATATGGTGCACTCAAATGAACTCTCCATCCCCTTGTAGCTCCCCCATGATCATATATCATTATGATACCATTCATTCCTCTAATTATTAGCCTAGTTATGGAGGGGGTTTAGAAAATGAAAAGGTGTGAGTTTAGAGAATAAACTAGTTCCCTCCTCTTCTATTTTACTACATACGTGTATACTCCTTCCTTTTTGTCCCAATATGCAGGTCACATGGCCCCAGCTACTGTTCATATGTAAAAAAAAAATATTATTTTGATCATTTAATCAGTTAAATAATCATTTTGACCGTTTTACCCTCTGTAGACAAAGATGCCAATACTTATATCGACTCCTACTAAAGTCGACGTCCCGGACGTCATGAAACTATCCGTTTCATCAAACTCAACTTTAAACTTCATAGTTGACTTTTCTTCCGAAAAAGTCAACCGGTTGACTTTGACCAAAAAGTCAACTGTGACGCATTTTCGTGGTTATAGTCTATCTTGACTAATTTCGACATTTCGGACTCAAATACGCCGTCTGCGCCACCAAATTCCGCTCCAAACTCAAGGTCATGATTTAAGGCCATCCCACGAAATTAATTAGAATTAATTCCATCCTTAACCAATTTAAATAATTGGCCTAACTGTAACAACCATTACAAAACATCTTATCACATAACATATAATGACAATAAATAATTCATTTAAAAATAATTGACACATAAGTTCATTTATTGCACTTGCTAAATTACATAGCAAATCTAGGATATTACAATATCCAGTACTCCTCTTTCTAAGGTAAGGGATATTATTTGTTGTACCCGTAAGGGGTATTATTTCTTTTGTATTCATGAAGAGAACTTCTGTTATTTCATTCTTTATTATTCTGTTGGAATAACTTGTATACGCAGACTACCCTATACTTGGTGAAATTCTTCTGTTATTCCATTCTTTATTATTATGTTGGAATAACCTGTTTATGCGAAGTACCGCATACATGGTGAAATTCTTCTATTATTCCGTTCTTTATTATTCTTTCGGAATATCCTGTTGGTGCGTACTATGCCTGACCTGGTTCCATTAATTATTATTCTGTTGGTGCGGTTTATCGCATGCATGGTGATTTTTGTTGTTATTCCATTCTTTAATATTTTGTTAGAATATCCTGTCGGTGCGAATTTCGCCTGACCTGGTTTCGTTCTTTATTATTCTGTCGGAATATCCTGTATGTACGTTTACGCATGACCTGGTTCCATTCTTTATTATTCTCTTAGGAATAACCTGTTTGTGCAGTCTATCGCACGTATGGTGAATCCTTCTGTTATTCTATTCTTTATTATTCTGTTGAAATAACCTATCTGTGTGGATTACCACATGCATGGTGAATGATCTTTTGTATTCATTCCTTATTAAATTGTGAACATGATCTGTCTAAGTGGAGAAAATTTATTTGCAGTTTCATATATTCATTTATACTCAGTTGGTTAAAGTTTTGGCTTTTATACTGCATGAAATTAGTGGAATATCCTTGATATTTGCGTTTCATCCAGTATCTTTTCATGAAAATATTCTTCTGAGCATTCTTGAATTTTACTCTACAAAGAAGTATCATGTTGACAATTTGGACGTTATTGATTCTTAGATAAATTAATTCTTGAACTTGTTTTATTGAATTATTATGTCATTGTCATCATCCTCGTGTTTATATTATGTTGAAAATCATCTGTGGCCTGTAGTGCATAGATGGACTTGGTATGATTATGACCAGGGATTATTCGGTATAATCATGACCGTAATGTTACAAATGATGTGAAAAAAGTCATCATTAGCCCGTAATGCATTGATGGACAGTTTTTAGTATGATTATGGCTATGGATTCTCTTCGACCAAGTGTGCAAAGATGAATTATTTTATGGCATGATCAGGACCGTTGATGAAAACACAATTATCTTTGGCCCGTAGTGTATGAATAATTCGTGGTCATAATACTAAAGAATATCCTTGGCCTTTAGTGCAGGGATGATTTAATGATGTGGATTATTTATTGAGCTGAGTCTCAGCGATAAAAGTGGTAAAAACCTTTTAAATCATATAAGATAGTAGATTTTATTCTCTACTTGACGCTTCTAATGGATTGTTTGTTCCGCTGCAGTTAAACTTGATGTTTGTTATATTGTATCAGTTTAACACGGTTGAAGGCTAATGATAATTTATTCTGCATTATCTTAGTCATAATATTTCTTACTGGGCTAGTTGAGCTCACCCTTTCTTTCACTGTTCTCTTCAGGAAATGAGAACGTAGCCGGGACTAGTCGGAAAATGGAGTGACGATCCAGATGATAGTATTAGTAGTCCTCACTATTCTGTTAAATAGTGTGACAATAAATGTAATGAGGACTTATTTTGAGAGTGGATATTGTCTAGAAGACAATATTTGTATTAAAACTCACAGCTCTCTTGTTGTATATTAAAGATTGTATTTGAATTTTGTATCATGTATTTGGCGACTCAAGATGGGTGGTGTATACCTATTTTTGGGGGCATCATAAGTCTCCTAGGCACATTATCACATAGCCACATTAGTGTTTATAACCTATATAAACACTTATCAAGTCTAACTAGTTCGGTCTGGTTGGACTTCAGTCTTATCTCGGTGTTTTGGTCACTCTATCCGACAATTAACACATTTATTGTCAATTAATTTTGGTCTCTAAGCTTTAATATTATATTAGTTATGTCAAATATCATTTATAATATTTTTCGGAAGCTTTTAATAATTTATAAACAATTATTATAATTTATAATAATTTTTCAAACATCGGAATTATTTTTAAATGATTTAATTATCAAACAATCTTATTATCATTAATATTTAATAATATAAAAATATTAATGACATACTTGTCAAAATATTAAAGTTATTATTAATAACTTAAAAAAAATTTAAATCATCATTATTTTATTTAAATGATTTTTAAATTAATTAAAATCATTTTTAAACCATCACCATTAATATTTAAATATTAATGAATTTATTATCAAAATATTAAAAGTCATTAATTATAATTTAAAATATTTTTAAATCATTTTTCTCATTTTAAAATAATTTTTAAATTAATAAAATCATTTTTCTATCATTTATTTAATTTAATAATTGAATAAATCTAATATCATTAATATTAATTTATTAATCAGAATTCTCTAAAAATATTGAAAATTATATTTTATAATTTAAAATATTTTCTAACACTTTATTCTCATTTAAAATAATTTTTAAATCAATAAAATCAATTTTAACTTATTTGTTTAATACAATAATTAAATAAATCTAATATCATTAATATTAATTTATTAATGAAAATTCTCCAAAAATATTAAAAGTTATATTCTATAACTCAAAATATTTTTAAATACATTATTCTTATTTAAAATTATTTTTTATAATATTAAATTATTTTTCTCTAATTTATTTTATGTACTAATTAAATAAATTAAATATCATTTTTATTCAAATAATTATAATTATTAATGAAAAATATTCTAAATAGTCAGAAATTATTTTTCATAATTTAAAATAATTTTTAAAACTATTTTTGGCAATTTTTATAATTTATTTCTATTTTTAAATAATTTTCGGAAAAATCGCAAAAGCCCTTTAACGACGCTTTCTGTCGTCTTAGGTGTTCTTGGCCTCAAGAACACTGACAGCCGGCAGTATCAAGGGGTCTACTTTGACCAGCTTTAATTCTCAGTTCAAAATTGTTTCTGGGCTAACTTAAGGTTCAATATCGTAGTACACATGTAATACTACATCTATCAATCTTCAATTTCGTTATATCACATCTCAGTTGCAAGATCTGAAGCCACAAAGTATCTGTCAGAACAAGTTCTGGATTTTCTGGGCAACCTAGAAACCCAGCAGCTTCGAGGATCTACTTTTGAGCTCAATTAATTCTATATTCTGGTCTTGATTCATGTTATTTGATGGTTTAAACTTAGAGTCCATGTGTCAATGAACATAAATACAACAACATTACAGTTCAACAATAACAGAAACTCAATACATGACCGGGTCAAACCATGTCAGAGGGCTGTTCATCCGGTTTTCTAGAAGTTCCAGAAAACAGCTATCATGGTTGAGTAGGCTACTTTGACCGATTGCTACATTCGATCTGTTGATCAATTACATGATATAAAGCCATGAATCTATAGTCAAGACAACAGGCTATGTATTTATTACAACAACAACAACAAAACTCGTAAAAACTGACAGATCTAGTCATCTGAAAAGCTTGTCAGACTCGGGTTTAGCATTTATGGGTTACCCAGATTGTACTCGGTCATGGTCGGTCAACCGACTTTGACCGATTATAACTTAAAATATAGACGTTCAACGACTGAGATTCCAGTTGCAGAATAAAGTACTCATAGCATACTACAACTTCAAAACATAAAACAGCAAAGATCATTAACAGAGAATGATTTGTGGCTTCTGACATTTGGTTGTCAGACCACCTTAATAGCTCAAGAACAGTTTTGAAAAATCATCTTTTAAAGCATTTTGATGTTATGGATCCATGATGGATCAACATAGATCATCTAAAAACATCATATAACACCTGATTAAACACTTAAACACAAAATTTTTCTAAGCATGTAAGATCAAAATAGGTTTTAGGATTATCCCTTCTTGCTAAATCTTTGATCTTAGATCTTCCTAACTGATCTTGGTTGATCAAGGGACTGTTTTTAGGACTGATATACTTATAAAATTCGGAGGTTTTGTGAGAGAGAGAGTGAGTTGAGTGTTTGAGTGTAAATGACCAACTTTTGATGACTTTCTCTCTCTAAATCTCTTATATACGATGATAAAGTGCAATAGCTGATACAATGAACTGATCTTGCTGGAGATTTGTAGTCACAAAGTCAAATTATTAGGTTACCAACTAAAGTTGTTGGCCAATTCTACAAGTTACTTACTAAAAAAATCCAAAAAGGGCATTTTGGTTATTCTCCCTGTAATTTTAATGGCAACCTTGACATTTGTCACACCTTTACGGTTTAACCCTTAGGCTTTAACCCTAAGATTCTAACCCTTAGGTTTTACAACATTAGCTTTCTAAGATTTTCTAATTAGGGTTTTTAAATTAGAAAATTAAGATTTTAAATCTATAATTAGGGTTTCCTAATTAAATTAGGTTTTCCTAATCATATTAACGTTTAATAAACACATTAAGCTTACCAATTAAGATTAGGGTTTCCTAATTAGGGTCTAGGAATCCTGAATTTATAATTAGGGTTTCCCGTCATATAATTAGGGTTTCTAACTACGTGTTAGAGTTTCTAATCCTGAGATTAGGGTTTCTAATCTCTTATTAGGTTTATTAATTTTAAACCTTATCCGATCAATCGTTGATCAATATTTCTATACAGTACAAACACGTACTTATCAATACAATAATTTTAATTGTATTTTCTATCAAATCCCTTTCCAAAAATTAGGGTTAGGGTTTCTAAAGATGTTAAGCACAACTCTACTCTAATTTGTCAGTCAATACACAAATTGAATAATTCTCACAGCTCGTATCACAGATACACAACACAATATTGATAATTAATATTCATATTCATAAAAAAATTATTCATAAAATTCGGATTATTCGAAATCCCGGGTTATTACACAGTGGCATATACAAATAAGCCACTACGCATATCACGAGTATATATACTCTGGCAACACGCCACTGATCCTTCGGCGTGGTGAAATCCCTGGAGTGATGTACATAACTGTCCAGTGAGCCAAATCTGTCTATCAAAAAATGTTGGGACTCTACGTGCCCGGATGTAATCTCATCATATACAACTCTACGCCTCAACTCGGTGAGGGTCATGAATTGTCGGCTCATATCTCTGACAGCCATTTGAGCGCAAGGCCTGTCCAGTGGCAAAGCCGTCAACTGATCATACTTCTCTAAGGTGGGAGTCAACTCCTAGGTCTCAAACCAGAAAACCCGCCTCTCCGGTACCCAATACTCTAGCATGCCCTCTACAAAGCCCAATGGAACCTGGAACATCAAGAGGGTCATAGAATGCGGCAGCAGCTGATCTACAATCATCCTATCTGAAAGGGATACACTATCATGCCAAGATCTCAAGCATGAGGCCACCAATACTGGTGGGGTGTGATCAATGTGGCTAACTGTCGAGGAAGACATCTGTGTGGGCCATATCATAAGACCATCCAGAGATCAATGTTGAACATCGCTGACATACATATGCATGACATAATACATGCATGACAAATAATAGATGGCAATATGATGTAGGGAATAGAAAACAGTATACATACATTCCTAAGTACATCATCATCTAAATACATCATTTCTGTACAGCTGAAAAATACAGGGAAATGGGGCACAGACGCCCTACAACTAACAGAGACCTATCAAAAGATATAACGAGAATGTGGCACAGCCACCCAATATCTAACAGAGGCCTATCAAAAGATATAGCGATAATATACATCAGAAGAAGTCAATGGTGTTGATGTCCACATCATAAATCATGTCCATTTGATGTAACTCCTCATGAGTCACTAGATCTCCGCCAAGAGGTATGTCAGGCCTATACAAGGGAGGATCTGCACCGGCAAAGCCATATGGGTCATCTAAAGGGTCAGCCCCCGAGCTGGAAGGATCAAAAGTATCCACCTCTGGAGGATCTCTGCCCAAATGTCGGATGAAAAAATGTGCCCGGTCCAACTGCCAGGTCAAACTGTCAATCTACATCAAATGAGTAAGATCTCGAACGCATGCCATCTAATCCGTCATCATCACAGATCCAGGAACCATATCCCCCATGAATTGAGTGGCGCGAGTCTGGGCTCCGATGGTACGAGGGGACCACCAGCGGTAGAATGCCTCCTGAGTGAACATACCCTCTGACAATGTAAAGCCGTCAATGCCAATCAACGGGATATCACACTGACAAGCGACTGCGACACATGCCAATAACACTTGGCAGGAGGAAAGATCGTTATACGAATCTCTCCTGTGGTGCTCCTAATAGCAGGCTCTCCTAAATAGAGCTCCCATCCTCCATCTATGAAGAGAGGAATCTGGCGGGTGGATATCACATACTCGACACCAGTCGAGTATCCATCCTCAAAGCCAACTGTAAAATGTTCCCCAGAATAAGGAACCCAAGTGATAACATCAGCTGTCAATAACTCCAACTGTAAGCGACAGAGGGTGAAACCCTCAGCTATAGGAACCTCCGCTAAAATGGAGTGATACCATCACCGTCCCCGTGGATAAGTATCTAAACCTAACACGCTAATGGGACGCAGATATGGGAGCCTCTCATAGGCCCAAAACTGCCAACACAAAGGCATACATTTGCTGTCAGTCAACATTATTAACCTGTACATGGGAAATCAAAAGAGAAATACTCACCAGCAGAAATGGGTAAAATCCTGGCCAAGCCTCTGTCAAGCCCTGCGAACGCATACGCATTCCCTTGAGGAAATAGGCAAAGGTGTAGGAGCCCCAGTCATACTCTCCAATACGGTCCACCTCTCGAGTGGAGTTGATCAAGGCGAATGACACCGTGGAAGAGTTGTCTGCTATGAAACAACCCCTGATAATAACCAAGAACAATCGCCGAAGAATGCAATTCCTGACTCTCACATCAGCGGGCATGGGCTCACTCAATAGCCCACTCATAGCATCTATGCTCAAAGGACCTGTACAAACTGTTCTGCCCTTGAGCACCTCAGCTAGAACTCCTAGCAAGGATCTGACGGCAGTCGAGGTAATGTTCGCCGTACAAGGCACTAGCGCCCCTCCAAATTCCATACCGGTGATAAACTGCTATTCCATCGGCGTCATCATCATCTCAAAGTCCAACAAATGGAGAGACTGAGTCTAGTGCAACCAGCGCTCAGACAATGCCCTGAGATAACCCTAGGGACAACGGCAGGGGAGGATAGAAAATAATTCCGCAATGCCCCAACCATGCACAATCTCTCGGTAATCTGGATGCAGAGCCTGATATAGAGAGTGTGTGCTGAACTAGTTCCCTCGAGGATGCGTAAAGCCGGGAACCTACATCATAAAATCATTTCAACATCAGA
Organism: Panax notoginseng; assembly: GCA_016801055.1. Taxonomy (NCBI): domain Eukaryota; kingdom Viridiplantae; phylum Streptophyta; class Magnoliopsida; order Apiales; family Araliaceae; genus Panax; species Panax notoginseng. The sequence continues at coordinate 176,699,442 of CM029013.1, forward strand.
ATCCTTGCTCCTCGTCAATAGGAAAAGGAAGATCAAATCCAGTTGTTACCTCGTTTGCCTATAAGTAAACTGAGGGGTGGCGACTCAAATCAACCAAAAGTTCTAGAATCATCACATTAATGCCTGGGAAATCTCTGCGGGGAGCATGTGCAGTAGGAGCTGGAGCCACAACTGGTACATCCTCCTCCTTATCCTCAGCATCCGGTACCTTAACCCAGATAGGACGAATCACCGCCTCTACCAAATGACGAGGCTATCTGACTGAACGGGGTCGAGGCACATCAGAAGCCCTCCTCCGCACACCTGAAGTGGTTTTGCGGGAACTACTCGGCTGATCCGTGTTGGTCAATTTTGTTATTGCTAAATCGCGCACAAGCATACGCCGTCCACAAGAAATATATGAAAGTTGAGTGTCAAACCCACGAGGACAGAGTCTTAAGAGATAAACAAATACTAGGTAAAGTCGTTACTATCTTATCTAAACAAGAGAAATAAGATGGTTAGTTAAGCTATACAATTAAAACTGTAAGAATAATAGAAGTAGTTATGCTAGGAAGTCAAGATAGGATTATAATTCCCCTAATGCATCTCCAAATCTCCTAACTCTCCAAATTACAAACGAATCAAGGAATGGTCAACCGAGAACAATAAATACGCATAAGCTTCTGTCAAATGTCAAATGCACATCCCTAGCCAGATAAATCAAGATATGTCTATTGGTGAAAATAGCTAGGCCAAGGTCGTTAAGCTAAGTCTCAAGGCCGCTCAAGGCAAATAGAGATATGTCTATCATATTTGCAGTTTATGCATACATTCCAATGGCATGGTCATAACAGGTGTTGATGTATTTAAAAGATAGATAATAACATCCATTTTTCAATCTCTGTTAATATCAATACTAATATCTCTATCAAGCAATTAGTCACTAAGTACAAAATACAACAACCCATTCCAAAATGATTTATTATATAAAATAAGAGATAAAGTTAATTAAGCTAAACAAAAGGTTACATTGCAATCCTAAAAATGGAGTTAGTTCATATCTATGGTACTAACACACATTTTCAGTACATTACATATTTTCAAAAAAACTCAAATAAATGGGAGATTTGGAATAAGAAAACCCCTATTTTGAAGTGTTCTTCCTCCAAATCTTCTCTTCACTGTGTAGTTCCTGAGTTCTGTCGGATGCAATAACTCTCTTTCCCTTGAAGCACAACTTCTTTCTCTTCTAGAAAATTAATATTGTAAGAATAACTATCTCTAAGCTAACTGTAATAAATTTTATCGCAGGCGGCTGCCAAGAAATTATGTTTTCCTGCTTCTCCATCTTTAGGTCATTTAAAGCCCTTTACTGTTTGGACACTGGAGCTCGCACTGCGGCGTAGGCCATTGCTTAGCAAGTGGCACTGTGGCGCCACGTAGACTTAAAAAGACTGGAGGTCGCGCTGCGGCGTGACTCCTTAAAGGGCCCTCGGCGCTGCGGCGTGAGGCTGACATCAGGGCTTGGTGTTGGGGCACTGGATATGGTGTTGGGGCACCAATGATGGCGCTGGGGCGCAGACTCCTGGCACTGGGGCGCCACTTTCCAGTAGGTTCGAGCAATATCCGGCATTGCGGCGCAGGCTCCAAGTATAACACTGGCGCTGCGGCGCCAGTACAACAAAAATGCCTATGAAAGCTAGAAAAGATATGCAAAGCCATGCATGATACAACTTAAACATAATAACAACAAAATATAATTAAAAGCTAACTAAATAACAGAAAACAGGCAACAACTTAAGCCACAAAGGATTTGATTCACAAGTATAAATCATACTCATTAAATACCCCCAAACTTGAGCTTTTGCTTGCCCTCAAGCAAACTAATAGACAACCATACCCATTATTGCAAGATACGAATGAAAACTAAACCTATAAACTATAAACATGGCCTCTAAACACAATCATAAACATCTTATGAGAATAGGATAAACACGCATACGAACGAGGGCTTAATGTCTATTAATAAACATGAGACTGTAATTGATCCATTATGTGTGTGTGTGCGCAGACCAAACATCTAAACTAGCCATAACCCAAATTAAGATCACACAGTCGACTGTGATAACCAATAAGCTTACTACGCAACTCACATAATTAACAAGCATTAAGAAAAGACGCAAAAACACAAAAGGCTCAAAAGTTCTAGCAATATGAAGTAAATTCTGACTCATACAGTACTTGATTACTTTTAGGCTAAACAGAGCACCCATTAGCAAGCCTTCGATCAATGATTCCCAAGCCAGATGACTTTAGGGAACTAGGTGTAGAACACCCCTAAGAATCTAGTAACTCGAGCATAAAGGCCACGTAAACAACATAAGTCCAAAATAGATCTTACCAGCCTGTGTTTATGGACGAGTGCGTTTCCACACTCCATCTCAGCCCACCGTATGACTGTTATTATTATAGATTTTTTTTAATATAGAACTATAAAGTCGAACGTGTAAAAGCTTCTAAGTCTTTTATTCTTGAAATCAACAGAGTTTTAGCAGCATACAGTATTTTCAACATAGTAGACAGACAACCTAAATTTGGACACATAACTAGTAAAGATAATTGGTTAGTGCATGCTAAAAGGATGGATCCAAAATAGTCTCGACTTATATAATAAACACGCCCCTAGTTCACATAAATTTGACACTACTCTAAGAAAATGATATAATTACAAGGCGCTCGTCATAAGCCACAATTAAAACTTAAACGCTAAACTACCCTAACCCAGCATATAGACAGTTACAGACTGAGGGTTAGAGTTAATCAAAATATAATAGGCAAAAATTATAACTATAAAGTACCCCTGTCAAAATAGGATAAAGCCATAACACATGGCAATAACTATACCAATAATCAGTGTAAACCCCAAAAACTATGGCTAACCACAAAATAATATCTGACTTAGTCAAGATATTCCAACTATCACGAGGCAACTACACAAAACCAGAAGACAATCGAAACATGCATACATATATAGAATAAAAATACTACTACACAAAAAATGCATCCAAAGTAAATCATTCACCAAAAACCAAAAACTTAACCACAATAATACTAAACATTAGATAAAACATAGTTAAACAATAAGTCTGGGGCTTTCAACCCCAAAAGATTCACTCCAGTCCTCATACCATAATCATAAAACTAAACATAGCAGTTCAAATATTAATAAACTAACACAATTCATATATGAAATAAATAAAAGGAAGTCTCCCCCCAAACTTGCAATCTGGCCAGTGTCCTCAATGGCCACCTTCATCATCAAGCATCCAGATCAACGCCACCTTCAGCACCTTCAGCACTGACCATCTCATCATCATCAGCCTAATCTTTATCACTGCCATCGTCCACATTCACTGGCTCATTTTCATGGGCCTCCTCAGTAGGCAAAAATTATGGAGGATAAGGCACATAAATTAGAGGCGCTGAAAATGGAAAAGACATGAAATCAATGTCATCTCCTCCCTGAGCAGCATGAATGTTGGAGAGTGTGTTGGCAAACTCTACATGTAAATGGTGAAATTGATTCTGCCATTGAGCGACATGGTCTATCTTGTAGTGCAGGAAGTTCAGGTTGTTTAGAATTTTCGCGAGAGTCCCAGAATGAACTGTCTCAAAGAAGGGTGCTCAGGCACGTGCGTGGAGGTACCCACTTCAGTGGAAGGCGGCGGTTCATTGGATGGCGGCGGCTGAGGCGCTGGCAAAAATCCCTCTCCCCGGGCGTGTGATGGTGCTCCCTCCCAGACTCTATAGCGGCCTATAAGATGATGATCAATGGTAGACATGGGCGACATGGTGACATCTTCCTTGTCCCACTGAACATTCTCCCTTTTGTAAAGACGGATAATTAGAGACGGGTGAGATAGGCCTGCCATAACATTGCTCTTTATAGCCTTCTGAATGGACTCGCTGATAAGCGCCACCACATTAATTTTTAAACCCGTAACAATTACATAGAGTAGAACTGCCCTATCATGTGTTACATCACTCAAATGATGCATAGGCAGGATATTTGTACAAATAAACGAGTATCAAGCCTTACCATAATAGCTAAGGGCCTATTGGAGGAACGACGTTTTTTCAGCAGTGTATTCATTCGTTTTCCACACCATCCCAAGTTTGTAGAGTTTGTTAACGATATCGTTTGTACTGTAACTCTGAATCCCATTCTCCCGATAATTGCAACCGTCATAGTTGGGAGTCCCATAAACTGCATTGATAGCCTTGCGATCGAATGGGATTAGCTTTCCCCTCACTGGAACAGTTGGAGGGCCATCAGGAATGGCATTGGCGTACAACTCTTTCACCACTGTGACCACGGCGGATTCTGGAGGCTTTGTGAAATGCACCCATTTCATGGCGATAATCATAGCATTCATCTGACCATCCAATTTATCGTTAGGCCTAAGCCCTCGCTCAGGCACCAGACTACGCAGTAGAAAGTTATGAGTATAGCGCTTATAAGCCTCTTCAAATGGAAATTTGACAGCATCCCAAGCCGTAACAGGGGTTCGGGAAGAGGATGGAGGAGGGGGGCCAATGCTAGTTCTAGGACGCTTAGAAGCCATATTTGATTTGCAAAATAATCTAAAGGCACGCTCTATAAGTAATTTTCGCTCAAACTCAATAGTATAACAAACCACCGTACCTTACTTGGCTTTCAAAGACGAAGGCGTGAACGAAGGCAACGGTCAGAAGAGCAACCGTGAAGACGGTTGGGCGCCCAAACGGTAAGAAGAGGTCGACGGTTGGGTTGCCTAACGGCTCTAGGGAGTGGAGACAGAGGACAAAAATTGAAGGAAGAAAAGAACAACCGCTGCAAAAGTGAACAGACGCATCTTTTAAAAAAAATTAGACTTGGCGCTGTGGCACGGTGAATGGCATTGCAGCGCGGGCATGGGTTTTGCCTTGGCGCTACGGCGCAGGAATCTGGCGCCGGGGCGCTAGTTTACAGTAGGTCCTTTTCTTACCCGACGCTGCAGTGCAAAAATTAGGGCTATAGCGTGAGCATAGCGCTGCGACGCGAATGCCTATAAAAACCTTGGCGCCGCAGCGCGGAGTAAAAACTTTTGATACTGAGTTAAGCAATCCTGCATAGGCCAAAATCACATATCAGCAATCAAACAACTTAGCATTTTCATACGCTTGCAGATGAAACTCGTCTGATTCGTTGAGTTGTAGAAGTCTTTGTTCACCGACTGCTTCTAGATCAAAGTTTAGCTTCTTAATAGCCCAATAGGCGTTGTGCTACAACTCCACTGGAAGAAGATAAGCCTTACCATAGACAAGCCTATACAGAGACATCCCGATAGGCATTTTGTAAGTTGTGTGATAAGCCCACAAGGCATCATCAAGCTTCTTTGACCAGTCCTTGCGATTAGGATTAACAATCTTCTCCAAGATTCGTTTTACCTCTCGATTAGAAATTTCAGCTTGGCCACTAGTCTGTGGATGATAAGTTGTGGCTATCTTATGGGTCACCCTATACTTAGCTAGAAGGGCTTCGAAGTACTTGTTACAAAAATGCGACCCTTCGTCACTGATAATAGCCCGAGGCGTGCCAAAATGGGTGAAAATGTTTTTCTTCAGGAAATTAAGCACTACCTTCACATCATTAGTCGGCAAGGCAACTGCTTCAACCCACTTGGAAACATAATCCACCGCCACAAGGATATAGAGATTGTTGTAAGAGGTCGGGAATGGTCCCATTAAGTCGATACCCCATACGTCAAATATTTCCACCTCAAGAATATTCTGCAATGGCAATTCATGTCGTCTTAAGATGGTACCCACCCTTTGGCATCTATCATAGTGCAACACATATGTGTGTGCATCTTTGAATATGGTGGGCTAATAAAATCCATACTGAAGCACTTTAGCTACAATTCTTTGACCTTCGAAATGACCTCCATAATTTGACGAATGGAAGTGATTAAGCACACTTTCAACTTCCTCATCCGACAAGCATCTCCGAAGAATTTGATCAAAACACTTCTTGAACAAGAAGGGCTCATCCCACAAGTATTGTTTGGCATCTTTTAGGAATTTCTTCCTCTGTTGATATCTCAGGTTAGAGGAAGCACTTGGCAAGTGACATAATTAGCAAAGTCCGCATACCACAGAGCTTTGCTTTCAATAACAAAAAGTTATTCGTCCGGGAAGAAATCATTGATGGCTTTTTCAGAATCTCCCGAATGCGGGGTGTTTTCCAACCTTGATAAGTGATCCGCTACCTGATTTTTTGTCCCCTTTTTGTCTCAGATTTCTAGATCGAACTCCTGGAGAAGCAGAACCCACCTAATCAATCTCAGCTTAGCATCTTTCTTCTCAATCAAATATTCGATTGCCGAGTGATCAGTGTATACAATCACCTTCATTCCAATGAGGTACGAACGGAACTTATCAAATGCATAGACTACTGCCAGTAGCTCCTTCTCAGTGGTAGTATAATTCAGCTGAGCATCCTTTAAAGTTTTGTTGACATAGTATATTATGTGGAATACCTTCTCCCTTCTTTGGCCTAAAACCGCCCCAATAGCAAAAGCACTTGCGTCGCACAATAGCTCAAAAGGGAAAGTCCAGTCGGGGGCTACAACAATAGGAGCTAAGACAAGTCTTTTCTTTAATAACTCAAAAGCACTTAGGCAGGCTTCATCAAATTGGAAAGGCATGTCCTTCTCCAATAGTGTACACAACGGTTTGGTTATTCGTGAGAAGTCATGGATAAACCTTCTTTAAAACCCTACATGCCAAAGGAAACTCCTTAATCCTTTTACTAATGTCAGTGGTGGGAGGTTATTAATTACGTTAATTTTTGCCTTATCAACCTCAATGCCGCCAGCAGAAACCCTGTGGCCCAGAAGAATGCCATCTTCAACCATGAAGTGGCACTTCTCCCAATTTAATACAAGGTTAGTCTCAACACATCTGTGGAGAATGGCAGTCAAATTCCTCGGGTAATTATCAAATGAGCTCCCAAATATCGAAAAGTCATCCATGAAGACTTTTAACGTCTTTTCATCCATATAAGAGAAAATCGACATCATACACTGCTAAAATATTGCGAGAGCATTACATAGCCCGAAAGACATTTTCTGGAAGGCAAAGGTCCCGTACGGGCATGTGAACGTCATCTTCTCCTGATCTTCAGGAGCAATTGAAATCTGATTATACCCCGAGTAGCCATCTAGCAGACAATAATATTCATGCCCAGCTAACCTATCAAGCATCTGATCAATAAAAGGAAGAGGGAAGTGATCCTTACAGGTTGATTTGTTCAATTTCCTATAATCCATACACACCCTCCACCCAGTCACTGTTCTGGTGGGAATCAGCTCATTGTTTTCGTTGGGCACTACAGTCATTCCGCCCTTCTTTGTCACGCATTAGATAAGACTGACCCAAGGACTATCAGAGATGGGGTAGATAATGCCCGCATCTAATAATTTAATGATCTGCTTTTGGACCACCTCTTTTATAATGGGATTCAACCGCCTATGTTGCTCAATGGATGGGTTAGACCCTTCCTCCAATAAGATTTTATGCATGCATAGAGTCGGACTGATCCCTTTTATATCAGCAATTGACCACCCAAGGGCCATTTTGTATTGCTTGAGCACAAGTAGCAACTTTTCTTCCTAGCACTTAGTTCGAGAAGCAGAAATTATCATAGGTAAAGTGGAAGAGTTCCCTAAGTAAGCATACCTCAGGTGATTGGGTAAAGGCTTTAATTCTAAGACAGGAGGTTCCATGATCGACGGCTGAGCCTTGGAAGTTGAGGCCTCATCATCATTTAAAGACTCAAACTGTCTTTGAAACTGTTTGGATCTTTGGGGAGCATATAGCCACTTGGCAAATTCAACATTAGTGGGCTCTTCAGTAGTGTTGGCCCCTGTCAATGTGGCTTCTAAAGGGTCTGTAATGCAAGTTTCTGAGAACACTTCCCTAACTAAATTATCAATTACATTAATCTGGAAGCAGTCCTCAGGAGTGTTAGGATATTTCATTGATCTGAAGACATTGAACGTCACTTCTTGATACTGAACCCTCATTGTCAACTCCCCTTTTTATACATCAATTAGGGTCCTCCCCGTCGCCAAGAATGGCCTGCCCAATATTATAGGGACCTCCCTGTCCTCCTCAAAATCTAGGACAATAAAATCAGCTGGGAAGATGAACTTGTCAACCTTGACAAGCACATCCTCTACTATCCCCTTTGGGTACGTGAGAGATCTATCAGCTAATTGTAAGGTGACACTTGTAGGTTTGGCCTCATTTAGCCCCTGCTTCTTATAAATGGACAGAGGCATCAAGTTGATGCTCGCCCCTAGATCACATAAAGCCTTGCCAATGAATTGATTCCCAATAGTGCAAGGAATTATGAAGCTTCCTGGATCTTGTAGCTTTGGCGGAAGCTTATTTTGTAGAATGGCACTGCACTCTTCTGTCAAAGCCACTGTTTCATAATCCCCCATTTTTTGCTTCTTAGATAATATGTCCTTCATAAACTTGATATAACTTGGCAATCCCTCCAATGCCTCCGCAAATGGGATGTTTATGTGAAGCCTCTTGAATACCTCCAGGAATTTGGAAAACTACTTGTCCAGCTTTTATTTCTGCAGACGCTGGGGGAAAGGCAACAGAGGGAGAGGAGGATTGACTGTACTCATAGGAGGGGTTGGTGTTGAAGGGCTAACTTGAGTACTTGGCTTACCCCCAGATTTCTCATTATTCTTTTCCACTTCAGGTTCCTTTTCACTAACTTCTTCTTCCACTAGAGAACTCTCTTCACCTTGTTCATTAGTGGTTTTCCCACTTCTGAGTGTCACTGCTATGCATTGTTCCTTGCCTTCCCATTTCGGGTTGACATCAGTGTCACTAGGCAATGTGCCTTGTGGACGACTGTTTAAAGTAGTGGCTAATTGTCCCATCTGTACTTCAAGATTCCAAATGGAGGCTTCTTGATTGTAACTCCTTGTTTCATTCTGGGCAATGTACCGCGACAAGAGATCCTCCAAACTAGGCTTTCTCTCCTATTGAGGTGGTGGATGGTGGAACTAATTTTGAGAGCTTTGTGGTTGTGGATTGTACTAATTCTGAGATTGAAAACCCGGAGGGTTAGGAAAATTCGGCCTGGTGTATGAAGGTTGTGCTTGATTGGGGTTGTTGTTGTTGTTGTTGCCCCAAGAGAAGTTGGGATGATTTCTCAAGCCCGGGTGGTAATGAGTGGGAAGATTACCATTTTGTTGCAGCCCATAGTTGGAAACAAATTGAACTGACTCAGGGTTTATTGCACATTGATCAGTAGGGTGGCTCCTTTGACACAATTCACACTGGACTGCGACACTCTGCACATTCTATAAGTAAAATATGAAAGTTGAGTGTCGAACCCACAAGGACATAGACTTAAGAGATAAACAAATACTAAGATAAAGTCATTACTATCTTATCTAAATAAGAGAAATAAGATGGTTAGTTAAGCTATATGATTAAAACTATAAGAATAAGAGAAGTAGTTGTGCTAGGAAGTCAAGATAGGATTACAATTCCCCTAATGCATCGCCAAATCTCTTAACTCTCCAAATTACAAACGAATCAAGGAATGGTCAACCGAGAACAATAAATACGCATAAGCTTCTGTCGAAGGTCAAATGCACATCCCTAGCCAGATAAATCAAAATATGTCTATTGGTGAAAATAGCTAGGCCAAGGTTGTTAAGCTAAGTCTCAAGGCCGCACAAGGCAAATAGAGATATGTCTATCCTACTAGCAGTTTATGCACACATTCCAATGGCATGGTCATAACTGGTGTTGTTGTATTTAAAAGCTAGATAATAACATCCAGTTTTCAATCTCTGTTAATATCAATACTAATATCTCTATCAAGCAATTAGTCACTAAGTACAAAATACAACAACCCATTCCAAAATGATTCATTATATAAAATAAAAGAGAAAGTTAATTAAGCTAAACAAAAGGTTACATTGCAATCCTAAAAATGGAGTTAGTTCATATCTATGGTACTAACAAGCATTTTCAATACATTACACATTTTTAGAAATACACAAATAAATGGGAGATTTAGAATAAGAAAACCCATGTTTTGAAGCGTTCTTCCTCTGAATCTTCTCTTCACTGTGTAGCTCCTGAGCTCTGTCGGATGCAATAACTCTCTTTCCCTTGAAGCACATCTTCTTTCTTTTCTAGAAAATTAATACTATAAGAATAACTATCTCTAAGCTAACTGTAATAAATTTTATCGCAGGCGGCTGCCAAGAAATTATGTTTTCCTGCTTCTCCCTCTTTAGGTCATTTAAAGCCCTTTACTGTCTGGACACCGGAGCTCGTGCTAAGGCGCAAGCCATTGCTTAGCAAGTGGCGCTGCGGCACCACGTAGAGTTAAAAAGATCGGAGGTCGCCCTACGATGCGACTCCTTAAAGGGGCCTCGGCGCTGCGGCGCGAGGCTGACATCAGGGCTTGGTGTTGGGGCGCTAGATATGGCGCTAGGGCGCCAATGATGGCACTGGGGCACCATTTTCCAGCAGGTTCGAGCAATTTTCGGCGCTGCGGCGCGGACTCCAAGTATAACACTGGCGCTGCGGCGCCAGTACAGTAAAAATGCCTATGAAAGCTAGAAACGATCTACAAAGCCATGCATGATACAACTTAAACATAATAACAACAAAATATAATTAAAAGCTAACTAAATAACAGAAAATAGGCAACAACTTAAGCCACAAAGGATCTGATTTGTAGGTATAAATCCCCCTCATCAATTTGGATCCATAATATCTGGACACAAGTCTCCAAATCACCTCAGGAAGAGTGTGGTAAATTCTAAATTCTAACCTTGAGCTTTTCAAATGCGTTTCATGACTACATGCATGCATGCATCACTTTAACATACGCTCACAGTAGAGTTAAAAATGCATGTCTAAACAATGCTTAGGCTCATGGAAAAATTTTGCCAGAGTCTCATTTGTAAAAAGGATTATCCACATGCACATAGGCATGACTAGGTGGCCATTCAATAGCACACATACCCACAGTCATAAACATCCTATATGCATAAAAATATCAAAGTTATAATCCGTAAGGGTAACCTAATTACCAGGATTACTTTGTTTCACCACCTTTGCTCATTTGTCCTCAAATAGGATAAGAAATAGTAGAAAAAAGGTGACAAATTGACTGTTTCAAAAGTCAAATTTTTTCACATCATTATGTTCAGCATGGTTAAATACTAACATTTACTATGTTGAATATTTTTTATCAAGTCATATGAGCATGCATATTCATTACTATGTATTTAGATGCATTTCATATGATAACTCATTTTCCAACAGATAAAAACTGTAAAAAAAGACATGCATACGTTACCAGGATAGTGCAGAACACTTGTACGGTGACGGATTTCACAGAAAGCTACCCGAACTCAGCAAATCTGAAGAACTCTAAGATTCTCTGTGTGGCGCAACGTGAAAGTAACTTGTGAAAGGCAAGCAGCCTACAAGTACACCGATGGATGGTCACAGGTGTACCTATGTCTACCCTATATGGGTCCCACCCCTTCGGCTCGGTCCAATTTAAGTTGCTAAGGAGGTCTCACAAGTTGAAAAAGTCAAATCAGGAAAAAAGATGCTACACAATTGAGCAGAAAAGCCTGATTTCCTGGTTTTTTAAAGACCAAAATGTGGGTCTACATGTAACTCATTGGTATTCGCCCGGACACAAGGTACATAACACTGATGATCATAGCTGTTACAAACTACACTTGGTAATACCTCACAAAGGTCTGATGCCGACAGTTCAGGGTCATAACTCCAGAATAACTCTCCCTAGTGGGAAATTCATACATTTCAACCGTTGATGCACATTTCAACAAAGTTCAAGCAACCTTGACGTTATATCAGCCATTGGCAAATAAAACCAATGAAGCATTGGAAGCCATCTGATGACATCAGTCGTTGATGCACATTTCAATGAAGGTCAAGTAACCTTGACGTTATCTCAGTTGTTGGCAAGTAAATCTAACGAAGCATCGGAAGCCATCTAATGACATCAGTCGTTGATGCACATTTCAACGAAGGTCAAGCAACCTTGACATTATCTCAGCCGTCGACAAGTAAATCCAACAAAGCATCGAAAGCCATCCGATGACATCAGTCATTAATGCACATTTCAACGAAGGTCAAGCAACCATTACGTTATTTCAGCTGTTGGAAATTAAACCCAGTGAGGCATCGGGGATGGTCCGGTAATGATACCTATTGAAGTATATTTCAATAAGGTCAGGCAACCTTGACAACACCAACTATTGGCAGTAACTTTGACAGGACACTGGAAAGACATGGCGATACAAACTAAGGAAACCATCCTCATCGGGGAGGACCGATGATGCAATCTATTATATAAATCTTCCTCAACATAAATTCCCACGAGTCTCTCATACATGAGAGGTACATCCTCAGTGGGAAGTCTGTACCAAGGATTAAAGACTTTGGTGATAACCCCAACGTCAACATCCTGGAAGTTCCTGAGAACTTTGGAGCACACATCCAAGCAGTTCATTAGAGTCACCAGTGTTAACTCCTATCCCCATCAGAAGTCATGGGAGCAAACAGTCATCACATCCCGTTGGAAAATGGTCCAACCAACCACATTCATCATACATTTGCATCATGCTGCAGTACATTGCATCATGATTATCTTGTCACATTTCAAGTGTCTAGTAATCTTTATACTATCCATGTCATTACACTACATGAATATTATAGAGAGGGGCATTTGTAGACACTCAAAATTTTGCATTCCTATTACTAACCTTGCAGGAGGGCAAAATTATCTTCCGGAGATAACCTTGGAAGTCAATTCAATTGCAGTCCCAAAGACAACCCTGGGATACTCAGTTTGCCATCTCGGAGATAGCCCCGACATATTCTGTTCCAGTCCCAGAGACAACTCCGGGATACTCAGTTTGCCATCTCGGAGACAACCCCAAGATATTCAGTTCCAGTCCCGAAGATAACCCCATGATACTCAATTTTCCATCTCAGAGATAACCCCGAGATATTCAGTTCTAACCCCAGAGATAACCCCGGGAGATTCTGTTCCAATCTCAGAGATAACCCCGAGAAATGCAGTTGCAGTTCCAGAGATAACCCCAAAAAATCTCATTTTAATCCTCAAAAGTCAGCTTCAACCTCGGAGATAACCCCGAGGCACTCAGTTCCAACCCCAGAGATAACCCTGGGAGGTTAGACACACCTCAGAGACAACTCTGAGGACATTCAGTACTTACAGCAGCCCAATCTCAAAGATAACCCTGAGCAACAACTGCTAAATCAGCCCAGAACTGGAGATAACCCCGATGAGGGGCAAAATTATTATTTTGCCACCTTGATTCTATATTCACACCATCTCAACAACATTTTAACCCACATGCTACACAGAAGTGTCCTACAAGAACCATAGCTCTAATCCCGAGTGACTACTGCACAAGACAACACACCGGATAGAATTTGAAGACTTAAAGATTTAGGCATGGACACATCTTCTCGGCTTCATACAACTTCTTATCCTATGTCATTGTGTAGCTCACGATAACAGCATTTTGAAAAGGTATTATACGCCTCAAACGGATGCCCGAATTGGAAGTTATGAAGGTTCGAGCAGACAACACATTGCACGAGTGCACATACTTCGAGACGGTGGGGCCCACGGAGCCTGGGGCACCCCGGGGAGCCGCAGGTCCTACTTCTATTAATATAGGGCTTGGGGTGGCCATTATTGAAGAGAAAAGGGCGAGGAAGCCCTATCCATTTTCCTCTGTACACACCATAAACTGAGTGCTTTCTCATTTCAAACACTTGTGAGCTTATATTTTGCTACATTTTACCAGTGAAAACCAAGTGTTCATTCATTTAAAGCTATTTGAAGTCTTCTTTGGCAGCCCACTGTATGCTTTCTCACATTTCTTAAAGCCTTTCTCCACTTTTGTTCACACACAATTATTCACGTTGAGAGTCGTGTTGTGTGTGTATGCCCGGACCGTCGGTCTGTGACTTTTATTGCTTATATGTATGTATGTATGTATGTATGTGTGTGTGTATATATATATATATATATATATATATATATATATATATATATATATAACTGTTTACAGCTTTCATACATACTGCATCATCATGTGAGCCTAGGAATCATGTGATCACAGATTCAGTCTCCTAAATCTAGATTCGGTTCCCGTGATGGACATTTTCAGCTGTGACTAGCTTTTAAATTATTCACGGTGTTTGAATTTCCTTAGACGGCTCTCATGCCCATAAGGAGTTCGGCACTGCTATGTATCTTATTTTCTCGAAGATGCTTCATATCTCGAAAATAAAAGTAATAAACCGAACGCATAATAAAATGGAAGTATCAAAGGCCTCAATTACTATTAAGCGTAAGGGTTTGAAAAATCTCTTTTACAAAACATCACTGTTATATCTTGTTAAAACTGAACTTTTATACAAAATTCAAACCCTTTGTATATAGGTGCAAACGAGGCATAGCACTACTTTAAGATAATTGCACATATATCTACACACACACATTCAGATAAACGTTTAAAATGAAAAGTAGCGATCACCGTGTTACCATGGATGTCTGTGACACCCCCAAATCTAGGTTACCTGACCCCCGAGTTTGGTGTTCACGATCCATAATATAATACCAATTAACTACCCATTCATCTATAAATAGGATTACATAAGTCATTAACATATATTGTTAATACATGAGTCTCAGGTCCACTAACCTTAACATTACAGAAATACCTCTTTAGATGTACAAAAAGGGTTTATAATATAATACAACATAATAATATTGTTCATCATAATTAATTTATAACTATGCCTTTTCCCTTGTTCTTCTTAGTAGCACCTTCTGCAACTTCGTCCCTAGCTGAAAAGTTTTATTTATAGCAAGGGTGAGCAACAAGTTTGCCCCGCAAATTAAGACATACAATAAAGGTATAGAAATCAATATCAATTGTTCTAACATTCTCCGCAACAATAATCTGATAATGAAAGAGTGTAACGCTTTCAAGGTTTTCTACGATATTCAATGAATAATCAAAAATTTATTCTACGCAATTACAAAGTGGAATGTTTTCCAGATTTATGCTGAGCGATCACACTAGATCTAGAACTTATTTTTCTCGGGTATCTATCAAAGATTTACTTTGATACATACGCAGGCGTATCAGATAACCATAAAGATTAAATCATACCCCTCTGCAAGTACTTAGAGCCGGCCAACTCCTTGTACCCTATATTATGCATAATACTTAACAGCGCGCAATGGTCGAATATACGACCTAAAATGTACCCTTTATATAAAAGGTTCTTCTTCTCAGTTTTAGAATCAAGATTTTGATTTAACAACAAAATACTGTGATTTCAAATTCTATCTACTTATCGATCTAGTCGAAATAATTGGCATCGATCTATCAATAACAATTGATTTCTCTTCTCGTATTTATCAAGTTCTAACAAATGTTCGTCTAGCCAGAATAATTAGCTAAGACATTTCTCAATATAATTTGACAATAAACAGGAATTATCTGTACTGTTAATATTAGTTTCTGCAGATATAAATATCCAACAATAGTAATTCTACGAATATATATTTTCCAAATCAGTAATTCAATTTGAATTTTAATCATGCACTAACTGCGAATACTCAACAATAAATTCTCTGGACATGGTATAATTATCAATAATTAACCATCAAGATAATTGAATGAATATAACTCAAGGTTGAGTTAGGAAACTTGCCTTTCACGTTGATTACATCTACACAATATAATTAACTGTGTTCGTAAGACCTATAATCAATAATGTCGGTCTCACAATTAGCACAATCATTTATAACACGTAACACTGTATTTTACAGCCAAACTTCTCCTAGACACATTACCACATAGCCACATTAGTGTTTATAACCTATATAAACACTTAGCCAGTATAACTATTTCGGTCTGGTTGGACCTCGGTCCATTCTCGGTGTTCTGGTTACTCTATCCGACAATTAACACATTGATCGTCAATTAAACTTGGTCTCTAAGCTTCAATATTATTTTAGATAAGTCAAATATCGTTTATAATATTTTTCGGAAGCTTTTAATAATTTATAAATAATTATTATGATTTATAATAATTTTTCAAACACTTAAATCATTTTTAAATGATTTAATTATCAAATGATCTTATCATTATTAATATTTAATAATATAAAAATATTAATAACATACTTGTCGAAATATCAAAGTTATTGTTAATAACTTAAAATATTTTTAAATCATCAATATTCTACTTAAATGATTTTTAAAGTAATTAAAATCATTTTTAAATCATTACCATTAATATTTAAATATTAATGTAATTATTATCAAAATATTAAAAGTCATTAATTATAATTTAAAATAATTTTAAATCATTTTTCTCATCTTTAAATGATTTTTAAATCAATAAAATTATTTTTAATTCATTTATTTAATATCATAATTAAATAAATATAATATCATTAATATTAATTTATTAATGAGAATTCTCCAAAAATATTGAAAATAATATTTTATAATTTTAAATATTTTCTAACACTTTATTCATATTTAAAATGATTTTTAAATTAATAAAATCATTTTTATCTTATTTATTTAATTTACTAATTAAATAAATCCAATATCATTAATATTAAATTATTAATGAAAATTTTCTAAAAATATTAAAAGTTACATTTTATAACTCAAAATATTTTTAAATACATTATTCTTATTTAAAATGATTTTTCATAATATTCAATCATTTTTCTCTAATTTATTTAATACACTAATTATATAAATTAAATACTTTTAATATTTAAATAATTATAAATATTAAAGAAAAATATTCCAATTGGTCAGAAATTATTTTTCATAATTTAAAATAATTTTTAATACCATTTTTGGTAATTTTTAGAATTTATTTCTATTTTTAAATAATTTCTGGAATATTCAGAAAATAAAATAATTAAAACTGTCGCTAATAGCCTTTAGCGACACTTGTCTGTTGCCTTTGGTGTTCTTGGCTCAAGAACACTGTCAGACAATGTTTCAAGGGTGCACATTTGACCGAGTGTAATTTCCAGCCTGATCATGTTTTGGACTAACTTATGGCTCAATCATGTAGTACATATGTAGTACTACACTTACCAAGTATTATCTCGGTCAAACAACAACAATCCTGAAAGATCCAGAGCTTCAAAGAAGCTGTCAGACCAATTCTGGGGTTTCTGGGTAACCCAGAAACCCAGACAGTGTCGACCCGGCACTTTCCAGCTCATTTTAATATAGGTTCGGTTCATTAACTGGTCGATATTATGGTTCAAATATGTAGTAAAAGTGTCAAACAACATATAGGAATCAACAGATAAGTTAATCAACAACACATTCGCCAGATTAAGTTCGGTCAAATCCTGTCAGAAATTAGGTTCTTCTGGATTCTGGGTTTTCCAGAAACGACAACCATGATCGACAGGCCTAGTTTGACCATTCCCTTTGTTCAATATGATGATGGTTTAAAGTATATTAAGGCATGGATCTATACTTCAGACAACAGGATACAAGTATATTACAACAACATTAACAAATAACATTATAACGACCAGATCTGGGCCTTCCAAAAACTTGTCAGACACGGTTTTTAACTTTCTGGGTTGCCCAGATTTTCAGCCGGTCAAGCTCGGTCAACCCACTTTGACCATGAATAACAAGAAATTTGGACATGTAATGGTTGTGATTTCACTTCCAGATTACAGTCCTTATGTCAGACAATAGATCCAAAACATCAAACAACAAAAATCATTAACACACACGAATCTGTGGCGCCTGACATTAGCTTGTCAGACCACAAATTGTGTTCTTGACAGTTTTGGAAAAACTCGATTTTAAAGCATTTTGATGCTATGGATCTATGTTATATCAACATAGATCATCATTAAACATCATCTAGCAAAGATCTAAACACAAACAAAAACTTTTTCTTAGCAACATGGATCAAAAATAAAAATTAGGTTTATACCTTTTTAATTCAATCTTTGATCTTGATCTTGCTAATCTGATGTTGGTTGATCTAGGGTCGATTCTAGGACTGATCTACTTGCTAAAATCGGAGGTCTTGAGTGAGAGAGAGTTGGCGAGACCTTAAATGAAAAATGACTAACTTTGGTGATTTTTTTCTCTTTCATAACATATATATATATTGTGTAGATGCATGTATGATTTGATATTGTCTGTCAGGTAGGGCTGAAATTCTTAGATTTAAAGTCACTAAGTCAACATAGTTGGTTACCAACTCTTGATTTGGCAAGATTTACAAGTAATCTAATAAAATATACATAAAGGGCATTTTTGACATTTACAAAATAATTTTAATGGCCTTCTTGTCAATTGCACAAATCCTTAGGGTTTAGGGTTTGGGTATAGGGTTTGGACCCTTTAGGGTTTAGGATTTAAACCCTTTAGGTTTGCAATTTAATTTCCAAAATTTTCAAATTTCGGTTTCCAAAATAAAAAATTAATAATCCAAAATTTTAATTAGGATTCAATAATTATATTAATATTTCCTAATCATAAAATTCAATCTTGCTAATTAGGATTTATATCCCTAATTAAAATTTCTTAATTTAGCAATTAGGTTCAAAATGGTCATTAGGATTTATAACCCATGAATTAGGGTTTTAAATAGAAAAATAATTTTTCTAAATTATAATTAGCGTTTGTAAATTAGAAATTAAGATAACAAAAATATAATTAGGATTCTCTAATCATATTTAAATTTAATACACACTTTAGGCTTGCCAATTAGGATTATTATTTCCTAATTTAGGGTTTAGAATTCCCGAATATAAAATTAGAGTTTTTTGGCGTACAATTAGGATTTCCTACGATACGTTAGGGTTTCTAATCCTGAGATTAGGGTTTCTAATATCTTATTAGGCTTTATTAATTTCAAACCTTATCTGATTAATCATTGATCAATAGATTTCTTCGGTACAAACACAAACTCATTAAAATAATTAATTTAATTATATTTTCTACCGAATCCCTATCTAGAAATTAGGGTTAGGGTTTTTAAAGTTGTTAAGCACAACTCTACTCTAATTTTATTAGTCAATACACAAATTGACTTTCTCGAGACTCGTATCACCGATACTTGTCACAAAATTGATAATTAATATTAATATTAATAAAAAAAAATTTATTCGCAAATTTTTGATTATTTGAAATCTCGGGTTATCACATTCACCCCTCCTTAAAAGGATTTCGTCCTCGGAATCACCGCTTTCTTATTCTCTATAATCTTTTAAAGTTGTATCATCAATTCATTTTTATCAACACAATATTAATTTGTGTTTCAAATTCTAACCTATGACTTGAATCTTTTAAAAGAAAACAGTTCTCAAACAGTTCTCAGAAATTGTTACCTGCTACCACCTCCTGGGCAGCCACCGTATCTTGCGCCGTCATGTTGAATGTACGGGCAGTTGGTCTTCCTGGCTGTGCAGGTCCTCGAGTTGCCAAGGTTCCGCCACCGGGTCCCTTGTTGACACTTTCCTTTTCTGCATTCTTCTTCGGGCAGTTCCAAACGATAGGATCAGTCGATCCGCATCCAAAACAACCTTGAATTTTCTTCGGACTAGGCCAATTGGGTGACATATGCCCCTCTTGTCCGCAGTTATAGCAAACTCCTTTCTTCTTCAGGAAAACTCCAGCATGGTTCTTCCCATAATTTGCACATGGCTCCCTCCCTTTCCTATTATCTTCTGTTTTATTACCCGACTGGGTATTCTCACTCCATTTTCTCTTATTCGGATTACTACCACCACTTCTTCCACCATCATTGGTCTTCTTCTTCTTTCCTGATGAAATCGAGACGCAGCTTCGCTCCCTCCTTCAGCAATTAACGCTTTCTCCATCAAGGTCGCGAACGTGTTGATCTGCAATACTGCTACCTTGTTGTATATTCCCGGTTTCAATCCATTCTCGAATCTTCTCGCCTTTCTCGCTTCTGTGTCCACCTGATGAGGTGCAAATCTTGCCAACTCGTTGAATTTGGCAGCATATTCAGATACCGACATGTTCTCCTTCTTAAGTTCTAGAAATTTAACTTCCATCCTAGATTGCATACTTGGCGAGAAGTAGTTCTCAAAGAACATCTCCTTGAATCTTGTCCATAACACCACCTTTGTACCAGCTCTCGCTTGCTTTGTTTCCCACCAGTAATTAGCTTCTCCCTTCATTAGATAAGTTGCAAAAGCCGTCTTTTGCTCTTCCGCCACTCGCGCAATGACGAATGCTTTCTCCATCTCCTTCACCCAAGTTTGGGCTTCAATAGGATCCGTGGTACCTTTGAACTCAGGCGGTCCTACAGCTTTAAAGTCCTTGAAGTTAGCCAATCTTTCAGTTGGCTGATTTTCTTGCTCTTCCTCTTGCAGCTGGAGCTCTATTCTCTGTAGCCTGGGCTATCATATCTGCAAAGTTTTGCATTGGGTCAGCTTGACCTCCTTCGTTATTCACTGACTGTTCTTCTTGTTGGTTTCGATTCTGTTGTCTAGGCGGCATGATCTGATTTAAATAAAAATCTTATATTAATTCTCTTTCTTTACACAAATTCTTAACACAATAAGAATTCAACACATAATTCTCATATAATTACATGTTTATTTAAATAGCACATAGTACACATAGTACTTAACACATTACTATTCTTTTTTAAATCATATCAGGACTAATAACATAACTTTACACAAAAAGTTGATATTCTCCATTCTCACACAGTTATTACCAGTTCATCAAACTTACCACACTTATGAGTTCAGGAACTTGCCACAATTATATGAGTGTATGAACTTATCTTAGTCAGACCTTTGGCGTCCATTCGCTGAGGGGTTCAAAATATTTCATATAATTATGAGTCATTAACTTACCATAAGTATGAGTTTTAAGAACAAACAAATTAATCTTAGTCTTATATTCATATAGAAAATAAGGATTTCATTCATAAAACATATATATATTTACATATGCTTAAACATCATTCTCGATATTACAACACTCAATATCATAAACTTCTACCCAAAAGATACTATTACATATATCTAAGTTATCTACCGACCACTCCCTTCACCAGTCTTCTTCTTGATGGGACACTTGCTGAATCTGTGACCCGTCTGCCCACATAAAAAATACTTCCTCAAATTTGGCTTAGGACAACGCAGAGAAATATGTCCTTCCTGCTTGCAGTTAAAGCACACGTTCTTCCACATCATGCATTCTCCCGCGTGAGTCTTTCCATACTTGATACAGGCTTGCTTCTTCTTCGGGCTTAATTTTTTAGATTTAGGGATGTCTTTTTCCCTCTTTCTCTTCTTCTTGTCCTTTTTGCTGGTTCCTTCAGATGATCCACCACCTTCAGCCTTCATTCTGTCCACCTGCGCCTTGAGCTCGTTCCTTTCTTCAGTCATTTCACGTAATGCTCGCTCTGTCTTCCACAACTCCTCTAGAAGAAACACTTTACTTCGGAATTCCTAGACTTCTGCAGATTCGTGATCTTGATCTCCAACTTTGACCTTATTCTTTAACTCTACCTTAGCTGGCTCAGACTCTGCCTCCTCATCTCCACTCAGATACATCTCGAGATAATCGTCATAATCGCTCCCCAGATTAACTATGGGTTCATCATATCTGACCTTCTCAACTGATTCGCTTTGTGCTGGCACCTCGGCTTCTGGCACCGGTGCAACAGCCGCTAGCATCTCCGCACTCTTTTCACCTTCTCCGGACATCCTACAATCAGTTGAAATAACTTTATTAGTACTTCATTAGTACAAAATTCACACACTATGTGTCCACTTATCTCACTATTGACACACTTCGGCAATCCCTCACTTAGAACTCTACATGAGTTTTCTCTATCTCGCGTATGGCTATAATCCTAGGGTTTTCCCCACCCCACTTAAAGTTTATAACCTACAGCTCTTCTACTAGCTGGTGACACCTTGGTCACTACAGCTCTGATATCAACCTGTGACACCCCCAAATTCGGGTTACCTGACCCCCGAGTTTGGTGTTCATGATCCATAATATAATACCAATTAACTACCCATTCATCTATAAATAGGATTACATAAGTTATTAACATATATTGTTAATACATAAGTCTCAGGTCCATTAACCTTAACATTACAGAAATACCCCTTTAGATATACAAAAAGGGTTTACAATACAATACAACATAATAATATTGTTCATCATAATTAATTTATAACTATGCATTTTCTCTTGTTCTTCTTAGTAGCACCTTCTGCAACTTCGTCCCTAGCTGAAAAGTTTTATTTATAGCAAGGGTGAGCAACAAGTTTGCCCCGCAAGTTAAGACATACAATAAAGGTATAGAAATCAATATCAATTGTTCTAACATTCTCCGCAACAATAATCTGATAATGAAAGAGTGTAACGCTTTCAAGGTTTTCTACGATATTCAATGAATAATCAAAAATTTATTCTACGCAATTACAAAGTGGAATGTTTTCCAGATTTATGCTGAGCGATCACACTAGATCTAGAACTTATTTTTCTCGGGTATCTATCAAAGATTTACTTTGATACATACGCAGGCGTATCAGATAACCATAAAGATTAAATCATACCCATCTGCAAGTACTTAGAGCCGGCCAACTCCTTGTACCCTATATTATGCATAATACTTAACAGCGCGCAATGGTCGAATATATGATCTAAAATGTTTCCTTTATATAAAAGGTTGTTCTTCTCAGTTTCAGAATTAAGATTTTGATTTAACAACGAAATACTGTGATTTCAAATTCTATCTACTTATCGATCTAGCCGAAATAATTGGCATCGATCTATCAATAACAATTGATTTCTCTTCTCGTATTTATCAAGTTCTAACAAATATTCATATAGCCAGAATAATTAGCCAAGACATTTCTCAATATAATTTGGCAATAAACAGGAATTATCTGTACTGTTAATATTAATTTCTGTAGATATAAATATCCAACAACAGTAATTCTACGAATATATATTTTCCAAATCAGTAATTCAATTTGAATTTTAATCATGCACTAACTGCGAATACTCAACAATAAATTCTCTGGACATGGTATAATTATCAATAATTAACCATCAAGCTAATTGAATGAATATAACTCAAGGCTGAGTTAGGAAACTTGCCTTTCACGTTGATTACAGATACACAATATAATTAACTGCGTTCGTAAGACCTATAATCAACAATGCCGATCTCACAATTAGCACAATCATTTATAACACGTAACACTATATTTTACAGTCAAACTTCTCCTAGACACATTACCACATAGCCACATTAGTGTTTATAACCTATATAAACACTTAGCTAGTCTAACTATTTCGGTCTGGTTGGACCTCGGTCCATTCTCGGTGTTCTGGTTACTCTATCCGACAATTAACACATTGATCGTCAATTAAACTTGGTCTCTAAGCTTCAATATTGTTTTAGATAAGTCAAATATCGTTTATAATATTTTTCGGAAGCTTTTAATAATTTATAAACAATTATTATGATTTATAATAATTTTTCAAACACTTAAATCATTTTTAAATGATTTAATTATCAAATGATCTTATCATTATTAATATTTAATAATATAAAAATATTATCAACATAGTTGTCAAAATATCAAAGTTATTGTTAATAACTTAAAATATTTTTAAATCATCAATATTCTACTTAAATGATTTTTAAAGTAATTAAAATCATTTTTAAATCATCACCATTAATATTTAAATATTAATGTAATTATTATCAAAATATTAAAAGTCATTAATTATTACTTAAAATACTTTTAAATCATTTTTCTCATCTTTAAATGATTTTTAAATCAATAAAATCATTTTTAATTCATTTATTTAATATCATAATTAAATAAATCTAATATCATTAATATTAATTTATTAATGAGAATTCTCCAAAAATATTGAAAATAATATTTTATAATTCCAAATATTTTTTAACACTTTATTCTTATTTAAAATAATTTTTAAATTAATAAAATTATTTTTAACTTATTTATTTAATTTACTAATTAAATAAATCCAATATCATTAATACTAAATTATTAATGAAAATTTTCTAAAAATATTAAAAGTTACATTTTATAACTCAAAATATTTTTAAATACGTTATTCTTATTTAAAATGATTTTTCATAATATTCAATCATTTTTCTCTAATTTATTTAATACACTAATTAAATAAATTAAATACTTTTAATATTTAAATAATTATAAAATATTAAAGAAAAATATTCAAATTGGTCAGAAATTATTTTTCATAATTTAAAATAATTTTTAAAACCATTTTTGATAATTTTTAGAATTTATTTCTATTTTTAAATAATTTTCAGAATATTCAGAAAATAAAATAATTAAAACCGTCGCTAAGAGCCTTTAGCGACACTTGACTTTTGCCTTTGGAGTTCTTGGCTCAAGAACACTGTCAGACAATGTTTCAAGGGTGCACATTTGACCGAGTGTGGGATTTCCAGCCTGATCATGTTTGGACTAACTTATGGCTCAATCATGTAGTACAATATGTAGTAGTACACTTACCAGTATTATCTCGGTCAAACAACAACAATCCCTGACAGATCCAGAGCTTCAAAGAAGCTGTCAGACCAATTCTGGGGTTTTTGGGTAACCCAGAAACTCAGACAGTGTCGACCCGGCACTTTCCAGCTCATTTTAATATAGGTTCGGTTCATTAACAGGTCGATATTATGGTTCAAATATGTAGTACAAGTGTCAAAGAACATATAGGAATCAACAGATAAGTTAATCAACAACACATTCGCCAGATTAAGTTCGGTCAAATCCTGTCAGAAATTAGGTTCTTCTGGATTCTGGGTTTTCCAGAAACGGCAACCATGATCGACAGGCCTAGTTTGGCCATTCCCTTGTTCGATATGATGATGGTTTAAAGTATATTAAGGCATGGATCTATACTTCAAACAACAGGATACAAGTATATTACAACAACATTAACAAATAACATTATAACGACCAGATCTGGGCCTTCCAAAAACTTGTCAGACACGATTTTTAACTTTCTGGGTTGCCCAGATTTTCAGCCGGTCAAGCTCGATCAACCCACTTTGACCATGTATAACAAGAAATCTGGACATGTAATGGTTGTGATTTCACTTCCAGATTACAGTCCTTATGTCAGACAACAGTTCTAAAACATCAAACAACAAAAATCATTAACACACACGAATCTGTGGTGTCTGACATTAGCTTGTCAGACCACAAATTGTGTTCTTGACAGTTTTGGAAAAACTCGATTTTAAAGCATTTTGATGCTATGGATCTATGTTATATCAACATAGATCATCATTAAACATCATCTAGCAAAGATCTAAACACATAAACAAAAACTTTTTCTTAGCAACATGGATCGAAAATAAAAATTAGGTTTATACCTTTTTAATTCAATCTTTGATCTTGATCTTGCTAATCTGATGTTGGTTGATCTAGGGTCGATTCTAGGACTGATCTACTTGCTAAAATCGGAGGTCTTGAGTGAGAGAGAGTTGGTGAGAGCTTAAATGAAAAATGACTAACTTTGGTGATTTTTTTCTCTCTCATAACATATATATATTGTGTAGATGCATGTATGATCTGATATTGTCTGTCAAGTAGGGCTGAAATTCTTAGATTTAAAGTCACTAGGTCAACATTGTTGGTTACCAACTCTTGATTTGGCAAGTTTTACAAGTAATCTAATAAAATATCCATAAAGGGCATTTTTGACATTTACAAAATAATTTTAATGGCATTCTTGTCAATTGCACAGATCCTTAGGATTTAGGGTTTGGGTATAGGGTTTGGACCCTTTAGGATTTAGGATTTAAACCCTTTAGGTTTGCAATTTAATTTCCAAAATTTTCAAATTTCGGTTTCCAAATAGAAAATTAATAATCCAAAATTTTAATTAGGATTCAATAATTATATTAATATTTCCTAATCATAAAATTCAATCTTGCTAATTAGGATTTATATCCCTAATTAAAATTGCTTAATTTAGCAATTAGGGTCAAAATGGTCATTAGGGTTTATAACCCATGAATTAAGGTTTTAAATAGAAAAATAATTTTTCTAAATTACAATTAGCGTTTGTAAATTAGAAATTAAGATAACAAATATATAATTAGGGTTTTCTAATCATATTTAAATTTAATGCACACTTTAGGCTTGCCAATTAGGATTATTATTTCCTAATTTAGGGTTTAGAATTTCCGAATATAAAATTAGGGTTTTCCGGCGTACAATTAGGATTTCCAACGGTACGTTAGGGTTTCTAATCCTGAGATTAGGGTTTCTAATCTCTTATTAGGTTTTATTAATTTCAAACCTTATCTGATTAATCATTGATCAATAGATTTCTTCGGTACAAACACAAACTCATTAAAATAATTAATTTAATTATATTTTCTACCGAATCCCTATCCAGAAATTCGGTTAGGGTTTTTAAAGCTGTTAAGACAACTCTACTCTAATTTTATTAGTCAATACACAAATTGACTTTCTCGAGACTCGTATCACCGATACTTGTCACAAAATTGATAATTAATATTAATATTAATAAAAAAAAATTATTCGCAAATTTTTGATTATTCGAGATCTCGGGTTATCACAATGTCGGGGGGTGCCTAACACCTTCCTCTCGCATAACCAAGCCCCTGGACCCTAACGAATCTTGGTTTCACAGACCAGCTATGCAGTGTCACATCACTTGGTCTATGTGCAAACCTTTTCTTTGTTAAGTTGGTGCAACCATTTAAAAATACCAACTGGCAACTCTTACAGTCGAATCGTCGACATATACATGTCGGACCTTTTCACAACTTATTTTTTTAAACAAATCTCACCGAATATGAGAATACCAAAAGACAAGAACAGAAAAGGGACAAATAAAAATCTATACGTCGACAGTGATCTAAGATGTTATATCAAGGATCCATAACATCTAGATGCAAGAAAATGGGTTTTTAGTAACTAACTATGAACCCTAATTTAAAGGCCTGACATACATATGTCAGGGCCTCTAGATCTCTGTGTGTTAATTGTTAGGTGTTTTTTATGTTATATAGTTGTTCTCTATCATGAGGAAAGTAGACTGAAAGTGGAATCAACTCCATACCATGTCTAGATCTCCAATTATAAGTGGTCAAACCTAGTTGACCGATCACGAAAACTGAGTTTCTGAGCAACCCAAAAACCCAAAAATGGTCTAACAAGCTTTTGCAAGCCTCTGATCTTGCTGATGTTTGATAGTTAGGCTATGTTGTTGTTTTGATGTTGTAGTCTGACATATGTACTACACATCCATGTCATTAGATCACCCAGATCCTTAACAGAATGAAAGATAATCATGGTCAAACTTGAGTTGACCAACTTCTTGATGAACATTTTTGGAAAACCTAGAAAGTTCAAGAACAGATGTTCTAACATGGTTTGACCAGCCTTGATCTCTCACCTGTGATGTTGTTAGACTGACTTAGTGTGTTATATATGTTTTTTAACATGTATACTACAAGATTGAACCATTAGATTACACAAACAAAGCCCAGGAATCAAAGATTCAAGTCTTAGAAAGTAGACCCATGAACTGTTCTTCATTTTTGGGTAACTCAGAACCCAGAAATGAAGAACAGTCTCTGACAAGATTTATGAGGCTTATATGTGACGCCCCCAAAATAGGTATACATCACCCATTCTTAGTCGCCAAATACATGGTACAGAAATAACTACAACTTCATTATTACAATTGTCGTGCAAAATGCGACAACACATATGCTGTGAGTTTAAATATAAATATTGTCTTTTAGACAGTATCCAAACTCAAATAAGTCCTCATTGCAATTATTTAAACACTATTGTACAAAATAGTGAGGACTGCTAAAACAACTGACTGGAAACATTACTCCACACCCCAACTAGTTTCTGTTATATTCTCGTCTCCTGAGAAGAAAAATGGAATAAAAAGGAAATGGGTGAGCTCAACTAGCCCAGTAAAAAATATTATGACTAAGATAATATAGAACACATTATCGTTAGCCTTCAAAAAATCAGATAAAATATAATGGACAACAAGTTTTAGATCAATATTCGCAGCGAAAATAATAATTCATTAGAAGAGTTAAGTAGAGAATGAAATCTACTATCATCTATTAATTTAAACGTCCATCATCAATATTTTATCCCTGTAACATTAATAAGTATTCATCTTTGCATTACAGGCCAAAGATATTCATTTGTATCACCAGTTAGTCATGTTCATCTCAACATCTGTCCATCTTTGTACTACGGGCTAAAGATATTCATCAGATAAGCATTCATCTTTGCACTACAGGAAAAAGATATCCAGTTATCTCGCCATTTAGGACTAAGGATGATGAAAAATATTTTAAAGATAACGAATCCAGTGAGATAAAAGATCTAGATTAGGGATTCGTACTTCGGTTTATCATAATTCAAAAATACTCCATAATAAACCATATCTGAATAAAATTCAAGAATGGAGATTAAATCATGGATACAATCCAAGATAGTAACCATAATACACATCTTGGATAAAGAAGAGAAAATTTTGTTTTTTTATGAATAACGTCGTATTCGTGAATAGTATCGTATATGTGAATAGTAACCCCAACACGAAAAGATAGAAATTCTACAAGAAAAATCATACTTCGTGAATAGTGCTGTATACGTGAATAGTGTCGTATACGTGAATAGTGCCATATACATGAATAGTAACCTCGACATAAAAAGGTAAACTTTTTATAATAAAATTCATACCAATATTTCGGCATAAAGATATTGAACGAAATAACATCATTTACGAAGAAAATAACATCCATTACCTCAAAAGAATAGTATTTCTGACTGAAATATCGGATACAGCGCTGAAAAAAACTTGTACTGAATAGCAACTCTCAAAGTATCTAAATACTCACAAAATACACTTGATAATATAGAGAGAGAAAACTTCTGATTCTGGTGTGATTTTCAATTCTAACTAAGCACCCTATTTATAGAAAAATACTTAGAACGCCAAAGTAGACTATTTAAAAAATATTAATATTTTATTACAAATATTTATGCCAGCCATAATTTATCAAAATTTAGCACACCACAGTGGGGCCCACCAATAATCAGATTTTTCCACAACAACCAAAAGTGGGGCCCACATATTTTTAATAAAAACATTTATTTTCGTAACTTCAATAATTTATAATAAATAGCCCTTTTATAAAAAAAAATATGAATTTTATGTCCATTCCATAGGAAATTTAATTCTCTACAACTTTGTAGAAAAAAGTTTTTCAAAATTCCAATCAAAAAATGTCTGAAATCCACGTACGGATGATTTTTAAAACCTCCATTCCGATAAAATACTGATAAAACACATCAACATTAATTCTTTCATTTATATCCACATAAAAATAAATATTTCCTTATCATATAGATTAATAATTAATTATTCACAAATAATATTACAGAATCACAATTATGACAACCAGGTCGGTCCCAGCAAAGAGGGGGCTTTCCGATAAGGATTTCTCCTTACTGGCGTGCAATTAGGTGACCAAACCCCTTTCATAGACAGAACTTCCTTAGACATTGTCAATAATGCTATCTAATAATATTATTCAAATAATTTGAATTATTGATCTGATAATGGGAAATACTATGTAGTGAAAATTATTGAAACAACAATAAAATAAAATATTAACGTAGCAATTATTGAATCAATAAAATAAAATATTGAACAGTAATTACTGTAATAATTATTGAGTAGTGTCTTCTTACGTAAGAATCAATCATTCAAAAATACTATACAATATCGTGTGTTACTGTGCAACCACACGTATTACTGTATTTTAACCACCGG
This sequence comes from Panax notoginseng, assembly GCA_016801055.1. Classification (NCBI taxonomy): domain Eukaryota; kingdom Viridiplantae; phylum Streptophyta; class Magnoliopsida; order Apiales; family Araliaceae; genus Panax; species Panax notoginseng. The sequence goes on from CM029013.1 coordinate 176,729,528, forward strand.
GTATTCTAACAGTGTTAACGGTAACAACTACGCCATTATTTGTAAAAACTCAAACTTGTCATTTTTTTATCCTACCGTTTTCCATTATGGGGCCCACAAATGGTTGCGCCATTGTATGAATATTTTTCGATAGCAAGAATATTCTATGACCAAACGAATATTCCCGACAGCAATGACTATTTTATAACCACTTGCTTATTTTAAAAAATTGCATATTTCACCCATAACCAAAGCATTATATCAAATTAACACCTTATTATTCAAAATAATAATTAAAGGAAATTATATTTTATTTATAAAAAGTTGGCGTCTTACAACCTCCCCCTACTTATGAAATTTCGTCCTCAAAATTGACGTACATACTTAGTGTTTCGAAATGGTAAGGATACCTCATTTTCATTTTCAATTCCAACTCCCAGGTCATTTCCTCAATAGCATGGTTCCTCCACAAAAACTTAACTTGTGGTATAACCTTTGTGCGTAGGACATGCTCCTTCCTATCCAAGATCTTAACAGATACCTCCTCGTACATTAAATCTTCAGTTATCTCGTCTGGTTCTAACTCAATAATGTGGTTTGGGTCTTTCACATATTTACGAAGTACAGATATGTGAAACACATTATAAACACGAGACATGCTTAGAGGTAATGTGAGTCTATAGGCTACATTTCCTATTTGGTCAAGAATCTCAAATGGACCAACAAATCGTGGATTGAACTTTCCTCTCTTTTTGAATCTTGTAACTCCCTTCCATGGAGCAACACGTAACAATACATGATCCCTAATATTAAATTTCACGTCCTTTCGATGAAGATATGCATAACCCTTTTGTCGATCCTGTGCCATTTATATACATTGTCTGATCATTTGGATCTTCTCTGCAGTCCTACGTACCAACTCGGGTCCCAACAAAGTTGCTTCTCCCACCTCATCCCAACATACTAGAGAGCAACACTTTTGTCCATACAATGCTTCGAATGGAGCCACCCCTATACTTTCCTGATAACTGTTGTTATAAGAGAATTCCGCCCATGGTAGGTACTTATCCCAACTCCCTTTGAAATATAGGACACAAAGTCTTAATAGATCTTCAAGAGTTTGAATAGTCCTTTTTGATTGTCCATCCATTTGAGGATGGTATGTCGAACTAAATCATAAATCCGTGCCCATAGCTTTCTGCAAGCTAACCCAAAATCGTGAAGTGAATCTTGGGTCACGATCTAAAACTATGGATATTGGCATGCCATGCAATCTCACAATCTCATTCACGTACATACGAGCAAGACATTCAAGGGAATAAGTCTCCCGTATCGGTAAGAAATGAGCAGACTTGGTTAATCTATCAACAATAACCCAAATCGCATCTATGCCTTGAGAAACATTGGGAAGACCCATAACGAAATCCATGGTAATGTGTTCCCACTTCCATTTTGAATCTCAAGTGGTTGCAATGGACCCTTTGGCACTTGATGCTCCGTCTTTACATGTTGACAAGTTAAACACCTCAAGATAAACTCCGCGATCTCTCTCTTCATATTGTTCCACCAAAATGTATGTCGAAGATCGTGATACATTTTGGTACTCCTAGGATGGATTGCAAACGGTGTGTTGTGTGCCTCCATCATGATTCTATGCTTCAAGTCAGAATAGTTAGGAATACAAAGTCTGGAGTTGACTCGAAGTATTTCTTCTTCATCGATTCATGCTTCTTGAATAGCACCTTCTTGCACTTTCTTCTTCATACGCATCAACTCTGGGTTTGTGGCTTGAGCAGCTTTAACTTTATCGATTAAAGTCGGTTCTACTTGTATGTTTGATATCATTACATGGGTACTTGGAGCCTTTAACTCTATCTCCATCCTTTATAAGGGGTCTATGCATTGACATTATCGCACTCGTACCCGCATATGATCTTCTACTCAACACGCCAGTTACCACGCTCGCTTTTCTAGGATGATACTGAATGGTATGGTCGTGATCTTTCAATAGCTCGAGCCAACGTCGTTGCCGCATGTTAAGTTCCTATTGGATGAAAAAATATTTGAGGCTTTTATGATCCGTATAAATATCCACTTTCTCCCCATACAGGTAGTGTCTCCAGATTTTCAACGCGAAAACGACTGCTGCCAACTCCAGATCATAAGTAGAATAATTCCTCTCATATTCTTTGAGTTGTCGCAAGGTATAGGCTATGACTTTCCCATATTTCATGAAAACACATCCTAACCCTTTGCCCGAAGCATAGCTATAGATAACAAATCCATTCGAGCCAGATGGTATTGTCAGAACAGGTGCTGAAATAAGTCTCCTCTTAAGTTCTTGGAAACTCTTCTCGCATTCCTCGCTCTATACGAATTTTGTATCTTTCCGAGTCAGCTGAGTTAACGGAGTAGCGATTCGAGAAAATCCATCCACGAATCTCTGATAATAACTAGTTAAGCCCAGAAAGCTACGTACTTCGGTCACCGACTTCGGTTGCTCCCAACTTTGTAGTGCTTCAATCTTCGTCGGGTCAACAGATGTTCCATGTTTTGACATCACGTGCCCAAGGAATGCTACTTCCTCAAGCCAGAACTAACATTTCTTCAGCTTGACATATAGCTTGTTATCACAAAGCCTTTGAAGTACCAGCTTCAAATGGCGCTTATGATCTTCACGACTTTTGGAATAGATGAGGATGTCATCAATAAAGATAACAACGAACTGATCCAAATATTCCTTGAACACACGATTCATCATATCCATGAATGCAGCAGGAGCATTAGTCAATCCAAAAGACATGACTAAAAATTCATAATGTCCGTATCGAGTTCTGAAGGCAGTCTTAGGAATATCCTCAGTTTTAATATTCAGTTGATGATATCCAGAACGAATATTGATCTTTAAAAAGAATTGTGCTCCTTGCAACTGGTCGAACAGGACATCAATGCGAGGTAACATATATCTATTCTTGATGGTGACTTGGTTCAATTCCCGGTAGTCAATACAAAGTCGCATACTCCCGTCTTTCTTCTTTACGAATAAAACAGGAGCACCCCAAGGAGATGTACTAGGACGAATGAAACCTATGTCTAACAAATCTTGTAGTTGGACCTTTAACTCCTAAAGTTCAATAGGAGCCATTCGATATGGGGTTTTAGAAATGAGTTTTGTACCAGGTTCAAGGTCAATAAAGAATTCAGCTTCACGTTCTGGGGGTAGACCAGGAAGTTCTTCAAAAAATACGTCAGGAAATTCACTAACAATAGAAATATTATTCAAATCTGACGTATTTTTGTTCAAGTCCATGACATGGGCTAAAAAAGCTTGACATCCATTTTTCAATAAACGAATGGCTTTATGGCTTGATATGACAGTGATTGACTTTAGTGGTTTGGTTGCTTGAATTCGCATAGCAGGTTGGTTAGGAATATAAAAATTAACAACCTTACGATAACAATCAATTTTAGTATAATGAGTGGTTAACCAATCAATCCCTAAAATCACATCAAATGCAAGTATTTTTAACGAAATAAGATCGACAGGTAATGTGATAGCCCCTACTTGAATCAAGCAAGATTTATAAACAGTGGATGTAATGAAAGTTTCTCCTACGGAGTCTCAACAGATAAGCCAAAGTCTAATTTCTCCAAAGTCAAGTTCAAACGTTGAGCACAAACAGGAGAGATAAAAGAATGGGTAGAACCAGTATCTAGTAAGGTATAAACTTCACAAGAGTTTATGATTAGCTTACCCGTGATCACTTCGTTTAGGTTCCTCACGTTTTGGGCAGTCATGATAAACGCTCTTCCAAGAACCACTGACTTTGACTTGTTCGGGACAGCCTTTGGAGTCACCATCCTCGTTGGACTTTGTTTTGCTACAAGACAATCTCTAGCTATATGATCTTCCTTTTCACAGTTATAACATACCTTGGATTGTTGTGGGTAGTTTGGGCTGATGTGTCCCTCTTTCCCGCATTTATAACATATAACCGGTGGTCGTTCTCCTCCCCTAGAAATAGTTGGTGTGACGTCTTCACGTTATCATTATTGTACCTTCTCTTTTTGAAATCTCCCCCTGACTCGCTTTTTCTATTATCATGGCCACGATTACCACTAGAGTGGTTACCGCTTTTGTCCAGATGTTTTACTCCCCACTGGTTGTCATTGCTCTGATGACTGCTGCCACCAGTATGACCCTGGTTGTGGTCCCTCGGTTGAACATACTCATTATCTTGCTCTAATAATTGAGCCTTGTTCACAACATCTGAATATAGAGAAAATTTGTAAAAAATAAGATATTGCCGAATTTCAGGTTTCAGACCTCTCAGAAACATCCGCATTATATGTTCCTCATTCTCTACCAAATGAGGTGTAAACCTGATAACTCTGCAAACTTAGCCTCGTACTGGGACACAGTCATGTTGTTCTGTTCTAGTCTAATAAACTCTACCTCCTTCATATGATGAATACTTTCAAGAAAGTACTTGTCATTGAACAGTTTCTGAAATGTTTCCCAAAACATGTTGAGTGCGGCAGGCTGGGTACACTTCACAGATTCCCACCAGTAATCTGTCTCACCACGGAATATAAAGGTGGCAAATGGAACCTTCTGTTCCTCTGTGCATCCCAAGACATCAAATATCTTAGTAATTTTCTTAACCCACGTTTCCGCCTTAATCGGATCCAGCTTTCCAAAAAATTCTGGTGGTCCTAACTCTTTGAACTGCTTGGCTGTGACAAGCCGTGCGTTGCTATCATTTCCACCCGTATTTTGTACACAAGTCTCCCTCGTCTGATTTTTCATAAACTGCAATAAGCTTCTAAACATCCCATCATTCATCGTTTGTTCGGTAGTGTTGTTTAAAGGAAGAATATTCCCTTCCTGTTGCACATTCCCCTGGTTGGTGATTAAAGGTGTCTCCACGGTCTCATTCACTCCATTGTTAACATTTTCAGCTGCCATTCTCAAATACTGCCATAAAATAAGGGTTAATTAAAGAAATTGACATACCACATATTATCCCTATATTCTGACCGACCAATTAAATACCAAATAAGCTTAGGTAGGACACACTAGCGAAGGATTTACTCGTCTCTCCCCTCCTAGTTCTATTCCCCGATCTCCGCCAGAGACCATATCCCTAAGCTCTGATACCAACTGAGACGCCCGCAAAATAGGTATACATCACCCATTCTGAGTCACCAAATATATGGTACAGAAATAACTATAACTTCATTATTACAATTGTCATGGAAAATGCGACAACACATATGCTGTGAGTTTAAATACAAATATTGTCTTCTAGACAGTATTCAAACTCAAACAAGTCCACATTACAATTATTGAAACACTATTTTACAAAGTAGTGAGGACTGCTAAAACAACTTACTGGAAACATTACTCCAAATCCCGACTAGTTCCCGCTATATTCTCGCCTCCTGAGAAGAAAAATAGAACAAAAAAGAAATTGGTGAGCTCAACTAGCCCAATAAAGAATATTATGACTAAGATAATATAGAACACATTATCGTTAGCCTTCAACAAATCAGATAAAATATAATGGATAATAAGTTTAGATCAATATTCGCAGCGGAAATAACAATTCATTAAAAGAGTTAAGTAGAGAATAAAATCTACTATCATCTATGAATTTAAAACGTCCATCATCAATATTTTATCCCTGTAACATCAATCAATATACATCTTGAATCAAATATTTATCTTTGCACTACAGGCCAAAGATATTCATTTGTATCACCAATTGGTCATGTTCATCTCAACACCTGTCCATCTTTGCACTACGGGCCAAAGATATTTATCAGATAATTATTCATCTTTGCACTACAGGCCAAAGATATTCAATTATATCATCAATTAGGACTGAAGATAGTGAAAAATATTTTAAAGAAAACGAATCCAGTGAGGTAAAAGATCAAATTACGATCGACTTCATGCAAAAAAATACTCTATAATAAAACCATAGCTGAATAAAATTCAAGAATGAAAATCAAAAAACATGGATACAATCAAAGATAGTAACCATAATATACATCTTGGACAAAGAAGAGAAAATTTTATTTTTCTATGAATAGTGTCGTATTCGTGAATAGTGTCGTGTACATGAATAGTGTCGTGTACGTGAATAGTGTCGTGTACGTGAATAGTGTCGTATACGTGAATAGTGTCGTATACGTGAATAGTAAGTCCGACACAAAAACGTAGAAATTCCACAAGAAAAATTATACTTCGTGAATAGTACTTGTGAATAGTGTCGTATACGTGAATAGTGCCGTATACGTGAATAGTAACCTCGACATAAAAAGGTAAAAATTTCAAAATAAAATTTATACCAATATTTCGACATAATGATATTGAACGAAATAACATCATTTACGAAGAAAATAGCATCCCTACCTCAAAAGAACAGTATTTCTTACTAGAATATCAGATACAATGCTGAAGGAAACTTGCACTGAATAGCAACCCTCAAAATATCTAAATACTCACAAAATATGCTCGATAATATAGAGAGAGAAAACTTCTGATTCTGGTGTGATTTTCAATTCTAACTAATCACTCTATTTATAGAAAAATGCTTAAAAACGCCAAAGCAGACTATTTAATAAAATATTAATATTTTATTACAAATATTCACGTCCACCACAATTGATCAAATTTTAGCACACCGCAGTGGGCCCACCAAAAAATCAAATTTTTCCACAACACCCAAGACTGGGCCCACATGTTTTTAATAAAAAAATTTATTTCTGAAACTTTAATAGTTCATAATAAATAGCCTTTTGTCATAAAAATACGAATTTATATCCATTTCATAGGAAACTTAATGCTCTACAACTTTGTAGAAGAAAGTTTTTCAAAATTCCAATCAGAAAATGTTCAAAATCCACATACGGATGATTTTTAATACCTCCATTCCGACAAAATACTGATAAACCACCTCAACATTAATTTCTTCATTTATATCCACATAAAAATAAATATATCCTTATCATATAGATTAATAATTAATTATTCACAAATAATATTATACAGAATCACAATTATAACAACCAGATCGTTCCTAGGAAAGATGAGGCTTTCCGATAAGGATTTCTGCTTACTACCGCGCAATTAGGTGACCAAACCCCTTTTCTAGACAGAACTTCCTTAGACATTGCCAATAATGCTATCTAATAATATTATTCAAATAATATGAATTATTGATCTGATAATGGAAAATACTGTGCAGTGACAATTATTGAAACAACAATAATATAAAATATCAACGTAGCAATTGTTGAATCAATAAAATAAAATATTGAACAGTAATTACTGTAACAATTATTGAGTAGTGCCTTCTTACGTAAGAATCAATCATTCAAAAATATTGTGCAATACCGTGTGCTACTGTACAACCACACATATTACTGTATTTTAACCACCGGGCATTCTAATAGTGTTAACAGTAACAACTACGTCGTTATTTGTAAAAACTCAAACTTATCGTTTTTCATCCAACCGTTTTTCGTTATGGGGCCCACAAATGGCTGCACCATCGTACGAATATTCCGCGACAGCAAGAATATTCCACGACCAAAACGAATATTTCCCGACAGCAATGAATATTTTATAACCACTT